>VYXC01005558.1:316298-338977 GCA_013397175.1 Platysteira castanea | reverse complement strand
TTTTAACCTTGGAGTCAGAAAGAAAGGTGTCTGAGCGGGGTCTTACTGAGTAAGCTGCACTTTTAGCCACCTCTGGAGAGTGATCCATCCCAGTCACTACCAGAGCTGTGCATCAGCTCTTTAAAAGCAGGCATGAACATTTGAGTCTGTGTCTGATCAACTTACCTTTTACGGCCAGTGGAGAGAAACAGGCACTTCTAGGTCATGATTCATCTTGTCCAAATGCAGACATCTGGAATAATGCAATGAATCACACTCTAAAACTGCTTATTTCTTTCCATTATAATGGAAAATTATAAAATGAGGACAAGGTGATTAGCTATATGCGTATACCCACCCTGTCAATTTCTCCAGGGAGATGAGATGAACCTCCTACAGGCCTAAAACAGATTTTTATCACTAGAGGGTCTTACCCTTCTCCATGCCTTAGGAAGAAAGTGAAAGACAGGTCCCTAGCCTAGACCAGACACTTACCTTTTGAGGTAATAAAATTAATTTAAGATTACTCCCATCCTGACTTTGTATCTGCTACTAATAGACTAGTATTTTTTTCTGGAACTGGCCATTCTCCAAAAGAGCTACCATGGATTCAGGAAGCAAACGCAGAAACATTTCTGAGAAGTTTCACACTTAGTTTATTAGTATTTTATTTAAAACTTTCTATTTTTAATCCTAAATTTTCTCTTTTGATGATTGATTTGTAACTCAGAACAGATTAACTCTCCTTTGGCAGTGGCTGGGTTAATCTGAGTACTCTGATGGCAGGGAGGTTGTGCCTGGCTGGTTGAGGGCAGGTTTTGATCCTTCCACCGTAAATGTTAAAGGGCATCAACCTCTTTTCCTTCAAACTCTTGTTTGTCCAAAACTTGAAGAGGGAGAGGATCGCCTGCTGGAAGTTATCTCCTGACACTACATAGAGCAGCAAATTTCCAAAAGTATTTAAAGCTGCTAAAGGTTTAGTTATAATAAACATAAAATGGATCATTTTCTTCAAGTGGCAGCTAACCGGTTGCACTCGGAGCTCCAGACGCATCCCTCGAAAGACATGGAAGGGGAGGAAGCACACATAGAAGACCACCAAGAGGAGAACAGTGAGTCTGCGAGCCTTCTGTTTGTAGCAAGCCTGTGTGTGGGGCCCAGTGGCCAAGATGAAAATGATGAGCACGTAGCACAGAGTCACCGTCAGCAGGGGCAAGAAGAAGGCAAACACAGTCAGTACCCAGTTGTACCAGCGACTGGTGTCGAAGTCCTCAGCAGCAACCAGGTCTGGGCAGATGGTCTTGTTCTGTCTGTGACTTGGGGCAATCAGGATGGCCAAGGGGCTGAGGGCCACCAGGGAAACCATCCAAATGACTGCACAAGTCACCACTGCCCATCTCCGCTTCCGAAGAAGAAGGCATTTCACTGGGTGCACAACTACCAAAAAGCGGAAGATGCTGAAGCAGCTAAGGAAGATAATACCACTGTACATGTTGAAGTAGAAACAAAACTGAATAAACTTGCACATGAAGTCTCCAAAAATCCAGTTATTTCCATTAGCATTGTAGTGTATAAAGAAAGGGAGTGTGACTACATACAGTAGGTCAGTGAT
Source organism: Platysteira castanea (assembly GCA_013397175.1). Classification (NCBI taxonomy): domain Eukaryota; kingdom Metazoa; phylum Chordata; class Aves; order Passeriformes; genus Platysteira; species Platysteira castanea. The sequence continues at coordinate 337,386 of VYXC01005558.1, read as the reverse complement.
AACCAGGTTTAACATAATGATGGTGCTGCTTTTCCAGGGCCTCATCTTAACACAGTAAACAAAAATTGTCACAATGTTCCCTGGGAAGCACACCAGGAAGATTAGGCTGTAAAGGATGGAGAGATAGAATTTCACCTGTAAGAAATCTTCACCCTTGCAACTTGTCAATCGGTCTGCGAGGCTGGGCTGAGCAGTAAAATTGCTGGTGCATTCAGATGCCATGTTTGCAGAAATCTCCTTAAGGCTTTACAAAAATCAGATGTTTAGTTTTAATTGGTTTGTTGGAACAAACGCTTTCAGTTAAACATTTTGTCACTGGAGAAAATGTTGTATGTTTGAGAAGGCATTGGATTCGCTAATATACCCAGTCTGACCTAGATAACTCCACTGAAATATTTAATTTCACCCTCTCCTCTCTTTTGCATTTAATTTTGATAATTATTAATTTTACTCTTTCTTTGTTTAGCCTCTTTCATTGAAGAAGACAATTACTGCTTATCTGCAAATCTTCAGGGGTAGGAAGCACACATTTAGAGAGCTAGAGGGAGTTTGGGCTTAAATTTTGCAAAACTGTGAACTAGTCTTAACCTTTCTGAAAGTAGAACCATATCCATATATTATCTTCATTAATCTGAGCTAATCAGTGTTTCGTGCTCATGAAACAGAGATTCCGTTCTGCTTTCATGAAAGCCAAAAGATGTTTGGTTTAGTTACAGATCCCAGGACCCGATGCTCCCATAACCTGACCAATTTTTTCCTGAATGTGATTTTATTCTCTTGGAACCATCAGAGTATAAAACTAGTAAAAAAGGTTTTGGTTTCAGTTTTTTGGAGGGTTGGTTTTTTTTGGGGGGGGGATGTTATTTTGTTTTGTTTTAGCTTTTTAAAATCAAGCTCCATAATCGCATAAAACTGATTAAAATTATTATAGACTGTTTGTTAAAGGGCAGAAGGAAAATGGAAAGCTCAGAGGGAAGGCAGTGATCTTGCTTCCCATTCTGTGCCAATTTGAGCTAGGTAGACTTGTCTCTGAAATGATTTCTAGTCTGCCATAGCCAACTTGGATCTCTCCACAGTGAGTTCAAGACATAACATTTCTTGGTAGAGTTTTAACCTGAAAAAATGGTAACCAAGGATGAAAAGAGTCTAACTTCAGGTATCAGAAACTTAGATGCTTTAACTGGAGTCAATCCTTCTAAACTCCCCCTGTACAACCAAAGGAGAGAAGGAAGTTCCTCCAGGACATAATCTATCTACCCACAATTGAGGTTTCTAAGATAAATTATTTACTCTTTCGGCATACTTATTTCTTTCCATTGATACAAAAGGCAGCCCAGGGTGACTAGTTCAGACCTGTGTATCTCAAGTGAGGCAAGAACTGTGCCACTGTGTGTCTTCAGCATCTCAGGTGAGTACCAATCTTCCAGATTCTAACCAATTCCATATGAGAAAATATTTTAAAGAAACGTCATAAAGTGCAAGACAGGGTACTATCAAGCCTAGATCCTCTCTCTTGTCCCAGAAACAGCATCTTTAAACTAAACTAGTGCTACATTAAACATCCAGGGTGAAATCAACACATTAAAAAATACCCTCAAAAACCAATCAAACAAAAACAACAACAAAAAGCCTGGAGAAAAGACAGAATTGTACCTTATTCAGTCTTGGAAATCCTCTTGTGTATAGTTCTTGATGTGATTCAGTTCACAGTGTTTAACACATTACCTGTATGACTCTTCATTATCCCAATAACTGGTGGAACATGACCAACTTGCTCTGACAAAGCCAATCATTACAGCTGGGCCACAACGGGCATTATTTGACCATCACCAGTCAGAAAGATGAGAATCTCTTTGTTACTCAGGAGCGTTTCAGAGAGAAATTAGAACAGTCTCCCCACAATTTAGTTAAAACGCTAGTGCTTTTTAACATGAATATTAGATCTGGTATAGAAGCTTTGCTGTCAGAGATGCACTAGGTAAAGGCCGTGAAGCTTGTTTTAAACCAGTCCAGATTTACAATCACAAAAGCCAGGGGTGTGCATGTTTTTTCTCTTTTTTGCTGCTCATTGATACCACTGTCACCCACATTTATGCCTTTCCAGTATATTTCATATCATGTTAGACAAATTTACTAGAGTGTTTGATTTATCCCGTTTGGCTTTCTTGCACTGCTGATCGGTTCTTCACCACAATCTTGAACCCTCCAAATTGAAAATGGAGAAATACTGCTTACCTGAAAACCTGCAATTCTGCTTCTCCCTCTGATATTGCTTTGAGCAAAGAGCTCAAATGAAGTGTATTTATGTCTTCCTTGCACTGAAACAGGTTTTAGTATGGCTTTGCAGCCGTATACATTCACTCCCTGCTGTCTGACTGAGGCTCCATGCGGATGTGAATTAGGAAGCTGGTGGAGAACCTCAGTTACGGGCTCAGGTGTCAGCTCTTAGAACTGGGTGGCTGGAGGAGTCCTCTTTTGCCCTCTGTCACTCACGCTGTCTTGCCTTCAGTGAGCAGATCAGGCTTTGCTGGCAGCAGATCTGTGTGCTGAGGCAGACCTGTACTATTCAAATAGCAGCAAATCACATTTAAATTAGCATGTATGTGTGAGTGCATGTGCTTATAAAAGATGAAATTAAATTTATTCTCCATTTCCTGTGAAGTGAAACCTGATCACCAAAGTGAATAAGGCATGCTGTCATTTCAAGGTCAAGTGAAAAGTGTTATGACACGCTGTCTTCATTAAAATCAAATTTCTAATGGCGTACAAATCTCGTCTCATGAAAGAAATGAATGTTTCTTTTGGCATTATGTGCTTTTCAGAAACTGTGGCAATCTTTCTGCTTATTTTTGGGGAGTAAAATATCTACAATGTGTTGGCTGGATATTACTAGAGTATCTGAAGATGCAAACTTGTTTTATTTTGAGCTTCTGCTTTTGGGCTTCATAATTCACAAGATCTGCAATTTTCTGTGCTTCTTGAGCAAAAAGACCATTCTTGAATAAAAATCTCATTATTATCCTTAGCTCGAGGAACAAGATCAAAAGAGATTGCTATTATTTAAAAACAGTCGTTGCATCTTGAATTTTGAAACTCCAGTCTTCAGCCCTTGAGCTTACAACCTGGTCCATGCACAGAGGCCCCAGCTGCCCAGTGTGGCCAGCAGCCTCTCTGCCTTGATACATTTGATAGGTCTTTACTCACTGATGAGTTTATAACCTGGTACAAAACGAGCAAGATTTCATGCCTGAACATTATGTATGTATGTATGTGAGTGTAGTCCCTGAAACTGCACATTTAAGAGTATTTTTCAGAAGACTGTCTTGACTCTCCTTGAGTGCCTGCACTGGGCATGATTTGGGAGCTGGCTATCTGTTTTGCTAATCATACTGCAGGGAAAGAGTGGTAACGGGGACAGTCAAGACTGGGGCAGCAGTAATGTCTGACAACTAGATCATTATCTATTTGTTACCATTAGGGAAAGGGCACTCTCTCTGCTCTCATCTAACCAAGCTTTTCTCTAGGTCAGTGCCCAGAGCACTTTTAAAAAATGTCCAAAGTTTCTCAATAATTGTAAAATACACTGTCATGTACCAGCTCAGGGATCAGCAACTGTTTAAATAGCTATTACCCTGTTCCTAGACACTGCATGTGTCATTAGAAACCATTTGTATGAGGCTGTAGCATTACAAGCACAGAGGGAGCTAATTATAGTTAGGGATCATTTAATGCATTCACTACTTAATCCATTATACCCCTGAGCAATGGGGAACCTGTGCAGCAGTGGCTGGTTTTTATCCTTCCTTGGCAGTGGTAGTGCCTGAGGTAAAGCAGAAACGGGCTTTTCTGGTGCCGTGACCCAGACCTGCCAGGGATTTGGTGCATTAGGGTCTTAAGCAGGCACTCTGAATGTCTAACTCTGGACAGGAGAAGAGAAGAAAATAAAACACACATTTTCAGACTGATCTTGAGAGGTGGTGACTAACAGAAGGTCACTCATGCAGAGCTGCTCTGCATGCAGATGGAGATATGCTCTGTAGCTTACCCAAATCTTGTCTCATCATCAGCTGGAGAGATCTTGTGGCTACTGCACCCCTGCATCCTCCCTGTATCCTTCACCCTGGTTACAGCAGCTCCTCATTGCACAGAGACCTTTGGAAACACTGGCTGCAATCGCAGCCATGCGACTGGCCCCAGGGCTCGTGTCAGGCACCAGGGAGATTGAGAACAAACTAACAAGGACCACATGGGAATATCTGGTTTAAATGGCTTATCTGGCCTCGTGTGGGATCTCTATGAATAAGGGATGATTCTGCAGTGTGACTTGCAGCTCCTCAGTATGTGGACCTTTTCTCCTTACCAGCCATTTCTCCACCTCATGTCCATGGACCCCTTAAGTCTGCCCATCGGTAGACCACTGTGATCCTTCACAAAAGCAAGGAGCTTTCTTGCACTTTAAGGCTGTCCTCACCCTTCCCCCCTCTACAAGCTTTGGAGGGAAATCAAAATACTCTGTAGTTCCCCAGTCAGCTTAAGTGACTCTAATTGCATGCTGCAGTCAAAAGAGCTGGCAGCACCACCTTCCTCCTGTCATCCTAAACCACACATTTGCGATGACCCCAGTGCTTGTGCAATCATGGGATGTGTTGGGTAAGTGAGCTGACTGAAGCCAAACCAGTTTTCTTAATCTTGTGTTGGCTTTCTGGCCCTGTTGTGACAGGGGTGGCTCCTTCTGTGGGTGCGTGGGCGCCAGGGCTTATGGTGAGCAGTGGTGGGGACTGGCCAGGACCTGACAACAACAGCAGAGGTAGATTGGCTGGGGCTGGCACTGAAGCTGCACGTGGGTTCCTGCTGTGGAGTTGTGTTTCACTCACTGTTACCAGCAACCAGCCACCAGCTGAAGCTGCTCTCCAGCAGTGCTCCCAAAGAGACAGCACTCACCTCATGTCTCAACAGCCTTCCAGGCAGGCTGGATTAATTGATCAGAGGAGCTGGCATTTTCCCTGACATAATAAAATTTTATAGAGTTCATGTGAATGTATTAATGTTGCTCTTAGTCGCTGTATAGAAAGGAAACTGGGATGAGTTGGTGGCAGGATTATTAATTAAATATTTCCTCTTGAAACTTTATACTCTAGGTGAAGTCAGCTATCACAGAGTGCATGACACAAATAGGATCATCTTTTCATACCGTATTTTTCCTTCTGTGGTGGCAGGGTGAATAGGAGGCACAGGATGACTGATGGGTTTGCCCACCTGGGCCATGCAATCTCCTTCGAAAACTTCCAGTCTGAAGTACAGAAGTGGAGAACAAAGCCCAGTATTTTTATTTTGCTTTGTGGCTGGTTCCAGACAATGTCTCTCTCCTCCGAATGGGCTGGCTATTGGCTTTTGTGGGCACTGGGGTGGAAGAGGTCACAGCAGGGCTTTTTGTTCTGTCTCCACATCACTGCTGAACTTAAATGTAATTAGGCTTCCCAGGCGTGAGGGTCCGCAAACCAGCACAGGGACCATCCTCATTTCACAAAACCCAACCTTAAATCCACAGGCATGAGTGAAAGACTCCTTTCAGAGTCAGATCTTCAGAGTCAGGCAGCACCCAGCATGGTGCAGTAGAAATGGTTCTGATTAATAATTATGCAGGAAAACAGGCAGTTTGTTGGGCAAGGGTTAGGCTCCAGAGTCTTAAGAGCTTTCATTATACGTTTTACTTTTGGTTCAGCAAACACATAATCTTTGCATGGGTTATTTCCCTTAGCAGACATGCATTTGTTTGGCTGATCTTACTCTGTGTGTGATTGAATACCTAATTACCATTGTTATCAGACCACCACTGGGAGATGCTCAGTTCTGTCGAGAATGATATCTTGTGTCTTCATCACATGGGGAAATCAACTCCAGTTCTCCCTTCGTATTTCTTCCCTGAGATAGAATGGTAAGGGCAGCATTTTTTAATCCCTAAATGCACTGTAACTCTAAATTAATCACAGTTAAATACTGTGATCTAATTATGTAGGAAATAGAGACTGTTAATGAAAACTTTTGGAAGGGGATATTTTACCTTAGGAAAATTGCATATGTAATCTGGAATATAAGCAGTGCTGCTGCCACATCAGCTGAGCACAAGTAGTTCAATAGAGTTCCAGAAATAGCCCATATGGATCTGAGGCACTATTTTATGCCTAATATTAGTCCTTGGAGTGAACTGGTGCTCATCAACTACAGGGCATAGCAAATAAAATCTACTGCAGCCCTTAGATGATGGCTGAACTTTCAGAAGGTGTGTTGCCCCATGGGAAATAGAGAGAGGAAAGACAATGGGACAATTTACCTGCTCAAAGCCAGTATGTGCTCAGGTACTCTGGTGCAGCACTGCCAAGAGCGTAAACCGGTGAATAAAAAGCCCCACAGGAACACCTAGCTATGAAGCGGCCCTAAACTCAGCAGCTGCACCAGTTAAAGTTTTCCCAGCAGACACTAAAAACCAAACTGAACTCATTGGAGATGTGACAACAGCCGTAATTGTTTTAGGTAATAGACCATTTCCTGAAAATGACCCAGTTCAGTGGCACTGAAAGCAGAGAGGACCAATTTGCTGCCTTGTTATTTTGTTGGGTTTTTTCAGTTCCAAGATGAAGCAGCCTCCTTGGCTTTCAGTAATGAGTCAGTAGAGGATTCAGCAAAGGATGCTGCTGATGTGGCTTCCAGTGTACAAGCAAGTTTTCAGTCACTGAAGATATATTCTCTAGTGATGCTGTTGCTCTTGTAATTTGTTTGCAGGATGCTGTGGCACGTGAAGGAAAGTCTGCCCTTTGCCTTTGGTCACTCTATTAAGGCTTTGTCTTCAGAAAGTGACTTGTAGCATCAGAGCCCTTAGCACATGAATTTAATGTACACAGCCAAAGATGAGCCTTTCTATTAGCCAGACACTGCTCTCTCACAAGCCCTGCCTGGCTCCTGGCAGAAGGGCCCTGGGTGGTCCTGCTACCAGCACCACCCATGTCTGCTCCTACCTGCACCCCTAACCCCTTCAGTTTCCACCCCCTGAAATTCCATTTCTGCTTTGGAAATGAGATCTTTCCAGTGGGGCTGGTGCCAAGAGGAGCACAAGAAGGACAGGGATGGGAGCTCAGCAATTTAGGACACACTTTATATTTCAAAAGTATAATTTCTCCCCCAAGATCATCTAATTCTTTTCTTCATACAGTCACTGAAATTATGAACTGGTGAATTAGTTGTTTGCATTGGTTGTTTGCAGTTGTTTAGCACTTGTTTCTGATAAGGTTAGGTAATTATCAAGTAGAATTTTAGTATTATAAAGCAATAAGCAGAAGTAATTTTCACTCAAATTGAAATGAGGACGTTCCTCGACAAAACAGACAGAAGCAAAAATCCACAAGGAAATGCCCTGCAAATCGTCACTTAACTACAGAGTCAAAGGTCTTGTATTTTTCGGAGCAAATTCCCTTTTTTTCAGGCAGAGAGCTGTTCAACAGGCAAGGTGCTCAGGCTCCTCATCCCAACCACTTCCTATTCTACCCCTCATGACAGAGGAGCTCCTCTGTCAGCATGAAGGCAGCTCCCTCTGCTTCCCCCTTGCAGAGGCAGCTCTGCCAGCCTCACTGAGAGACATACGGTTTCCCTGCATTTGAAAGTCTTGCGCTCTTTAAATGATGCTTATTATTGTCCCCAGGCTATTAAATGGCTCTCCAGCATTTTAGATTGGGTAGAGATGCAGATTGCTAAAATAGCCTTTGAAGAGATAATTCATGCAAACTAAACCTATGGAATTCATACTTTTGTCTTTTTAATTTTTTTTTTAACCTAAACTTTTTTCTCTGGCTATTTTGTGCTCATCTAAATCAAATATATGAAAGAGAGGTGCTATTCTCTGCAGAGACTTTCTCTTGCTTTGCCTCTCTATGCCACCTTTCACCAAGTGATTCAGGGTCACTGAAGGGCTTTGGTTAGATCTTCTCTCTCTGAGCTTTGCAGGACTTGAATTAACAGAGCATTGGGCTTACTGGCCATACCTGAGTCAGCTGGGATGCTCTGCTATAAGCTGATGTATCATATTTGTCTCCATCAGGGCATGAGTCTCAGCTAAAACACCAGCACTTTGTTAAATGTGAGTGTTGTTCTATTGTATTAATCAAGATTTTCGATAATAGAGAAACGGAAAAAATCACATCACCACGGGACAGATGATGACATGAAAAGACAGAAAAAGCTCTCTATGCTTGACTTTGGCTTTTTATTTTTCAAGAGGGAACTGCTTAGTAGTTGCTGATAAAATGAAATGATACGATGTGTTAAAGGGTATAAAAAATGCAACACTCTGCATGTTCAGGCTGTTTGGGGTAAGGCGTTTTACCCACTACTCTGCATTTTGCCAACATACAATTCTCCTGCTTCATATTGCCATGACTGATGGCCTGCTGGAATCTAAGGAGGGGATCTCTAACCAGACTTTTATCAGATCTTGTACATCATATTCTAAGGAGGTCTGAACTGGTGCATTGCCACTGACTTTGGAGCCAGTTAATCCACCTCAACAGTGTCTAATCCATTGGCTTTCATGGCATAGGGAAAATGCCATGAAAGCATTTTCTGAAAGCACTGCAAAGACCTGAGCACAGACATGACCCCTCTCTGAGGGACTTTCTTGGTCTCTCCTGAAGTCCACTGTCATGATTCAAAGGGGTTTTTCCCGTGGCATTTCAAGAGATGGGGTAGAAGGAAACTCCTCAAGACATGCAATCCATCTGCTGCCCCAGACAGGGTCATATCCTTGGCAGTCCCAGCAGGTGCTTTTCCAATGTTTTTTAAATTTATCTCTCTGCCAAACTACTACTCTGCTTCTCTGTGCCCAGAGGATGAGTTGTCTCATGCCTGACATCTCCCTGATCTAGTCCTAGCTGGGGGCACTCTGCTTTATGGATACAGGTCAGGTGTGTGATCACCATCACTTTTCCTTCAGTGGCCCTTCTCCTAGATTGAGCAACTCTCAGTCTCACAAGCATATTTTTGTTTTGTTCTGTTTTTCTGAACCTCTGTTCTGCTCTCTGCCCAGCAGGTCCCCCTCCTCCTCAAAATGCAGTATTGGACCAGACATGCCACCCCAGGAGACACGTTACAAAAGCAGTAGGGCTAATCATCCTACCTGGAAGCCTGTGTTCTTATTTCTACATCCCATTCTGCTGTTTGCCCTTTTCACAACAGTAGAACACATCTGACTGATGTTCAGCTTGTGTCCCGAGCAGCCATTCAATTCTTTACTGCAGTACCGCTGCCTAAGCAGATAGTCCAAATTTGTAGTTTTGATTAATCTCCTACCAACATAAATTCTGCATTTGTCCTCATTGTACTGCATTCTGGTTTTTTCAGACCATTTCTCCAGTTTCTGTAAATTGCTTTGAATCTAACGCTGTCTACCAGAAAGCCTGCAGTCCCCTCACTTGTCATCTGCATGCTTAAAGGGTATACTTTCTACTTCATTGCCCAAATCACTAGTGAATGTAATAAGGGTGAGCTCACTGCATAATCTGGACTTGGATGGAAAATTTTGTCATGCTAAACATCCTAGAGCTGAGCCTTGCACTTCTCTCCTAGAAACTCACATCAGTATTATCTGTGCCTGAAGTAGCATCTTAGCCACAGCTCCCAGTAGCGCTGGGTTTTGTGCCAATCTGAGAAAAGAAGGAAATTTTGAATCTCAAAAATACCAAGTTTTATGTCTGTTCTGTCCTCTTACAGAGCATTTCAGATGGAAACCTGCTCCATCTCAAGAAAGGAGCTGGATTCTGCTGGACCATCCTGATGGATGATGCAGCAGGCCTGTCCATCCCACCATCATCAGCTCCCTTCCTCTCTGTCTGGGGCTGCTTGGTTAGCTGGGGGGCTTGCCTGCATGCCGCCTACTCGGTTTCTATCAACTTCTTTAATAGATTAAAGACATCCACATGAAACCCTCCTGATTCTGTTGATTCAGCCGCTTGCAGGGAAGAAGCATTCTGTCAGAAATTATTTGATTAGCTGAAATCAACGTGTCTGATTTCTTCCCAAATAAACTAGATACTGAGAGAGTCAATCCTAATTCAGGGATCAAATGAATCTCTCATCTCAGGCAGGGCAATTTCTTTCCTAATATACTCCCTTAGTACATATACACAGATAATATTCAGCACTAACATGGCAGCAGCTGGACTGAGCTGAAGTCGCCAGGACAGCAAGGAGAAATTGCTGATCACTTTGATAAGTAGCAGCAAAGTATCGTGATGCCTCTGCAGGCCTAGGTGGAGGACAATCATAGAAACATTTAGGCTGGAAAAGACCTTCAAGATCATGAAGTCCAGCACTTTACCAGGCATTGCCAAGTCCATCACTAAACCACGTCCCTAAGTGGCACATATACACATCTCTTAAATACCTCCAGGGATAGTGATTCCACCAGTTCCCTGGGCAGCCTGTTCCAGTGCTTGATAACCCTTTTGGAAAAGCAATTATTCCTAATATCCAGTCTAAGCTTCCCCTGGCACAACTTGAGGCCATTTCCTCTCTTCCCATCACTTGTTACCTGGGAGAAGAGGCCGACCCACTACACTACACTCTCCTTTCAGGGAAATGTAGAGAGTGATAAGGTCTCCCCTGAGCCTCCTTTCCCCCAGGCAGGACAACCTCAGCTCCCTCAGCTGCTCCTCCTTGACAACAAAGCCCCACATACACATTCTCCTTAAGGTGCAATCCACATCTGTGGAGAAACACTAAGGGATTTGATTTATTTCACCCAAGGGGAAATTTTGATGGGTACCTCTACACACACAGATTTGATGATGCATCTCCCTTTGTCTGTGTTTGTGTGTGAATTGATTATGATATGAATGTTGTGAATATTGTGAATCTATAATAAAATCATTGTTATGACTGTGGAAAATCCTATGGAATCACCTTATAAATGCTACTTAATGTAGCATTTCACCCTCGAATATCTTTAGCTCATCTCTTTGGGAGTAGTAGTGAGGAAACTTTTGTTGATGAGATGGTGCGTTTCATGGATCCCGGGAAGACAGGAATGTTGCACCAAGAAACAGCTAACAGGGGAGGATACACATTTCAGGAACCAACGGGACAGAGGGTAGGAGGAATCAGATAACATGAACCAATTGGAGCACCGAGGAAGGGATGATAGGCAGTTACAACTAGGGATATGCCATACATTTGAAAGGCGGGGACAGAACAAACCATTCGGAGGAAAATACATAACCGCACAGGAACAGAGGACTTACTCTACAGCTGAGGCCAGGTGTGTTGTTTAAGCTTTGAAAGCCAACTGAAGAGCCTTCAATATCTCCAAAATCCTCACAAACAAATGGAAAAGAAGGTCCCAAAACAAAGGTCATCTCTCTCTCTTTCAATATCTTTAATTCACGCTAGAAAAGGAAATTTTGTACAAAATTTAACATCAACTGCCACCCTGAGGCAATTATTTGGTGAAAGAGCACAGCTGCTGAGATCCATCTGTTCTTTACCAAATCCAGCTTCTTGACTCCCTGAAAGGGAGATTTTCTACTTTTCACCTCCTATCACAGACTTCTATATGACAATAACTCTTTCTTCAATAAAACAATTACTTAATTTTTCAGAGTGATGAAGACAGGAGATTTTTGCATGAGATCTGCATCCTTTGAAGTAGTTCTTGCAGTTACTATGGCAAGGATAGGTGGTAGAGGTGTTGATAACCACTGTGTAGGGAAATGTGAAACAGTGTAGTAGATGCCAAATGCAGCAGTGCTTCAGATTTCAGATACCTCTCCTTAGCCCATGCCAGCATCCCTCAGACCCATCATTCACACCTTACAGCACAAGTCAGATAGAGAATATATAGTTTAACCTCATTTGGCACAGCTGTATTTCAGGATTACTACTTCTTCCTTTGTTCCCAATGCTGTGCTGTGATAATCTCTTTGCAATGGATTCACGTGCTTTATTGCAGTGAAAACATGTCTGGCTGCCCGAAGCCTCCTCTCTTTGGACATTAGGGCCACAAATGTAATCCTTCTCCGGGCACATGTCCTGTTTAGCCCTTTGATGTGACAAGTGTTGAGACTGCTGCCTGTAGAGACACCCAGTTTCAGCAGCTCACTTGGCTGGAGAGAGAGTGGTTGCCACCCACAAGACTGGGACCAGCAGATGGGACCTATCCAGAAGAGAAGGGCAACAGCAGAGGTTTTCCTTCCAAAAACTCACATCTATTTAGCGGGGGGATGAGATAAATGCAGCGCTCATGACAGCAAACACTGGCATGCTGGTCTTCTGCAGTACAGTTAATTCAGCCTTTAATTATCCCAGCTGTGGGAGGAGCCCCGGCTGCAGAAATGGCTCTGAGAGCTCTGCTGCTTTGATGGGCCTTCTTTGATTCTTGCTTCTGTCAGTATACACAAGTTATGTTTCAGAAGATTGAAGCAAATCTTTGCTTAGCATTCAAAAAAGTAATTTAGCTCATAAAGGTGATGCTTTGGGGTCTTAAGACAGCTTTATTGATCTGGGACTAAATAAATAAATTCAGAAAATAAACTCTGAATTGCTTTAACTTCCCTAGCATTGGACTTGTTGAATCAGTGTGAAAACTTGCTTTGGAGTAGTCAGATATGTGGTGAGTAAACCTTTTCACGGTGCCCTTATCTGCAGTGCAGGGAGCTCCCTGAGACAGCCAGTCTCACCTGGAAAGAAACTGCTCTTTCAGGGACAGCAAGAGAAGGAAGATGTGTTGATGCCTGCAGCCATACTTTCCCCTCCCACAGCAAGATTCAGAGAAACCTGTCTGCATTTTAGCAGTGGAGAAATGTGTGAGGAGAAAACACAAGCCATCATTTCCTGCAATACCAGACTGGTCAATAATAAAAGAGAGGTAAATATACCATTTAATGCTTCTGGCTAGACCATTAGGAGGGGATGAATTCACTTCCAAAGTCAATAAACTCCAATTCACTGTATTTATCTTATCCTTTCTAACTATTTTACATTCTTGATTGGCCACTGTCATTGTTTGTAAGACAACATCTGCAGGGGTAATACCAGCTGTATTTCTGAGAATCAGAAATCTATATTTTCTGTAAATCTGATTTACGGTTTACATGTTTATAACAACATAGCCACTCCAGCTGTATTTGATTTAAAAGTACAAAGCAGAGATTATGTTTCTTTAGAGAAATTTGGAACAGTGCTTCCACCTTGCTCTTGCAGATGGTATAAACGTATTTTTCCTTTTCCTACTCTTTGCTGCTTCTCAAGCACAGATTTGCTTTCCAAATCAGACACCGCTTTTCCGCATACTCAATGCTTTTCCAAAGCGATCCTTTTACTGGAAGAGTTTTGTCTACCCTCTAGTGGGAATTCGAATTATAGCACCTGCAGATCCCAGCTGCGGGAGTAGGGAAGGCTGAAGTCCCTTGGGCAGAGCCTGGAATTGCCGCACGTCCAATCTTCATGGGTGTTTTCAGCAAAGACAATGCCCCATTCCTGTCCTTCCCTTCCCTCGGTGATATTCAGGTTTGGATTTTGGCAAAAAGGATGGGGACTATGTTTGCTGGGATTTTGTTACAGTAGAGAGACAGATTTAGTTTTTCACTGGCGTTTGTTGCCAAGTATCTAGCTCTGATAAGCAAGTGTAGCTGCATTAATTATGCTGAGTCAAAGTAAGGATGGAAAGTTAGAAGATGTATGATAAATCTACATCTTAATTCCATTTGCTCTTCTCCCAGTAGAAGAAAAGTTCTGAAAGCAGAATATGGGCTGCTGGATCTGTATTAGTGTCTCCAGGGAGGGAGCCTGGCCCAGCTCTGAGGAATGATAGCCGGATCCACGTGCTCTCCCAGAGCTGGCACACATCCACGGTGAGCAGAGGTACCCTTCCCCTGGGTGAAGGCAGCTGGCTCATTATGTAACCTATTTCTGACCTTTGCACCACACAAAGAACAACCTCCCCACCTGTGGTGCCAGGCACAAACTTCAGCCTGAAAGGTTTCCCTGCATATTTCTAATATTTTGTGTTAACTTGCAAATTAGAAAATACTTGAAAGAAACCTGTAAATGGGATGAATACAGCTGTTAATTACTGGCTCTTGGCTAAGATCACACACAGTGGTAGCAAACTAACTTTGGTGAGCTGGTCCCCCAAAACCTTCTCCGAAAGAAAACAGGAGTGGTCCTTCCACAGATACAGAGTATGATGGGGATGAAGTAGGGCCTGAGCAGTGCAGACACTGCTCTAACTCAACTTTTATTACTGAAGTGCCACCACTGAGCAATCAAGACTCCCTTGAAAATCTTTCCCTAAGCCTAAAATGCACTTTGTAAAAGCTCCGGGCTGAGAACTATCTCTTCCCCGCTTGGCTGCTAATTTGCTTTGTGACTGGAGGCAAGTCACTTAACTCCTCTGTGCTTCAGTTTCATCACCTGTAAAATAGGGATGATATATAAATATCTCAGAGCAGCTTACTAGCAGAAAGGTAATGTGAGGAAACTCCTCTAGGCAGGTGCTGCTGCCTTGTCTGCTAAGATAACTTTCCGCTGATAAAAAACATCATGAATTGAAGGCAAAAGAGAATTTCCAGAAAGATTTACTGCTTGCAATTGTTACACAGTGCGTTTGTGTGCTGCTGTCTCCTAGGCCTTCTTCAGTGCTGAGGCCGTAAGTGATTTTGCCAGCCTGGCTCACTCAGTGGAAAATTGCCCCTTTGGGATCATTTGGGGCTGGAAATAAATCCACCCATAATGCTTTCCTGCTTTGTGCCAAGTTGCCTCCTTTTTTGCCCAGCTTTACAGATCTGTAAGCAGAGCAGAGCTGGAGTTTTTACCTTGGATACCCTTTGAGGCACCTACAGAGAAGGTGTTTTCTAGCCCTGTCAGCTGCAGGTCCAGGGCATCGCTTTGCACAGTGGCTGGCACCATGACAGTCCTTGAAGATTAGAAGAGAGATGTGTGAATATCACAGGGTGTTCTCGTGGTAATATCAAAAACACTTTGTCACAGATCTGCCAGCAAAACACCAATTCTGCCAGATGCACAGAAGTTGTCTTGAAAAGGCCCTGGGATGCAGCCAATTAGCTTGTGCCATTCAGGGGCAAATGGGAACCACAAAGATTTTAGCAGAACTGTTAGAAGGGAAAAAATCAATTTCCTAATCACTTTCCCAGAAAGCTGATGGGTCTTAAGCAACTGAATGGGTCTTAAGCTGGATGCAGTGAAGGGAAAGGGAAAGCAAACCTGGTATCGGGTTTGCTGGCTTGGGTAGCAGGGATCATGCTGGAAATAGAACTGTGTTTAAAAAAAAACACATGAAGGAAGATTTCTCCAGGAACTATACTTTCTAGCTTGCTTTATTAGCATTCAGTAAGGCATTGTCTGTCTGCGTGCAAAGTTGCATTTCTTTCCACTTCACCTTATCTTCTTGCACTACTTCACAAAATAGAAAGAAATTCATAAAATAATTTGAAAATCACACTTTTCCTTAAAAAAAAAAAAAAGAAAAAAACCCAGAAGCTCAGAACTTCTGTTTTTCTTCTAAGAATGGAGACCATCACTGGTACTATAGATTCCAGGCATCCACCTCTCTTTTGGTTCAGAAATCAGTGATATCAACCATTTTAGGGAGTAAAGAAACCAGGGAGTAATCTTAGAAGATAATGCACCTTATAATTCAAATGCCTTTTAAGGTTCCAGCAAGGATGACTCAAACATGCTGTGCATTATACTTGCCTGATGCAGCTCTGAAAAAATCATATTTCCTCTGGGTATTTTTAAAAATCAACATTTCAGCTTTAAATTTTAATTTGGAAAGATATGCAGCTTGGTTTACCAACTTTAATTGTCTCCTTCTCCTTTTCTTGAGAGTACAGCTCTGACTGAAAGCAGGAATGCAATTTTTACTCCTGCTTTAGGAGGCATCCAACTCACTCTACCGTCTACCACAGCACCCTGTAGGCTAGGGCATTAAGTCAGAAAGACACCTTAGTCAGAAGTACTGCTCTTTTCCAGATGGTATTTTAAAAACAGGCCTTGAAATACATTTCTGTAGCATAAATGGGTTTTGTCCCTCCTTAACTCAATTGTGTGGTATTTACATTGAAGTGGCATCAGCTGGCACTGTTGAATGCCTCTACTGTCACAAAACGTAAGGGAACACACAAAGTATTTTCCTTTACATCTCTTCTCCTTTTCTGCTGGCAGGGAAAAGCAAACTGAGTTCAGAGCTGGTAGGACTTGAAAAGTGATGCGCTCATTTGCTGTTTGCTGCTTTAAAGTTTAGGTTCACTCAACCTGCATTTTCATGGCAGAAAATATTGGCAGATGGAAGCAGTCATTCAAAGTTCATTTTGCTCACTTAGCCTTATCAGCAAAATGGCAGTATCTATTTGAGGTCTAAATGACTCAGTGGTGAGCCTGGCACTGCCCTGCACTTTGTGTGGTGGATCATGGCTCTGTGCACTGTCACACTGCACAGCTGCAGCAGCAGCACCCCAGCTGCATATAGATAGATACACCATCACATCAGGACAAAATCGAAGCCGCCTGTCACGGCAACGTCCAACACAGACATTGTCAGTGTAGACCATTTCCAAACTATTTTAGCCTTTCTCTCCGCCAGCTCTTTACCCAGCTAATCATTTTGATGCTACATGCAGTCTGCTACACAATTCTCTCCTTAGGTGTTCTGCAGAGCAGCCAGATTAGGACACATTTTGTGATTTCTCTTTTATGCAGAACATTACTGTCAGTATTTTTGCTCTCTGGGAGGTTTGAGTATGAGGAAGGTCTTTTTGCTTTCGTTTCTTTTGGGAACACATGAACTGGGGAGAAAAGGAAAAAAAAATTGTTGATTGCCTCTCCGGACAAACAAAGGTAGAAAATAGCTCTGCTGCAATCTGTGACAGTACATGAGTCACTGTGAGGAATAAGGTTTGACTTGTCTACAGAAACAGTTGGCAGCTCCAAAGTTCCACCTTTAATGTCATCAGAGCTGACATTCCCTTGAGAGGTTTACCTTGCGGGGTTATTCTCTTGGTCCCTCTGCAGTCCCAGGCAGAGAGCAGCCTGCTGGTGGGTACTTGAGCTGACATGACTGTCCTTGCAGACAGACCTAGCAGAGACTTTTGATAGAAGCCTGCTCACTGGAGCATAGCTATGGTGTGAATTAGCCTGCAATAGTGCAGTAATTTATGTAGCTATGTTGTCACACTGTGTACAGAGCTTGAAAAGTGTCTCCTGTTTACTGCAATTGAAGCACTTATCCTTGTTTCAGCTGTAAACTTAACAGCAGCTAAAAATAGAAGCTATCGAGCTTCACAGTAAGCAAAAGGAATGAGTTGCATGAGATAATGATCACTCAGTACTGCAGAGCACCTGAGCAGTCCTTGAATGCTTTAAAAGTGTCTGTGATAAGGTTGAACTTTTCTCCTTTTCCAGACCCAGCCATGCTACCGGGAGACACGACTGCCCTTCTTCTGGAGGTTCTTTCCCAACCAGTGAACTACAGCTCCAGGACTATCCCCTAATCTATTTTGGAACTTTAAAATCAGCTAGTTTAGCCCAAAATAAATGAAGAGACGTGGTGGATGAGCAGGTGAGATAGGAAGGAGGCAACCAAACAACATCTATATTAAGGAAAGAAAGGAAGGGGCAAAAAGGTAGCCCCTCTCCAAGTCACTGACACTGTGAGACTGTCACTCATGCTGTTAGAGATGGACAGCCTTGAAAACTTCCATGTCACAATTTTTACCTTCAGCTGCTTCATTTTACATTGTACATGTAGTTATATTGAAGAGCTTCTGCTTGTGTGTGATAAGCTCAGCTTGGGCTTGAGAACGAAGAGCTTCTGAGAACAAGAATTAAAAATGCTCTGACAGAGCAGGAAAGATATTTTTTAATCCACTCCTTCAGATGTAAGTAGTAAACACATCTTGTTCTTTCACTGATGTGGAAGAAGAAGAGAATTTGTGCAGTATGTTTGTACTTTTTGCCCATGTTGGAGAGTAGGGATGCTATGAATCTATGTCAGAAAAGATTTATTTTGTGTGAATCACCTTGTGTATTTGTGTAACTTTTGGGTTTGAATTAACCATGCATATGTGAAACCAGGTAGCTTGACCATGATTGATCACTAGCTAGTGGCAACCTGTAAAATTTGGCCTTTGACAACAGTGCAGAAGAGGAGAAATTAAACTAGAAAACATGTCAAAAGGCCTGTGGCAGTGCTTCTGAAAGACCTATCTGATGGATGGTCCTTTAACAAAGTATTTTAAATATCTGCAAGGCATCATAAACACTATTTCTTATTTATATATCTGCTCTTTTTGCCACAGCAGATACTGTCAGCCCACTGAAACTGTCAGCTCCTGTCCAGCCTATGATTCACAGTAACCACAGATCTTTCTCTACTAAACTGCTACCTAAATAACAGTTTCCTTTTTTTCTCCTTTTGTGCTTGCACAACTCATTATTTCTACTTAAACATAGAACTTTGCACCTGTCACTGTTTAGTAGCAGCCTGTGTCTCTGCAGATCATAGCTGAAATTTGTGAGCTTAATTTTGTCCTCTCAGCTTCACGTAAATATGTAAATATAAGAACTAGACTTTATTTCATCATCCAATTTGATTATGAAAACATTAAATACCCCTGAACGCAGGACAGACTGGTCAAATGCCTACTCAGTGGCTCCACCTGCTCTGATAGTAAATCACTAATATCTTGACTCTGAGCATAAACTCTGGAACTAGCAAAAGTAGTTTCCTCCACACTGTTTCCTTAGCTTACACACAAGAAGGTCACCTCAGATAGTCAAAACTTCTTCTGGAGTCAAGATATATGGCATCATCTTGTTTTTCAAGTATGAGCCTGTGTTATTTGTTGTAGTAGGAAACCAGAATGATCTTGGATTATACACAGCTGATAGATTCATACAGGCTGGTACTCACCTGGTACTCATCTATAATCATCTTCTGTAGACATATATAGACACGCAAACGCACATACATATTTTTATAAGCTCAAGGATAGACTGGGTGGGACTCTGAGAAACCTGGTCTAGTGGAAGGTGTCCTTACCTAGGGCAGGGGGATTGGAACTAGATGGTCTTTAAGGTCCTTTCCAACGCAAGCCATTCTTTAGTTCTATTTTATATATGTATTTACTTATATATATACACACATATATATACTTACATGTCCTTGTATTCACCATGTATGCCCTCCTTTCATATTCTTCTCATCCTCCCCTAGGCCAATTCTGAGATTTCACCATTAAATTGCTCAGTGCCTTATGATGAAGTTCATTGGGTCCATCCAACCTGGAAACATCTGATTTATCTAGGAGCTTTCTAAGTGTGTAATTCAGTGGTTTCAGCAACCATGACAATATCTGCTGTGTTTTACTTAGGCTGTAACAAACAAAGCACTGCATCAGTGACAACACTGAAATCAATAGAAGTTGTTCTCGTGTCCGGACTAAACTCTCCATGTTCCTGTAATCAACAGCAGAGCCCAGAGCTAGAGAACCCTGTTTCCCAAATGTCTTTGGGAACAGTCTGGCTGGATGGTTTTAAGTTTCACCTTCAAGGTGGCTTACAATCTTGTCTTTTCCCTTGTCTTTCTTTGGTTGCTAAGAGAGGTATATATAAACCTGCTCCCAAGACAGCTTTTTGACAAGTGCCCTACTGCAGGGAGTGGGCAAAGTCAGCTGCAGTTCTTGCTATCATACCAATACAGCTGCCTTTGCAGGAGCTTACAGCACCAAAGCCATCCTGGGTTTGCTGGAATTTACTTCAAGGGACTCCCTCACAAATTTAATGTGATTTCTGACTTGGTCACGTAATTTTTGCTCCTGGACTACAAATACTGGATGTATTTGCTCCACTTAGACGTCGAAGGAGAGAGCATGGCTTGCTGGAAATTGCCTCCCACCATGACATAGAGTGATAGGTTGCCACACATGTTGAGTGGAGCCAGTGGCTGAGAGACACAGTAGGTGGAGTGGATTTGTTCTCCATGTTACAGCTGACTGGACACAACTGTAGTTAACCTGAGCTGTTGCTTAAATGAAAGCTTTTGTTAAAAGATTGCTGTTTATGTTATCAATTCTAATATTGTTTGAAAAGTTTTTCTTCTGGTCTTAGGCAACAGAGCCACCCAAAAGACATGGAAGGGGAAAAAGCCCACATCAAAGACCACCAGGAGGACAACAGTAAGTCTGAGAGACTTCTGTTTGTAGCAAGCCCATGTGTGGGGCCAGTGGCCCAGGTGCAAATGATGAGTGCATAGCACAGAATCACCATCAGCAAGGGCAAGAAGGCAGCCAGGCTGGTCAGCAGCCACCTGATTGTGCCCAGGGTTTCAGGGCTGGTAAGGTAAAGGCATAAGGACCTTATGTTCTGTGCCTCTTTTGAAGAGATCAATACACTGACAGGGCTGACAGCTTCCAGTGAGATCAACCAAACGGTTGTACAAGCCGCTGCTGTTCACTGCTTCCTCTGGATGTGGAAGAATTTCACTCTGTGAACAATCACCATGTACTGGAAGGAGGTAAAGCAGGGGAGGAAGAGGATGCTGCTGTACAATTTGAAGTGGAAGCCAAAGCAGATGAACTTGCACAAGAATTCAGCAAAAATCGAGTGTTCCCCAGTAGTGGTGTATCTCAGATAGAAGTGTACCAGGAAGGGAAGGCCAGTGAGGTAGAGCATGTCTGTGACTGCCAGGTTCAGCCTGGTTATGCTGCTGCCCTTTCAAGGCCTCATCTTGAAGCTGTAAACACGAATTGTGGAGGTGCCCCCCTGGGGGATGGGCCCTGGGAGTTGAGGCATGGTTACACGGGGTTTCCAGGCCCCCTGATGTTATCCTGTTCGTTATTGGTTATAGGTGTTTTCCCCGCCCCAAAAACTGTGGTTGTCCCATGATTCCTGGGTCTTTGGTGGTCAGTCCGTGCCTGACCTGGCTGCCATGTGGCCGGTCTCTGTCTCTCCTGGCTGCCATGCAGTCAGAGAAATAAAACACCCATGAATATCTACCAAAAATATTGTTCCTGATTCTTTCTATGGA
>VYXC01005558.1:248178-314681 GCA_013397175.1 Platysteira castanea | reverse complement strand
TCCATCTCTCTCCTGAGTTATTTTTGGACGTTGGGGACTCGAAGGGGTGGCTTGCATTCTTTTGAAATGGTTTTTGTTATTGTATGCAGTTGTTTCAAATGGTGTGCTTTAACCCTTGAGAGGAACCTTCATATTTAAAACAAAAGGGTGAGATGTGGAGGTGCCCCCCCTGGGGGATGGGCCCTGGGAGTTGAGGCATGGTTACACGGGGTTTCCGAGCTCCCTGATGTTATCCTATTCCTTATTGGCTATAGGTGTTTTCCCCGTCCCGAAAACTGTGGTTGTCCCATGATTCCTGGGTCTTTGGTGGTCAGTCCGTGCCTGACCTGGCTGCCATGTGGCCGGTCTGTGTCTCTCCTGGCTGCCATGCGGTCAGAGAAATAAAACACCCATGAATATCTACCAAAAATATTGTTCCTGATTCTTTCTACGGACAAAGCTGCCTTCAGGGAGGGTTGCAGGCTTTCATGACTTCAACAACAAATGACAATGAAACTTCCCGGGAAGCCCACCAGGAAGATAATGTTATGCATAATGTGGAGGTACAAAGTCTTCAGACCAACTTCCACACACTGCATTTGGGAAAATCACCTTCAGTGTCTTGCTGGGTGATGGGGTTGGCTAAGTTGTCATTTGTTGTGTTCATCATGTTTTCTCCTTAGCTGTTAAGGAAGAGAGAAATGTTTAGTGTTCACTGACAGATAAGGCCTCCTTATATCTAATTAAAAACAACTTATAATCAGATCTTGCCTTTCAACTGCTCATCATGGTTCCTATTAAAGTGCCTTTCATGAATAAGGAAATACCTTGTTCCGTTGATAATAATTGATCTTGATCTAAAAGCCTTTTATCATATCTGTATAGATCCATTTTTATTTTAAATTACATATTTGCAGGAAAGGGCCTGAACAGGTACAATGAAGCTGTAATATCAGGGATTCCCAAGCCCACAGTGTTTGATGTGTGCTCCCTGGTATACAAAGTTCACTTTCTGCTCTCATCAGGGGTCAAATGGAGAAAAAAAGACAGATTAGTTATGTTGTCCTAGTGACCAAAAGTATAGAGGGTAATGTCCAGAACATAACTGTTCCATAAAAGGCATTTGCAGCTTTGTTGGTTAAGTAAAAAAAAAAACCAAACCAAAAAACAGGGCCGATGTTGAAATGTTTTCACATTCTTTTCATTACTGGAGTTGGTTAACATTTTTCTTCTTGCTTCTTGGAATCCACTGATAGAGGAATATTCCATTATTTTAGTTCATTAACAAGATTGATGTTGCCAAGAAATAAGTTATTTTTAGGATTGTCATTAGCTGCTATGTAAATTTCCATCCCTGTAAAATTTTTAAATGGTGTTTTGCTTTGACATTAGTCTTAGATAGAGCTTTTCTGAAATATCAGGATAAATTCATCCGGTTTTGAAAAGCAGCCAGTTGAAAGACACAGTATGGGACATGAGCAGGATTTGAGGAAAGTAAAGACAGCCTGGTATACAATCTCTACAACAGAAAGTAGATGGTCACTGATGCATGTAGCAAATAACTGCTAACATGGCATTCAGTAAATGCATTTTCTGTGAAGAAGTGCCTTCTTCTAAAATGGAGTAAATGTTCTGCTGGAAAAAAATGAATACATCTCTAGCATAATTTTTTCCAGAGGAATGCAGCTTCTCAAAGGATGATGCCTGTCCTCAAATTACTGTGGCCTGGATCTGTTAAAATGGATCCTAGTGAATCACTGCTTCTATTTCTTGTTTCATTCTGAATTTTCTTACTGTACCTTCTACCCTAACTTGTAGAAGTAGATCGCACAGAGAAAGGTTGCAGGATTTGGATTCAAATTTGTATAGAACATATGGTTCAAACATATTTAAAATACTTTGAAAACTGAAGCCGGAGCTTGAGAAGATGTATGCCAAACACTGGCAATGGTTTATTAAAGAACAAACCAGTTTTAAACCTCTTGTCATGGCTGGGGATGGTGCAGGGGTGGTTTGGATAAACCCAGTGGTCCTAATTCACAGTCGTGCCACGATGCCATCATTCCCAAACAAACCTGAGGTCTCTGCTGTGGCTGATGGTTATCTGGGCTGACAGCAGCGGCCCTGCCCTGCAGTAGCTGTGCTCTGCTCTCTGGTGCTGGGAGCACCAGGGCTGTGCCCATCCCGCTGTTCACAGCTATTGAGCGAGCTGGGGGGCACGGCTGGGCACTGCTCCCCACACCACCTTCTTGGTGGTTTTGTGAGCTTTTCATTCTGTCAGCAGCTTGTTTACCACCAACCAGTGTGCTGTTGTAGCAAACGATAGAGGCCAGAGGGCAAATGCTTCGATCACCAAAAAGCACATCAGTGGCACTCAACTGTGCGATCCCTGCTAGCAGCCACTTGCCCTGAGGGGCTTTTGGGACCATCACTATTGGTATGCTCTATGTTATGGCTGGGTTCAGATCAAGGAACTCCCTCACAGGCCAGACCACCCGCCAAGCCCTGCACTGGTTATGGGAACACAAAGCGGGGACAAGTATTGGAAGAAAAGCATGTGGGTGTGGGGTTTCAGGTCTGAACTGCCTGAAGATTACAACGGTTACAACATGGACCAAAGGAAGGAGACAGTGAGTCTTTGCTCTTGGCCTTGTTATTTTGCTGCCTGAATTACAAATATAATTTCGACAAAACTTAAATCTAATTAAGAAACAGTTTGTACTGTGGCAGATTTTATCACACTAAGTAATTGGCCATAATGGCACTTCTGCAGCCCAAGCTGAGGGCAAATGATATATGCTGTAGACACATAATGAACTTTAAATAAATTATCCAAAAGCAGAACTTGTACTAGAAGGGAACCAGATTATTGAAATAGAAACCCTCTTTCAGTCTTAATGGTGGAGTCACAGCTTTATTACATGGTATTCTTTACTGTAACCAATTGATTGGAGTCACTTTAAAAAATGTTGTGATTCCATGTCTTTAATTGCAGTCACGTATAAGGGAAACTTGTCTGCTCCTGCATGTGATAATTTAATTACAGCCTGCTGGAAATAAAAGCCAAATGGCTGCAGCCATGGCAAAGTAACCTAGTGCCTGTAATTGGACTATATTTCACACACATGTGTTCCTGAATAAATTAAATGGAATTTGGCTCACAGTGTTCAACTCTTCAACTGACTTAGATTTAGAAGACACAAATGATATACTCAGGGATCAGGATGCGAGCCCTCCTTCCCTTACCCTTTATAATTCAGGAGATATTTTCATGCAGAAAGAGCATGTGGATTTAACTCAAGTGTTGGATACATCCCAGATAAGTTTAATTTGTTCCATACTACCATCATCTTGTAACCCTTTGCTCATCTCTCTCCACTTTGCCCTGCCTCCAAGTCCCTACCTTTAAATCAAAATATGTATTTTACCTATAAGCCTTTAGTGTTGTCTTCTCTCCTCCTCACAGCTGTTTTCTTAAATACCTTACTCCAGCTGGCAGAGTTTGCTTTTAAATTCCACAGGCTTGTGAAGTGAGATTGGCTGGGAAAGCCCACATGGGCTATCAGGCAGGTTGTGGGAATGTTCTGACTATTCCCAGGTTTCTGCCAGGTTAAGAGAGCATGGGCTCCATGGTGCTAAGCGAGAGCAGCTCTGACCTCTCTCACCTACCTGTGGACTTGCTGCCATGTTCCCAGTAGTGGGGCTGTCCCGGTGTCACCTATCCTCCCGTCTGGCCTTCAACACCTGCTTGGGAAATAGGGACCTACCCTGTCTCACTCGCAAAATTGGCTGGGACTGCCTGTAACCTGCCCAGTTTGGCTGGAGTGGATTGCTAGGTTGCTTCCAGCCCTCAGTGAGGAAAGCAGGCCAGCAGCACTCAGGCAGGGAGAGGCAGCACCAGCTCAGTGCTTGTCTGCAGGATTACCCATCCTCCAAGTTGCAGAGCACAGCACAGGAGAGGCAGGAGATGGGGAAAAGGATGGGGAAAGAGCAGGGTTTTAAACTGGCAGGAGCTTCTCTGCAGAGAGCTTGGTGGATGCTGGGAGCTGAGACCAAACCCTTGCTTCTCAAAAACAGTAAAGATACCCATGGTCTCCAAACTGGAGCAATCCCCTCCCATGCTTTCCAAACTGGGAGGTTGGTGGGACCTGTTGTCCCTTCTGCATGGATGGACCTGGCTCTGAGAAGAGCAAGGACTGTGTAACAGGGGCTCAAATGGGTCTTGTGGCTGGGAGAGATATTTAAGACCATGTGCTTGTGAGGACAACCCAGCTGGAGAAGGGTTTTGCTGGAGAAAAGGATTGCATGACTGATGGACAATCATCCTGGCCATATTACATGACTAATACACTTTTCTGCTGACATGACTTGTCCAGAGGTCAGAAGAAAGGCTTTGTAGAGAGATCTGGAGAGGCTGGATTCGTGGGCTGAAGTCAGCTTTAGAAGGTTCAGTGAGGCCAAGTGCCAGGTTTTGTACTTGGGTCACAACAACCCCACACAGCACTCCAAGATCTGGGGAAGAGTGGCTGGGAAGCTGCCTGGCAGAAATGGATCTGGGGGTGCTGGTCAAGAGCCAGCTGACCATGATTCAGAGTGTGCCACTGGCCAAGAAGACAAATGGCATTCTGGCCTGTATCAGCAGTACTGTGGCCAGCAGGACCAGGGCAGTGATCGTTCCCCTGCACTCAGCACTGCTGAGGCCACACCTCAAGTGCTGTGTTCAGTTCTGGACCCTCCCTACAAGGAAGACACTGAGGTGCTGGAACATGTCCAGAGAAGGACCATGAATCTTACTCAGAAGGGTCTAGATTAGCTCATGTGAGGAGCAGTGGAGGGTGCTGGGGTTGTTTAGTCTGGAGAAAAGGAGGTGCAGGGGGGACCTTATTGATCTCTACAACTGCCTGAAAGGGTGTCTACAACTTGAGCTCTACAGCTGCCTGTAGCAAGGTGGAGGTTGGCCTCCCAGGCAACCAGTGATAGGACAAGAGGAAATGGCTTCAAGCTGTGCCAGGGGTGCTTCAGGTTGCACATTAGAAAGAATTTCTTCAGTGAAGGGACAATTAGACATTGGGATGGACTGCCTAGGGATGTCCAGGAGTCACCACCCCTGGAGGTGTTCAAGAAACAACTGGACGTGGCACTAAGTGCTATGGCTTAGTCAACATGGTGGTGTTCAATCAAAGGTTGGACTTGGTGGTCTTGGAGGTCTTTTCCAACCTTAATGATTCTGTGATGCTTTGAGGAAGCCTATGTCCAACTATGTGCTCCTTTTGATTACATTCTATAAAAATACCCAGCCTGCTGTGTGATCTGGAGCATTTTATAGTCCCCAGATAACCAGGCAATAAAGCACTTCCAGCACTTCCTTGAAAGTGATGGCCAGCTCTCAAGAAGGGGCTGGCACAAATCTCCTCTTCCTTTGGAGATGGAAGAAGGCCTTATTCTTGTGTCTCTTACACCAGGAATTTCACCACCCGTGCACAGAGAATTGGAGGGAGCATGGCCCACCTAGAGGTGCCAGTGTAACGATGGTGTGGACATTGAAGATTTTATGGGATGACTCAGTCTTCTGGTGTGTGGTGCTTGCTGCCATGACCATGCTGTGACCCTATTATGACAGGTAGTGATAGCACAAAGGAGAATGGCTTTTAACTGAAAGAGGGAGAGTTTAGATTGAATCTAAGGAAGAAATCCTCTGCTGTGAGAGTGGTGAGACACTGGAACAGGTTACCTGGAGAAGCTGTGGATGCCGCATCCTTGGAAGTGGTCAAAATCAGGTTGAATGGGGATCTTGTCCAGTGGGAGGCACCCTCATGACAAGAGGTTTGGAACTAGATGATCTCTAAAGGTTTCTTCCAATCCAAATAATTCTATAATTCTATGATTTTATGATCGCAGAAGTCTCCTATACTGCCAGTATTTGCATGTTTTACTTGATCTTCTCTTCAAAAGGTTTTGACTTGTGCTGACTGGTCTGTGTGGACTTTCACCTTGTTTCACAGCAGTGATCTTTACACTGGTTCCAGGCTTGATTTTGAATTAAATATTTGCAAACTTCTGTGAACAGGTAGGAAAGTGATTATCTTGACAGGGAAATGTTTAGATGAGGCTGAAAAAAACTTGAATGTTTTCCAACACTGAACCTCATCTCAGATCTCATTTGAAGCTATTATTTACTTTCTCATGATGATAAGAGATGTGAACCTGGAGATATGAGCAATTATTTGTATAAAGTACTGCATAATGTAATGGTGAATCAGGCTCAAACTGTTTAGTAAATATAGCTTTTTCAGTGATTGCATAACTGTCCTGTTTCTCTACCTGATGCTTTCAGTATTTGCCATCTTCACATGAACAACTTTCATGAATAACTTTCAGCTTATTTATCATAAACACTCTACTCTCCTTAACTCGTTCTTGTATAAATATTGTAATATCAGCCTTGAGTGTGAGCATTACTTTTGGACTTCTAAATGCCTGAGTAACAGCTGATACGAGCCACCATTGTCTACAGAAAGGGTTGAAATCACTGTTTACCATGTGACTGGGTACCAGATGGTACTAATTTCAGAACTCTGCATCATGGAAATTGTACATGCTACAAAGGGCATATGAAGAGTCATGGAGAGACCAAGGGTGTAAAGCCAGGAGTCCCAGTTTATCCCTATACACCTGCACAAAGGACTCCTGCATTCTATTTAGGAGTTCTTGTTAATGTATAAGAGATAGAGGTTTTTTATTATTTTTTAAATTCATTGTTTGCGAAACTATTTTCTGCTTTGGTATGGTATTTTGGAATAAGACTGGATAATGGTTTGGCACTACAATTCAAATTATATTAAAATGGCATCATTATTTGAATGCTTCATCTCAGGTTTAGTGTTTGTAGTTCAGGAAAAGATTTTGAAAAATTGTGAGTAGCTGGAAGAGAGCTTCAGGAATAAATGGAGTGCTGGGAGATGTTGTGACATACCTTGCAAGACTTTGAGGCTTTAGAGATTCTCTCTGATTAGTTTATTTGAGAGCATACATATTTAAACAGAAACGAGTGATAGCCATGATCCCATTCCTTAGAAGAGATTCCTGGCATCAGCATAGCTTAAGGTATGCCAGTCCAGGGTGGCAGTGAAGAACACGTAATTCTTTGTGAGGGTGGGGAGCTATTGCAACAATTGCCTGTAGTAATAAGGTAGATTCTTCACCTCTGGAATTTTTGAACCAATGTTGAGTGTCTTTTGCACAAATTTTGGTACAGTCCCAGAGCAACATGAGATGATACTGTCAGACAACTTTGCTGGACAGATTCATAGGCTTTAAAGGCTACAAGGACCTCTAGAAAACACTATCTAAAAGGTTGTATCTCCAAGGCCTTGTACACCCAAGGCCATAAGATTTTAGCTCTGAATTCCCATAACCTGTATTTAGCATGGGTTTTTAAAATTAATTATTACTAGGAGGACAATCTTGATTTGAAGAGAGAGAGAGAGAAAATTCTTTTATTCCTTTGATAGTTTGTTCTAATGGTAAATCCTGCCCATAGCTGAAATCATGTTTAGACCTTAGTATGACTCTCTAGTTTGTACTTCCAGCCTTTCAAGTTCTTCATATGTGTCTCTGCTGTAAGGAGAGAGAAGACCGTTTAGCAATGACTGTTTTGATTTGTGGAAGTATTTAAATATTATAATCCGATCCCCTTTCATACTTGTTCCCGATTGTTTTGTCTCTTAGGCCTCCTGTGATAGCATCTGGGTTTCTCTACCTATTCTTCTACCTGCCACTGGCTTTGTGAGAGGGACCATTAGGTCCTCCAGCCTTCATGCTGGGTTTCTGCATCTCTGGCAACATGGCTGGAGCCATGTCCCTGCCTGCAGTACCACACTCACCCCAGGCATCCCCAGGGTGCGGGCACCAGTCAGCTCTGCCCAAGCTACCTCAGGATTCCGCTGAGGGTGTCAAGGGTGGGCTGTTTTGCACACTCCACCCTTCCAAGCCCTAACATCCTCCTGCAGCAATCAGTGAATCTTTCCTGCTTCTCTGTC
Organism: Platysteira castanea; assembly: GCA_013397175.1. Taxonomy (NCBI): domain Eukaryota; kingdom Metazoa; phylum Chordata; class Aves; order Passeriformes; genus Platysteira; species Platysteira castanea. Next base: position 306,663 of record VYXC01005558.1, on the reverse strand, counting down.
TTTTCATCCACTGGTCTCATAGGTATTCCTTCTTACTGACTGGAGCACCAGGTGATGACACTGGGCACTTTCTGCCCAGCCGTGGGGGAGAAGTGAGAGGAGAGATCATTGCACCCCTGTTCCTGTTGAAAAATCTGAAAATGGAGAAAATCTTCCCCTCCACCTCTTACTGGTGGAGAAACAGGAATATAAAGAGATGTACTGGGCTAGGAAACCACCACCCACAGAAGGAAAAACAGAAAGAAGAATTGCAATTAATAGGGTCTCAGAATCACGAAAAAACCCCATGCTGATGTTGCACCAGCAACAACAGAACAAAGAACGTGTTGTGCAGCCCACTTTTATCATATAGAGCAGTGAAGTTACGCAGCTGTCACACAATGTCAGCAAGGAAAGCCTCCATAGCATAGCCCTTTTCAGAGTCTCTCCTGCTTTTTAGGTGTGACTGTGCTGTGCTATGTAGTCTCCAGCTTGCTTCCAAAATACAAGTACCTTAAGGTGATTCAGTTGTAAGAGACTGCCTCCTTCTGTCAGAAAATAAATGGGATCCTCCTGCTGTCATTCCCAGCAAAACCTGGTTGCTTTTTTCTTCTTGGAAAGAGGTTTTCTTAAATCGTTTAGTTATTTCAATTCTTTGCTCAAATTTAGATGTTCCTTAGCATGTATTTTTACACAAATTCCATGTGATCCATTGTGTAATCTCCCTATAAACAGTTTTGAACAATTTTCATGCTGTGCAAAGAATGACTTTGAAATTACTCTGTCATTATGTTTTGGGTCCCTTATAACTGAAGATTTCAAAGATGTTATCTATCAGATTGCCAAATTTGACATTGACTGATATGAGGTTTTCAAAGGTGTAATGGGCATCAGTGAGGATTGGATACTAATTGCCCTTGATTCCCCCAGTAAATATCATCTGACTTTAATGGCCACATGCTTCCTTCCTGCTATGTTGCTCCCCTCTTTTTCCAACAGAGAGGTTTTATACTTGCAGTTGAGAGATTTTTATACTTGCAGTTGAGGACCTACCATTGAAATGCATTCACCAGTTGTCATCAAGGTGATTTAAAACATGCACAAAACACGTGCAAGTATTTCCATTCATACCCACAGTTTTTCCTTTGGCAAAAGCTTTCCTTTTCCTTTGATTCTGCATAAAATTCCCAGGGTGCAGCTGTCCTGTGAGCATTGGCAGCTTAGCAATTTTCATTGCTGAAGCACCTACACCATGCGTTCTTCCGGCTATTCATTCCCCTTCCTGCACTCAGCACTTCCTTCCTGCACTCAGTGGGAAACTCAGACTGCCAAAATGTGGTGGATGCCAGCACCTCTATTTCTTTCTCTTGATGTAACATCTTTGCCCCCATGGGAGTATCACTGTGACTGCAGGACCTAGCAGGGTAGATGGGTGCATGCTGGATGGATCCACACCCTTCTGTGCATGGCAGCTCTGCAAGTCAGATGTGCATATTCCAAAAACATAATTTTGTTCCCAGTTTATTTTCCCACATGACTTGTAATTTTTTCTTGGAGTGAAACAACAAAATAATTGAAGAATGCCAAAAATACCCCTGAGGCCTTGTACAATAGGATAGGAAATGTTAGCCTTCGGTGTGTTTCATTTGTAGCACTTTTTCTTTCTTTAAGATCTCATGCTGTGTGAAGATTAGCTCAGGCAAAAAGCTGAGATTTCCATGGGCAGCCTTTGCCCTTATGTCCTTTCACTGGAAGACAAGAATAAAAGTCTTGCATACAATGTCCTTATCCAGCACAGTAACCAAACACTGAGCATGGTCAATGGAAGAGTAGATGAGGCTACAGATCTAGGCATGATGGTCACCTCTTGTGAAACATTTCTTAGTTCTAAGCAGTGCCTGAGCCAGTCTGCCGGTGTCTGCATATTCTTGGTGTCTGTGTATTTTTCCCTTGCATGCTCAGCTGGCCCACAGGCCCAATGGTGTTTCAAAATGCCTATGTCTTCCCTTATTCCCTCTATCACTGCCTTTTTGTGGCCAAAAACCAAAAATGTCATACAGTCAAATTTCGTTGGAAGCATTTGGCGATCACAGTAAGAGGAATCTTTTCTCCCTCAAGACAGTCGATAGGTAGAACAGAGAACCCAGAGAGGCTGTGCAGGTGCCGTCCCTGGAGATTTACAAGTCCTAGCTGGACACAGTCCTGAGAAACCTCGTCTGAAATTAGTGCCAACCCTGTTTTGAGCAGTCAATTGCCCTGGAGGCCTCCTGATGCCCCTGCCAACCTGCTTGATTCCAGGATCTTTTGATCCACTGAAGTCTGAAAGCTGTAGAAGTCAAGGGTAAGATTAAGCCATCGTTTCAAGAGTGCGAAGTATCTAAGTGTCCCATTGCTTCAGGAAAGACAGACCTTGATTGTAACAAAGCTACCCTGTGTTGCATCCAATCCTTTCCACAGCTAGAGGGTTCTGTTTACCAGCCAGGCTTCTGTCTGTTTAATCACTGTTTCTCATGAGGCTGCAAAACCAAAACTTTTAGCTGAAATAACTTAATTTTTTTACTTTATTAGGCCTCAACATTATGCAGTCCTTTATATTAATTTTTCATACCTAGGATTTGGATATGCGTGGCTTTGTTCATATCTGTGTGCTTGGTTACCCTGGGCATTCACATGCAGAAAGTAATCTGTATTTAGATAGAAATTTGTATTCTGAAATTACTCATTTGACTTGACTTGTGGTCTGAAAAATATTTCTATTGTTTAATCTGATTTCTGATAAGCAAATTGTCAGGTTTGTTTTTATCGGGAATGCTTTCTTTCCAGGCCTGCACTGTGGTATTTCAGTGTAGAACAGGGCAAAGGGCACGCACATGTCCACTTGGGGGGGCCTTGGGATCTGTTCATGGATTAGGTTGTGTCCATTTTCAGTATTGAAATACTTAAGTGTATTTGATTTAAGTTTGATTTCACAGCCCGGAGTCTCATTCCCTGCAGATTCCTCTTCAAAATAAAAGAGGATTTGGCTCTCTGGTTACACACCCCGAATTACTGAGAACTTCAGTCTTCTTGACTGGTCAGTTTTGAGCTGCTAGTCATACTGCTTCGGTCATGGGTGCCCTAGCCTTGCGAATTACAACTCCAAATTTCAGTTTTGTTCATCAACCAGAAGTCTAGATGATTGAATAATATTTCATAAAATACTGTCTCTCATTCATTTTAACTGAGAATACAGACTGAAAACCTGAGGATGGAAATGAGCAGAGATTCCTTCCACCGGTGTCCTTATGTCCCTGTAAGCAAGGATTTTGGCCGGTGGGACAGAGCGGCATCTGCTCTGGGCTGCTGGTGCTGATGGACAGTAGATGTCACTCTTGCCTAACATATCATAGAATCATCGCCTCATGGGAACAGTTTGGATTGGAAAGGCCCTTTAAAGGTCATCTAGTCCAACCCCCCTGCAAAGACCAGAGACATCTTCAGCTAGATCGGGTTACTTAAAGCCCCATTCAAACTGTCATTGAGTGTTTCCAGGGATGGGGCATCCACAGCTTCCCTGGGCGACCTCTTGGTTTCTCTACTGAAATGCTATATCCTTGTACAACGTGGGTGTGAGGGAAGAGTGACTGCTGATCATAATTGCTACTGAGTGAAAACTGTATTTTAAGATGAGAAGAGGTCCACATAGAAAATCATAGCTTTTATAGAATCATAGAATGGTTTGGATTGGAAAGGACTCTCAGAGATCAGCTAGTTCCTTCCCTGCCCCTGCTGTGGGCAGGGACACTTTTCACCAGACCAGGTTGCTCAGAGCCCCATCCAGCCTGGCCTTGAATACTTGAGGGATGGGACATTCACAGTGTTACTCTGGGCAGACTGTTCCACTGCCTCACCACCCTCACAGTAACGAATTTCTTCCCAATATCTAATCTAAACTACCCTCCTTGAGTTTCAAGGCATTGCCTCTTGTCTTATCACTGCATGCCCTTGTAAAAAGCCCCTCTCCAACCTTCTTGTAAGCCCCCTTTAAGTATTCAAAGGCTGCAATAAAGTATCCCCAGAGCCTTCTCCTTCCTGGATAAGATATTTTATCTACGCCTTGTTCTTAGTCCTTAAAGAAAGGTATATGGAGTCCCTAATGAAGTGTATATTTCTGAGGTCTTGGAACAGTTTTTTTTGTTTCATTGGTTTGTTTTAGCTTGGTCTCTGAAATGTGTGTTGGGAGCCTGCTAAATTATACAGAACTATCCACCTGGTCAAAAACTCACCATTTTGATGCATTAATCATTGGAAACGTAACAGCAAATTTGAGTACTGAGGGGCTAAAGGAGAATTTCTTGGCCATACAACTTATAGGTGAAGAACAAACTCTGTGACTGTATCTGACAGTGGAAGGCTGCCAGCCCGGGCCATGCAGGCAGAGCCTGCTTTCCTTTCTGCTCAGCAGCTCTCTGGCAGCTGTGCAACCACTTCATCACAGTCGTCCCCCAAGCACCAAGGGCTCGAGCTTTCAAAGAGCTGCAGACAAGTTCCTGCAATCAAGTGTGTCAGTATGTCACACTAATTTTTTAATAACATATTCAGAGTCCCTTAGAGACCAGTCCATTGAGAGGTCAGACCAGTGCCCAGGCACAGATAAAATGACTGCGAAAATTGCAACAGGAGTACCTGTACTATTTGCCTTTTTTTTCCCAGTAAGTTAAGAATCATGTTCCCTGAAAAGAAGTATTAGTTGCTCTCACAGGGATGGCCAATCTCACTGAATGTCACAGTAAACTCCATTTTTTAACAATGTGGGGAAATTACAGTAGTTTCTGACTTCCTCTAGAGGTCCGGTGGTCTCCTATCAAAATCAGTTATCTCTCAAATAGTGGCACTTAAAAGTTTTTTCACAGAAGATAATTTTCCTGCCAGAAATAAAATCCATTGTTTTGATATAATAATTACATAAATGCTTCCATTTGTGTCTAGATACCTAGAGTTTCACTGCGCAGGATCAGAAGGTGTTTACAAAAAGAGACACCAATTTTCTTGTTCATTAATGTCTGCTGTGGATGTGCAATTTCAAGAGCAAGGCAGAATGGAAGAATTGCACAACTGGGACATCATTTGAGAGAGATGCTGAAGGCGAGATATTTTACGAATACACATCTGCCACAGATTTCATTCCTTCTGAATCCCACTCTATACCCACTCCAACAGAGATATCAGTCAAGCATTAAATGCTTGTTTATAGAAAAATCTCTGAAAAATGTCAGATTCATCAAATTAACAGTGTTATTAATAACCCTGACAGGGTTGTATGTCAGCATGGCAGTTCCTGAATTTCTCCAGAGGAAGTCAGTGTACACCCTCTTTCAGTGAGTTACATCTACCTAATCGATTATGCAAAATTATGGTAGTGTCAGCAGAAAAAAAAAAAAAAAAGTAAGGTTGTTGGCAAGTGTGTAAGTCTAATTAAACCAAGATGGGAAATGGTCCCTAGGCCAGTTATAAAGGGAAACCTCGTGGATTCAACCATACACATTCATTGGGAACAGTAGCTAGCTGAAAAGGATCATTTTAAAACAGGTTGCTCTCATGAGTGAGACACAGTGAACAACAGCCTGCAGTGGCTCTGGATTAACTGGGGCTTATTTAAGAAACAAGAGATTTACTCTGCTTTCCAAGCCACCCGCTCCCTGGCTGACCCCAGCACTGTGCTCACAGAGTGTCACCATCCATCTCAGCAGGACGAGGTGCCGACTGAGGACGATCAAGAAAAGTCAGGTTGGTGTGTGCTGTGCTGCTGTTCTTCATTAACAGTCTCAGGCATCACGGGCTGAAAGTTATCCAGTCTCCTCCATCTTCCCCACTGCTGGGTTATGCCTTCAGGCCAGGTACATGCTGTTGTTTTCCCAGACTCCCTTCTTCATTCTGAGACTGCTACTTCACTTTGGGAGCTCCTCTTAGCAGCACCAGCTCTTCTTTGCATCCTGGAGCCTAATTTTCCTGGTCTGAACAGTCCATGTGCAAAAGCACAACATGTGATCAGTTTCCTAACTGTAGGGCTCGTCTCACATTTATTTGTTAATTGGAGGATGTGCCATGTTTATTCAGTTCAGGTGGGATGAAAATTTAGAACCAGCACCTACCAGTTGCATCTGGCAAGCCACAGGCTTCAGCTTGAGAATTTCAGAAATTTACCCCCCTGCTCACATATCTACACCCAGTTTTCTGCCACCTGTTTGAATTCATAATTATTTTCCACATTGTTCTTTTTCTGTCAAGCACAGAAACTCAGGATACCTATTTTTTGATCCAAGATTTCATATTAGGTTTGCTATGTTCTGAAGCCTTGCCACTAGGTGGTAATGTTTTCATCCTTAAAAAACCAACCAAACAAAAAACCAAAAAAACCGAAAACACCCGCAAACCTCCTTTGGAGGCGTAGACTCAAACTTGAATTATTTCTGTAAGGCTTATATGTCTTATGAAGGGATCAGAAAAATTATGGCTGTTCTGATGTAAAGCCTTTGATTATCAGCTCATTGCACAGCCACATGCCTGTCAGGCAAACAAAAGATGTAGGAGACTTATGCTGGCCTCATGCTTTTCCTTACTGTGAGCAGAAGTTTGGTAGGACAGGAAAATTGGGCTTTATAAACATATTTTGAATGAAATATGTGATTATAAAACATCATGCAAGGATTTATTTTTTTATATCTCTTGAAATGGTACTATTATGCAGGACTGTACTGCCCCTGTAAATGCCATACACTAGCGATACACATATTTACCATGCTGAAGGGCAATATTCCTCAGCTTTGTGTCCCTCGTTTAGGACACAGCAGTGAAGACTAATGAAAACAGCTGGGCTGTGCCATCTCCCACTTACAGTAATTTTCCACTCAACAGCAGCTCACATCAAGAGTGTCAGAGAAGCTTATCCTCATGTCCTGGGCAGCTGAAGTCCTAAGGTAAGGATCGTGCCGTGTCCTGTGAGGAGATGGGACACTCTGAGACCTCCGTGAAAACAAACTTCACTCCTGGAGCATTGTTCCCACAGGCTGCTAAAAGGCCCTAGGACTGGCTGGCTGACCCTTTGCCCTGGATATGAGCAATGCTGGTAATACCAGCTCCATCCCAATACAGCTACTCTGCTCCTCACTTTGTCTTCAGCACTGAATACCGATCAAATATCACCAAAAAACCTAATAAAATTGCCTTTTAGACACTTCCTACCAAGGTAATTCCCCTAGAGAAAAAATAAACGAATTTGTATGTAGGAAATGATCCCTAGGCCAGTTATGGCCCTTTGGGCAGTGTTCAGGCACCACAGTGGTGTCTGTGGTGCTATATGAACATACTGGAATATATTCCTGGCAATAACTGTGGGGTATTTCCTTCCAGTCTCACACTGTGTTTTTATTGAAAAAACAATTTTAAAAAGGAGATTCCAAAACATATCTTAAACCTCTTTCACTTTTCACAGATAGAGTGTACAGTCATCAAGTAAAAGAAAGAAACTGAAGTATATTGCAATATAAAACATTAAATTAAATTTTTGATCATCAAATCAAGCAAAACAAATAAAACAGTATATTTTACCCAATGGTTCAAGGAGAGCACAGGAAGTCTTTGGAAAAGGAAGGAAGGACTTTAGTTCCTTGCTTGGGAGAGCTGGCTGCTCATCTGGGGGTGGGGTGAGTGTTTGCCCTCTTTGCTCCACTGGACGCTCAATTACTCAAGGTCTTGTGCTATCAGCAAGAGGTTTTGAGGGTGTTTCCCCCCCTCCATCCTCTGTTTCTTATAACGAGGAGGGTACCGTATACTCCTGAGAAGCAGGATATTTAGGTTTAAAACCCTGGTGACTGTACCAGAAGTTAAACCCAGTTACCCCATTTCCCAAGTGAGAACTGCAGTTTGCTGGCCACTCAGCCAGGGCGTGGCAGAAACTTGTCTGCAATGATTATGACCGTAGCTACCCATTCCAGCCTGATTCTGATGTCAGATAAAAAACCTGGGAAAAGGGGTATTGGCTTAGGGAAAAACAAACCCACCAATTTTGCCATGTTAACTGTTTTCCCTAAAAAATATTACTCAAATCTAACAATAATAGTTCCCACAATATCATTCATTGCTAGTAGCTCAAAAGGAAAACTCCCACAACAGTACATATGGACAATAAAATAATTGCTGGAAAGGGCTTTTTCCTCTCTCTTTGCAACTGTTTGTGCTCCTAGCGATATGAATGCAAGAACTTATTTTTGTTTGCAATCAGCCTTGCCTTACCTGCTGTCATCTACCAAAGTCTGCTCCATACCTTGCTGAGTGTGTGACAGCCGAAGGAAAAATAATTTATATAGTGAGCCTCATGCACATGTGCACTGCGGCCTTAGGGCCGATGCATGGCTAGGTTACACAAAGAAAAATATGTATGGTTTTGAAAAAAAAAATCTTTTTTTCAAAGGTTCATCACTATGAAATAAATATATATATATATATATATCAAAATGTCAAAAGGCCTCTTGGCTATATTCTGGTCAAATTTCAGTATCTTTCCCTTATGACTGTGACTAAATAATTGTTTAGAAAATCACTAAGCTATGTGTATACAATGTATGTGTATATTTTTGACAGAAGATAGGATTTTTTTCCAGTATTTTTGCTATTCAAGGATCAAGTAACATTTCTAAATAAAACTCAGAAATGGGTTGCCTTTCAACAGGGACCAAGACTGGCATTTTCAAGGAAAGTCAATAAAATGTTGTGAAAGTTAAGAAACTGTTACAGAGGTGCAGCTAGAATGGAATTAACTCTTTGGTCATTTGCTGTCTTTTAAGGGGTACATGACCTTTTAATTCTGACAACTGGGTATTTTCAGACAGTGCTTTCAAATCACTTATTGAATTGTTGACTATACTCTTCAATGGTAACTGATACTCCCAGCATTAGGGTTTAATGCCTTTCTTACACTGTGAGAACTCGATGTGTCATGGTTTAAAATACTTTTCAGTGGGCTGCTGATACTGCAGTATTTTCAAGGTATAAAGAATCTTTACCAAAAAGAGATTTTCAGCTGGTTTTAGTCACCAACCTAGTCCACCAAGCTTACATGGAAAGCATTGAAAATTTTTTCACAAGAGACTTACGGTGGAAAACTGCCCTGGTGCAACCTAGACTTTCGGTTCTGTTAAAAGAAACAATTAAACACAACTTGTAGTCACTAGTTTGACACCAAAAATTTATCTGTTAAAAACTTAGTCTGAAGTTTCACACAGGAAAATGAAAAGGTGGCCTTAGTGCTACACTAAAGGTTTCCCAAAGAGAGACAAGGAGTGAAATGAGTGCTAAGACTGAGAAGAGAATTGCAAAAGAGCAACCAAAAGAGCAGAGGGTGGGAAGAAAAGCCTGTTGCATCCGATGCTCTGCATGTGATTAAGTACCGTGGCATAGCGAAAGCCGCAGGGCTGCCAAGGGCAAGCGCTTGTTTCCCCCTGCAGTCACGAGCAAGTGACTTGGCAGGAGGTAAAGGTTTGGTGGATACTGTGCAGTTTATAGGATATTCTGACCTTCGCAGTCGGACTTCACACTCGGTATGCCCTGGGAGGTATGGGCAGTAAGGCCAGCTCGGAGTATTTCCCGGGGAGGTGCTGCTGCAGGGAACGATATTTTTAAACAATGTATCTATAGCAGGGCAGAACATCTCTGAACTATCCCAGCTCGATGACAGCACAGAGCAGAGGTTCGGGGTGCTGCCAGTGTCCCCCACTTTGTACAGAGAACAGGAATAACAAACACCTGTCTAATTTGGGAAATCTCCAGGTCCCCCACTTTTCTGGGCAAACGTCTTCAGTGCTTAGCCACCTTCACGGGGAAGGTTTTGTTTCCTTATGTACCACTGACATTTTCCTTGCTGACCCCAGTGACCGTGTCACCACTCGCCCTTTGACAGACACCTGGGAGAAGGGTTGGGTTTCCTCCCTCTCTCACCAGCAGAACTCTGCCTCTTCTCTTCTCAGCACTGCCTGGATGCCCCCACACCAACCCAGAGCATCCCTCCTGTGGGGCCGGGATGACCTTTAACAGGGGTCAGCCTAACGCTTCACTCCTTGCCCTGTGGGGAGTTGGCAGTGGGGACTCCAGGAAGGCTGTTACCCCAGGGAAGGCAGAAAGGGCTCTTCCCCTGGCCTTTAAAAAAATACTCCTCTGATGGCCTGCTCAGCCTTTTTCAGTCATTTTGTTTTCCTTTGTGGTTTCAAGAGGAAAAGCTTCATTATGATGCCATTCATTATTTGTATCTCAATCTAATAAACTTATTGCCCTTCCACCTTGGCATATATATGATATTAATGCATGGGCCAGAATCTTTGCAATGTATTTGGCCCAGATGAAGGTTATTTGCTTGTGAGCAGCAATAAGACATAAGTTACCGTATGATATAAGTTATCATAACGTATATATGTGAGGTGCTGTAGCCGAATTTGCTTTAAGACTCTACATTGTTTAATTGCAAACAAAAGCAGCACTGCTATGTGTTGTTTCCATGCTCTGTGTGCAATGCTTGCTCCATTTGTGTACACTTCAAACCATGAAAAAACTCTGTTTAGGGAGTCACTTGCTACCTCTTCCTAATGGAGAGACAAAAAAACAAAAAAGAAGAAAAAATCACACAAATCCCCATAATAGCAATAAAAGAAGTATAAAAATAAAGATGACAGTTAAATGGAGAGTTGTTTGAACAGTATGTTTTCTTTTAACCAGTTATTGTGGTGCATTACTAAAGGTTTTCAACAGCCTGAAATGGAGCTGCTGGAAACATTACAAGGCTTGCAAGCATCTTACATGTTGGGCCACTGGTTAGGCACGTAAATGGTCTGTCTGAACTTTCAGAGCTGCAATAAATGTGCTAAACCTTGGAAAACAAATCATCTTCCATATTCAACTTCCATATATCATTCAGTTGTCAGCCAGAAATTTTTATATACAAATTAGTTTTTTCAAACAAAGAAGAATTTGTCTATTACCACAAGATAATGCTGTCATTTGATAAGACTTAATTTTTCTGGTTGTTATAAATAACTTTGTTTTAATCAGTCTTCACCCTCATTTTGGCCTGATTTCTTGGCAAAGTCCTTGGCACATACAGCAAAGGAAAATCTGCAGAGTAATCACACACGTGACCAACTGTAAAAGACTGTCTCCACAAAATTCATCAGAAAACTGGGATTTCCTTTAAAAAGCTTGTAAAAACTTACTGATTTTATAGTAAGTGCTTCCTGAAAAATACTACAACACTGAAATGAAAAAGTGATGTCACAGACAAACTCAAAGCAATGTGCCTGGAGAAACCTAACAATAAGATATTTAAAATACAGACATCTATTTTTATGAAGTAGACACATAGCTCTTATTTCTCCCACTGTTTCTCATGCTTCTATTGCTTCTCTTAGAAACTACCAAAAGAAATTAAAGGAACTTGACGGCCTGATCTGGGCATTACAACATCCCTTGCAGATTTCATTGTGCACTGCTCTCTTGCTCATAAGCCGTGCTGGAGTTCCCTGGGTGGCTGTCAGAGCACAGAACCAGCTGTTCAGCTGTGTAACAGTGGCAGCACAAAAATAGCCATTCTGGTCAGCACTTCCAGCCACATCCACCTCCATAACAGGCACTGGGATCTGTGCATGACACCCCTCTGTAAAACTGCTGCATGAGGTGATGGTTGGCACCCACTGCAGTGTCTGAGCCCTGGCTGCCAGGGGTAAACCCTGTTAGTCATTAGTGCCCTGCCTGCAGGACAGCAGGGGTTGTGGTGTGACAGCTCTCCACTGGTTCCTCGTGGAAAAGGGATGAGTGGTGGAAGCTGGCTCACTCATGCCTCCTTGCCCAACCTTCTTTAGCTGTCAGAACTTTTTTCACCTGAATTCTAGAGCAAGAACATTCATCTCTCACACAAACCTGCAGGACTGCCTGGCTCTTGGGTACCTCCCTCTCCTCATCGCCCTCTTCCCCACAGCCATACACACATGGAAATTCTCCCACAACAGCTGCCTCCATGCCTTCCCACAGGGAAACCCGGGTTCCTCCAGAAACTTTCATTTCCTACCTTTGCACAACAGCAGTGAGAGAAGGCAATACATTAGAAGGAGGAATCTTTCCAGCGGAGCAAGATCACTTTACCAGGGTCTGTTTGTGTCTCCTGCTGCATCACGCTGCATCATGCTGCCTCTTTCTCCTCTCCACAATTGCCTTCCCTCTGGGTCAAGCCCTACAGAAAACAGTGCACCGTCTTTGTGATGTGTTGGGCACCCAACCAAGGGAACACCTGCAGCTCCAGAAAGCCTAAGGAAACCTTTTATTTATATCTACTCAGCACTGGTGCAGCCTCACCTTGAGTACTGTGAGCGGTTTTGGGCACCACAATATAAAACTGATATTAAGCTATTTCACTTGATCTTAAAACACCAGTGACTTTACCAACTGATGAAGCCAGTCTGGGGTACAATTGGAGACAAGCTACCAGCTCAGGTGTGGATCCCCTCGCCACTGGCACCTAAACGGAGGCCAAAGAAATTTGGAATGGGTTTTAGGAGCTGACCCTGGAGGGCTCCAGAAAAGTGAGCACAGGCACATGAACAACTAATCTTTTTCTCATCCTTTGACAGCTATAGTACAAATTCTTGTGGTTTGGCTGATGGTCAGCTTAAAGGGCAGCTTCAACCTGTCAGATAAATGATGCTGAGAACACGTATTTCTCCACTGGATTTTAGATCAAATAGATTAGAAAAGCCTCTGAAGTTTGTGTTCTATATTTAATACTGTGAAACCTAAGCCACAGTAAATAACCTGCAGTAACACTGTGAGAGCTGATAAGGACAGAAAAGGGGCATGATTTCCTGATAATCTGAAAAATGCACATGTGTGCACAAGATGGGCAAACAAACCTGATACTTAATAAATATTATCACAGATTTGAAGGATCCAAACAGAGTATTAGACCTCCAATGTTCTGGACTTTCCACAAATATACAAAGGGAAAATTCTACATCTTACTGAATTCAGATATTCATAATGGCTGTATGAACTGCAACCAGAGGCATGGAAGAATGATACTGGTGTTATTTAAAGTAGTATTTCTGATGCTGATCACATGTGAAATGCGCTGTAGAGGATTCTCATAACATTTTCCCAGATTATATATGTGTCTCTATCAATGTATTCCTTTATAGGTGAATGGAAGACCATATCTGTATTTGATACAGAGAGCCAAAATTGTCACCTACTCTGCATGTTTTCGCCACAGGGCTGTAAGGTTTGCTCTTTCTGCTTTCTTTTTCTCATTTATTTCTTGGTTTCACCCTGGACATACTCCTTCTTCCATTGCTTCTCTAACTATTTGATGAGAAAGCTGTCATATGGGAAAATGACAAAACCTCCTTCTCACACGTTCTAAAATAATGCAGTACTGGCATTTTTAGGTATTGTTACTTAGGAGGGAAGAATGTGAGGCTCCCTTGCAGTGTTGGGGCCCAGAGGGAAAAAGAGATGGTACTTCCTGCATCTCTTTTGGGCTGAGACATAGGTACCGAATGGTTTAGGAGAAATGTTTTCTGTGACCAGAAACATAAACTGCGGTATTTGGGGAACTTTAAATGAAAAGAGCAAAGCAGTTGCAGACCACAGGCATCCCCCAGAGGAACACTGACAGCTCAGCAGGGGAATGCAGGATCGTTTGTGCTGGGCAACTAAATTCTACCCAGATCTTTACAGTTGTGCGTGGACCTTAGAAATTTCAAACTACATTTGTTCCAGGACCCACTCATATGACAGACTAACAACCTGTAAAATTTCAGTTTAAAATGCCTTTGGAGAGTTATAGTAAACATTTTAAAATGTAACTGAAGATACATTTCCAGTCTGCTTTTATTCTTACAACCCATAAAGTAGAAAGCATTTCATGTATAAAAACCCCAAACCAAATGCCCTCTTCTCATTTTAATTTTACTCATATAAACTGTAAACAATTTTATATCAGAACACTGTAAAATGCATGTCTTTCTACTTCTTGGCTATGTTGAATTTCCAGAGTGGTGTGAATTTCTAAGTCTAAGCTTCTGGAGAGAAGGGCTTATAAGAAAATGTTGATAGTCTCTTAACTATTGTGCTCTGACCAAAACTGCAGTAACAGAGAACACCAATAAAGTACTGCAGTGCTGTATAATTGTCTTATTAATTGGAACATTATTTACAGAGAGGGCTGCCTTCACAGCATGCACCTACTTTCTGAAATGCTCGCAGCACTCAGGACACAGCAGGCAGCCAGCATAAAAGTTCAGTTAAAGTAACAGTAAAATAGCCATCCATATAAGTGCAAGTTAATGAATTGAGTCCTCCTGGCAGGAAGACTTGAATGTGAGCAAGCATTTTCAAATTTAAAGAGAGGTGACCTTAAAAGCCTGCCAAACCTCAAAGGTAATGAATCATTTATGATGATGATGGTGGGGCCCTTTAATTTTTAGACGAAGAACAACCCAGCTCAGCTATTCTATTAAAATAAGTTCTATGTATATTTTGACAAAGATTGTCTTTGGAAACCAGAAGGTAAGAAGGCAAACAACCCTTTTGAGTGTGTAGGGATCTACCCTACATTTAAATTAGCTGTTTAAATAGCATTGCACATACTAAATCCTGTGCAAGGCAGTTGTTTATGAAGTCTCTCTTTGACTAAAATTCTCCACAAACAGTGAAAAGGAACTGCCACACTCCTTCTATGCTCCTAAAAAAAAGACATTAGTGCCAGCTATTCAACAAAGCATTTCATATTTTCAATGTCCCCATAAAATCCTTTCAGCTGGCAGAAGGGAAATTACGATGTCTGTCCCTTTGCCTTTGTAGTGTCCAACTGACTTCTTAGCAAATTCAATGGAAAAAAAACCCAAAAAACCAAACCAATACAAAGCATCCAGGACCAAGGCTTACTTCTTTGAAGGACAGTTTTTCCCAAGATTAATGTTTCCTTACTGGATATAAAGTAAAGCACAGCTACTCTGTCACTATTTACATTTACAACTTCAGTGCTAAGTTTGTAAATTACTTCATGGCTTATTCAGCACAGATACACAACATGGGATTTCATAAAGTTTTGCTGCAGCCAATATTGTCACAAAATGTCTTGCAAAATCCTTTTTATAATTCACTTACTAAAATATCTGATGATCACAGACTTTTGGACAAATTGCCCATATTGCTTAGGGTTTTCCAGCCTATCTGAATGCAAAGCAGGAAGGTAATTTCTGCTGCTAACACTGAGTTGCCATAAATCAGGCTTTATTGCAGGCTCTTTTGATGTGTCATTCATGATGCTACAACTTGCATTCATTTCTCAGAAGCTGAAGCCAGTTTCTTCCTTGGCAGTTCTGTGGTAGAAGAGCAGGCTGGGTCCCAGTTCATCTGCAATGAATGTTAAAGCCTTTTAGGTTAGTTATTCAATGGAAAACAGAGCACTCCAGTGCCTAACTTCCTCTGTGGAGCTAGTAATTTCTTTTTTACTCTGAAAACACTGAGAATCAACATTGTATATTTTTTTAAACATTTTCTCTGGTGCTTTGAATAAAATCAACTAGCTTGTGGTTTACAAAAAGCACCTGTGTATGTAATACATCCCATCCATGTCTCAGTGCCCATCTGAGACAGACCCACTTCTGCTTTCACCACGTGCAATCTGACTTCCACTGCTCTGCAGCTCATGCTTGGTTGTGGCAGGATCTGCCACCATCCACCACCACCAAACCCCTACCAGCCTGGAGGGAAGAAGTGCCTCCTGATTCAGATGGCACACCAAGATGCTGGTAGGTTCTAGGCACTGCCGGTTCTTGGGTCCCCCATGGTCATTTGAGGAAAGTTACAGTGTTCCTGAAAAGCAGACAGCTGGAGAGCAAGGAAATCCAGATTCCTGACTTATCTTTATTTTAAATCACCAATTTTTTTTTTCCCCTGCAGAGTAACTGTATTAACTTCAGCAATCTGGATCATATTGGGTTGAGACAGGCAATAGGTAAATTCAAAACTATTACATATTGTTGATATGTATAAATAATCACCAGCCTTCCTCTGAAAAGCAATTGCACTCCAGCAGTGTTTGGGATAGCATTTCTATGGTTCTATGATTTTGCATTAACTAAGGTTGTAAAAAGTATCATCTTCCAATACAATCTGCCTTCCAGAAATTATACACCACCATTATTTTTTTCTAAACAAATATGCCTCAAGAATGTTTTTCCATGTCTCTATTTGGCAAAAGAAGCAATAAAAGACTTCAGAAAAGTCAATTTAACATACTTCAGTGAGGTAGGCACAGAGATTTAAGCTGGCACCTAAATTAGACTAGTGTTCCCATAACGTAGATCAGACCAACATATATTTGGTTCATGGGTGAATCAAGTCACTAGAAGCTTACATTTCAGATGCAAACAACCGTGTTGAAAGAAATGGTTCTCATGTCCCAGTGCCACTGTGCAGTCCCAAGTAGGAGAGATGACCCAGCCTCAGGCCAGCCCATAGAAGGCTGGATCCATATCACAGCTGCCTGTTGGGCTGCATTCTGGCACTGAGCCTCGTGTAGCCACCTTCTCCTGTTTCTTTCCTTAATCCTTGTCAAAGACAAAGACATTTGCTGGCTGCTGCAAGGATAGTCTTACTTCTTGTTTCTGTCATAAAGTCATGGAACAAAGTTTGAGTTACAAGTGTGAAATATGAGTTGCTGAAACCTGTGAATTCATAGTCTTTTATGATTTCTGGAGTTTCATCAGATAGAGTTCTGCTTCTGAGTCCAAATGTATCAAAAGCTGTTTATGTTACCAAGTGCCAGAATACACAGATGGCATCCATTTAACTGAGTAGGTTTTTACTATTGGTTATGGACATTTCATGATATTAATCTGAAATCTTCTTGAAGCAGCATTAATCTATATTTTAAGCTCTTTCTTAAGGTAAACAGGTGTTGGGCCAAATCCTTCTGCCCTTACTTTTATGAATTAACGTCACTCTAACTGCCAACATAAAAGAGAATACTGTTGGATCTATGATGTTTCATTTATTATTTCAGATTAAGAGCTCTTGAAAAGCCTAGTAAATTTTATCATTTTTGTAATTCCAAATGCAGCATCCCAGCCACATGCATGCCGCACTGTATTTCTGAGAGAAAAAAGAAAAAAAAAAGCAACCTGCAATCTCTTCAAAGAAAAAAGATATTGGAAGAAATAAGAACCACACCTCTATAGATGTGTTCTTTGGCCTAGACTGTATTTATTGATGCAGGATATGGATCAATGTGAAATTATTCTTCAGAAAGGCTGAACCCAGCCAACTCTTCCTTCAGAGGGTCTGGAAGTATACCTATGGAAGATGGCTGAATTTCACAGTGATCCCTGGAGCTTGAGCTATATTTAGAATAATAGGATTATCTTATTACAACTCTAGCTGTGATAGGGCTGGAGAAGGTTACTTAGACCCTGTGGCTACACTGCTAAATAGAGGAGAGCCAGGAGCTAATCCTCAGTGCTGAGGCTGAGTCGTAAGCACGGACTGATCCAGGCTGCACAGCTCTTGTCCCTGTGACTTATCTTACCCCATGTGGTGCCTATGTGGTCCAATGGAAAATGCTTCTTTTTATGTGTTTTTCACCAGTTCAAGATGTCTGAAGTAATTTATAATCCATGTTGCAGCATGCCAGGGTGGTGGCTTTGTAACACGAAGCTGCATATGTGTACGGCATGCGTGTAAAACCTGCTGGGATAGCGTTGGAAGATTGTGTAGGATGGAAGAAGTCACACTCTGTGCAGTCTGCCCACACTGTCCCGAGTATGTTAGTTTGCACAAGTGAGCCCAGGCCTGGAGAGAGCCAGGAGCTCAGCAGAGAAGTCCATCTCCTGTTCACTTCAGCTGGGAGTACAACGCAGCTTACAGAGATGTACAACTCTCCACAGCTCAGCCTCAGACTTAGTGCCTATTTTGGTCCAGAAAGCTAAAGAAGCGGCCAAACACTGGCCTTGCAGGTGCTGTTCTGGTTAGAGGTTGGCACTTGTAGGACAGGATTCTGAAGAAACTGGTTTGACTGAGGAGACTCTTACATGCTGCCTGGGACAAAAGAGGCACTGCTCCCTTCTTGAGGCAGGCAAAACATCAGGACTGGGGAGAAACCTTTTATACTGACCTGGCAGAGCTACCTGGGATTTCAGAATCCTGAAGGTACATTATGATTGCCTCCTGCCAAATGCAGTTACTTGCGTTAGGAGAAGGAAGTAAACAACTCGTGCAGGACACTCTACAGCCATTTCCAGACCAGTAAAGGCAATTCCCAGGGAGAAAAGGGGTTTTGGTAGCGTTCCCAGATATTTCCAACGAGCAGCACAGCACAGTGCCAGCAAGTTCCTCAGCAAACCTAGCCAAATCTCTATTATTGATCTTGAATGTCCTCTCCTTTTCCCAGCAAGACACTGGAAATAGCATAAGACTTTCCATTCACTTGGCAGTGCAGCCTACAGACACAGCAGGGAAGTACCATGGGACTCATCACATGGCAGAGACAGATGGGCTCTTCCTACTTTTTACTTCCCTTCCCTTTGCCTGTGCTGACTTGAACACCCTCCTCTCCCTCAGTGGCAGACTAAGCCTCGGGAATATTGCACGGCTGCAGTTGGTAGCATTGACACCATGGCCATGCCAGCTCCTCTAGGCTAAAATTTTGCAGAGAAACCAGTCTAGCTGAATCCTATAATCATAAAATCATAGAATCATAGAATATTCTGAGTTGGAAGGGACCCAGTAGGATCTGCTCACACAAAGTCCCACCTTTTAGGTCTGAGATGTGCAACAAGAAGTTTAGATAACTGCACTGGGGTTTTAGCATCTCCATTCACAACCAAGAATATTGAGTATGTTGACTTGGACTTGTCCCTCAGCGTCTTCCAGCGTAGAGCTGGATGCCAAAGGCTTCTCCTTGGGGCAGAAGGAGGTGGAGGCTGAATTACAGTTTTCCTAGGGGTTGCTGCAGCTGTCAGGTAGGGCTGCCTGTCTCAGTGGCATGGAGTGTGGGCCACTGTGATGGAGATAACATTCTCATACTTATGATGTATTTGGGAGAATTACATGAGAAAGACCTTCTACTCCATCTCCTGATGAAAGCATGAAGTATTCAAGTTTGATTCCAAAATATCTTGGACCTATCATGCTAACCATAACTATGCCACAGCTATGGACCGAGACTAAAGTTACTTTGCTTTCTAATAGTAATTCCCTCTCTTTTTTTTGGTCACAGACTCTTTTTTGATCGCTGCCATGAGGCTGCAGCAAGGAATTTAGGTAATGCAAATGAAGTGGTGTTTGTTTGGCTCAGTACTACCTCAAGGCACTTCTCTTGTGCTCAGTGCCCATCACTGAAGCCTGCTCTCCACCCCCCGGGTCTCATTTCCAGATATGCTCTCTGGCCCCAGGAGACATTTTGCACGGTTTAAAAATTAGCACTCAGTCTGAAGGCGGGAGGGCTGCCAGCTAGTCAAGCAGCACTGAAGTCATCCTTTTTTCATTCTGCCTGGCTCAGTACTCCACCTTCCAGGAGCAAATTATACACTTTCATTTCCAATGTTTTCCCTATTCTTGTCTTATTGACCTGTGCTTTCCACTGAATTTTATTCTTACTTGTGCAGAGCACTGCCCTGCTACAACGAGATGCAGAACTTAATTCTTCCAGTGCTCTTTCTGCTTGGTTTTGTTTGGTTGGTTTTTTGCTTGCTTTTTAAAAATTTTAATTATCTCTTTAGGAACCAAATAGATGGGTAGAAGGAAATAAGGAGGAGAAGGTAAACGCAGGGCTGACGGGACACTGAGAAGGAAGATTAGGGAAAACAGAGAGTTAGATTAGCAGCCAGCAGCCAGAAGTCAGCTGATGCGTGCATAGGCTGTTTACTTCACTGCTGTCCAGGTTGTGCGAAAGAATGAGGTCATGAGGTGCATCCTCTGGGCTCTTCACTACTTTTGCTTTGCTTGTGCCACCTCTCAGTTAGTTTAATCTCTGGAAGGGCTTTCTCTGTTGTCTAGGGGTCATTGCAGACAGAAAGACGTTGAGTAGGAGGCCATTCCTCTAATGCAAGGCTTACAGCTACAGG
This sequence comes from Platysteira castanea, assembly GCA_013397175.1. Lineage (NCBI taxonomy): Eukaryota > Metazoa > Chordata > Aves > Passeriformes > Platysteira > Platysteira castanea. Next base: position 286,540 of record VYXC01005558.1, on the reverse strand, counting down.
CATGCTTTCCATTTTATGCCCTTGGGTCACATACAATCCTTCACATTGCAGGTGACATTCGGGCATTTAAATTACAGCTCTCTATCCTGCCTTGCAGATGGCAACGACTTTCTTGGCTTTAGACTTTTTGCTGTCCAGATGGTTCCTGTCAAGTAAGAAGCAGGTGGTGTCACTGACATGTGGTTTGCCTATATATTTCTTCAGAGAAACAGAGTATAATTTCAAAATGTTCTTAAGCTTGATGGTCATTATTATTAAAAGGCATTTCAGTCCTAGGTAGCTTACTAATCTCTATGGGAGCTGGGAAGAGACAGCCTTGAAAAGTCTCTGCACAGCTTGAAGACAACTATTTCTCATCTTCTTTCCCCAAAGAACTATCGCAGCCCTGATGAGCTTAGTTCCCACCTCAAATAATTGCCATTATTTCTTCTCCTTTCGTTTAAATCTCTCTCCAGCATTTCCTCCACTAGATGGTACTAGGCACACACATTTCTTCACAGGCTTTCCCAGCCATGATAACCATAATAACAATGTCCCTGCATATAGAAGGAGAAAAGGGTCAGACTTTTCGGAGTGCAAGAAACTTCTGTTGAAGGCCCTAAAACTTTAGAGATGACATGCTCAAAATTTAGCAAAGAAAACAAGTGGCCTGAACAAGTATAGCTTGTTTTGTGTCTATTAAAACAATTTTCAGTTGCAGATATCATGGGTTTTTTTTTTATTTGTCCTCCAAGAGCTTATATGATTGAGAATATTGATACAGCAAAAAAATTGTAAACATAATTGTAAATTATATCATACCATTATCTTTGGCCAAAAGTTACCATTTAACAACAAAAAAATTATTTTGCCTGTCCTTACCAACACATACATTATTTGCTGCTGTTTATGGCAAAGCAAGGCAAACCTAACACCTAGAGCTTGTGTAGCTGAATCCAGTAACTCACTGGTGTCAGTGGCAGCCAGCAGCCCAGTAAATGACAGTGCCTGTGCACTTCACAATATTCGTGTGTCTTACGCTGATGTTTTTAATATCAGGGCTTTTCTACTTTGTGGACTTTTTTTAACTGGAAGGCTGAGTGAGAGTGCAAAGAGAGGAGTGAATCTACATATTCACCGTTGTATCAGGATTTTTCTGTCCTAAGCCGAGCATGGTACATTATTCCATAGGCAATGGTTAAAATCAGTGTCTATTTGATTTGTAAGGTCGTGATAGGAGGTGGGTTACATTTTCCCATTTCTGTTCCAAGAAAAACAGAATTGCAATAAGGTTTGTGCAACTTGTGCAGCAATAGAGGAGCAGGACTCTCAGGCTGTGCTGGAGACTTTGACAGCTCATCTGATGAGCACAAAGCTGTTGGAAAGAAAAAAATTAAATAAACACCTAGCTGCTAGGGCATGCTGGTATGCCTCTTGGACTTTTAAACGCAAGAATCACGGATTATTCTTTTTTAATGAAAAATTTGCAGCCTCTTTTCTCTGTGTGTGAGTGGAGGATTTAAAGCATTTTATATACTTTCTTCTCATATTCTCTGGATGCAAGATCTCCTAAAAAACCATTAGAAGAAAAAAAGGGAAAAGATAATGTATTTTTCACATTATTTATTTCTTGTAAATCTAGACCCTTTTGTTGGTTATTAGTGTTACAATAATCTGTGACATTCCTCAGGAATCTTCAGGTATCCATCTCTGGCCAAAGTGTATGTAAGAAAAAAAATGGGATTTTCATTTATCTTATTCTTTTAGTGTACACATTTCAAAATTCTATTAAGAAAGGTTACTGAGGGAAGACAGTTTGAGTTAGTTCCACCACCAGCATTAAAGCAAGATTAATTTTTCCTTTACTTCTCTTTTTCAAAACTGGTACCATTTTCACGCGCGTGAAGAGCTGAAAGAAAAAAATTCAACTCTGCACGCCAACAACTCTTTACTTTCTAATGAACCTATGACTGACAGAAAGTTGAGCTTTTCTTTCCTCCCACTAATACCACCATTGTGTGTGTCTTGTTAACCAGTATTGTGTATCAGTCACAAGCTGACTCCTTTGTGCCTTTGTAAAGTATCAATTTAGTCAGCATTATCTGCTGGGGAGACAATGCAGCCGGTAAACGTGAACACAAAAATGCTGTAGCATTATAAGCCCTAAAAACACTGGTTCAGGAGCCCTGGAGCCCGGGAGGTGGCGAGGCTGCAGCCGGAGAGCGGCTGGCCATCAGCGGCTGGCCACTGCGGGGTCCGAGGGGGCAGGCGGGCAGCAAGGAGTGGACAGGCTGCAGGGACAGGTCAGAGCACAGGAGCCGCCAGGAGCTCAGGCAGAGTCTTTGTGCTGGCTGCTGGTTGGATTGCTTGGCTGGAAAAAACCGTCTGCTGTCCAGATCTGCCTGCCAACCTGCCTGTGGCCTGACTATGCTGATATTCGACCGGACTGACACATTCCCAGCGTCTATTTTGATTTTTGCCTGATCAGGCTTTTGCAGGAGTAAACTGATTTTTCTGCATTAACAAAACAACACCAAATGTTGCAGCTCAGCCGCTGGACCCCGCACTCCACAAGGAGTCTGTGGCTCTGCATACCTGCAGATGCGAGTTAGCTTCCCCTTGGCCTCCCGGTACACTTTAAAGGGGAAGGTTAGACCAATGCAGTCTCTCCTTTCATGTCTTCCTGCCTGGGCGATGGTCAGCAGAAACACCCAACCCCCATTTGCACTAGAGAGGGGGAGGGCAGTAGCTCTGTGGGGTTTCTGTGTCTTTGGATGAAATTGTCCCTTTGTTAGTCCAAAATAGCTCAAATTGGGCACCTTTCCAAGCATGCAGTGAAAGACTTCTGTTTGAGACAGTGCTTAGAGAAGGCTGAGGATGGAGGGCTGAAAAAGAGGTGCCTGACTGGCTGGGTTCCCACCGGAGTGATTAATGTAATGTTGCTGGGATTTTACTGCATTATTAATGAAGTGCCAGGGTGCCTGGAGCACTGGAAAAACATCTCGGAAAAATTATTACTAAAACTCTGAATTGGTGCATTGGATAATCTTTCATATTACTTTTTTTTCTTGACCGTAGAGCCCTTATCATGCCAGAGGAAGCCTATAAACAATAACCAGAGAGGGTAAGACTTCACAGGCTGCTGGTCCCTCCACTTCCCCAAGTAGCGGTGGCTCCACTGGCAGTGGGCTTGGGGTGCCAGGAGTCCATGGGAGCCGTGCCCGGGGGCCGTGCAGGGGCTCAGGGATGCACCCAGCCCCTCTGCATGCTCGGCCAAGTCTTGGCGGGGCCAGGGAGGTGGTGCCTGTGGAGTCCTGCTTTGCGGAACAGTATAGAGATCTAACAGGGAATAGTCTGTGCTGCTTTAGGGCTGTTGTTGCACTGATGAAGCTTGTATCTAGGATGATCAGGGTGAAATATTTTCCCCCCCCTCAGCCCTCCCCAAGCTGTTATCTCCTTTTTTATTGCCTTCGTCATGCATTTTTTTCTTTTATTTTCTTCTAAATTCTTAACTCCTCTAAAATCTATATTTTAGTCATCTCTAGGAGCAACTGAGGGTTTGTTTTGAGGAGGNTTTTGTTTTTTTTTTTTTCTTTTTTTTTAAACTGCTGTGCTTTAAACCAGCCTTGCCTGCCTAAAGCTTCCAGTTGCTAAGCGACTTTTCCCCTCCGCCCTTCCCGCAGCCCAGTTGCCATAGCGCTGCCAGCCTCGGCTATCAAGTAGCAGAGAGCAGTCATTACTCAACGGAAAAAAAAAAACAACTCCACCAAAATCCAGGGTTGCACGGGCCAATCAACATTTTCTTTCCTTTTTGATTCACGTCGCCAGCCGGCGGGAGCATCCCTGTGCGCATCACAGCCGCGGTTGGCCGCTGCGTTATTTCCTTGCGGAAGTTTTCGATTCAGTCTCTGCATTAAACAGGACGGACTGCAGTGCTGACTCACGGACACCTGTGACGTTGGTCATGGCAGCAACAGATCCTGGGGGATGTACTTCCCAAGAAGCTGTTTTGCGTACCTGTGCGACTGGTGCCGGCCCCTCCGTGGCTGTAATTCACCCCAGAACAAGCAGGTGCTCTGCAGCTCTGTGAATCACGGCGCCGTTCCTTAGAAACCGGGTGATACGGGCAGAGCTTTTATCTTGTGACATTTTTTAGTTACAAGTACATCATACGTACATAAAATGTGTGGTGGGGTACCATCAAAGACTAGAAGAATGCACGATGGTTAAAAATTAGCTTTTCTTTTCAAATCCAAATTCCTTTGAGGGATCATATCCAAGGAAATAGAGAGTCTTCCATTTTTTAAAGCAAAATCATATCCCTCGTGGCTCGGGTAAGACAAAAGTTAATGCCAGTGCTAAAACACAATAAACAAGATGGAAAACCTGACATCTTTCTGCTCTAAAATTGAACTGCCTTGTCATCAGTTTACTGATTACCAGGCTTTAGCAGCTGGATGCTATAGGGCAATGTGGTGATCTGGGGTCTCCAGTGAGCCATGCCATCCATCATAACCAGATAAAAAAAAAAAAAAAAAAAGTGTTTTGCTTTTCTATAGAAACAGAAGTGTGCAGGATTAAAATACCTGCTAATAAAGAATTTGGTGGTATACAATTACCTGTGTGAGAATACAAATCACATGAGTAACATTTGAATTGATAGTAGGGGGAAAGAGTCTTTTGCACCAGTAAGTGTTTGAAGCAGTGGCTGAGTTGGACTTGGAATAGTTTCAGTTGTTCTGCAACTCTAGTGTCCATTAATCACAGCACCAGCCTCCACCTCGGCTTGTCAGTGTAAAGCCTCTTTTAACATCCAGGGAACTTTCTTCCCACGTTCTGTAGTCGGTGAGTTATTGTGATAATAAATGCAGCAAGGAGCTAGACTCCATGTCCTTACATGCCCTTCCATTTATCCAATCCAGCATCTGCCTATTTGAACAAGTGCATCAGATACAGGCAGCGTGCCAGCTATTAAAATGTTAAACCTACTGCCACGGAGCTGCATTGTACATTTTGTTTTTCCCTTGTCCTTGAAAAGGACTCACTCCTGAACTAATAGGAGTGTGCTTAATGGTTCCTTGTCTTAAATTCCCTATTTACTCAACTACGTCTACCCTGATTTGGTACTTTGTATTCCCTTCTCTTCATGCTATTCGTGGGAACATTAAATACCATTCTGTAAGGAAAGTCATTTAAGAAACAACCTTTGCTAACTGTATGGAAAACTGATTTCAAAATCAATTTCTACTCTGATGAAGCATGCAAATCAAATATTTTGAGTGGCAGGAAAGGATTATTTTAAAAGTTCCTTTTTTAAAATCAGGATTCTTTTGTTCTTCAGAGCTGACATGACATACTTTCAGCTGGGGGCCCTGGTGCTGTGGTCAGATATAGCTTACATTTCAATAAAATCACTTTTTTTTTCTGAAAAAAAAAAAAAAAGGTGTTTCTCAGCTTTGCTTTCTGTTGTTCTAAGGGAACTCAGGGCTTGAGAATGGCTATATTCAATAAATTAGGAATTTAAGGTCTACCACAGACCACAGACCTTTTTGTCCTGGAAATATTGATTTAAGGGAAAGTATTGCCAGATTTATTATGTGAAGATGCTTGCATAATCACGGAACTTAGGTGACGAACCTTATTCTCAATTAGATTGCTTTAGCTGCAGGCTTCATTTCATCCAGAAGAGAAATTACTGGAATAAAGGTTAAATATCCAAATCAGAAATATTATTGCCTGTGTTCCTTTATGTTTGAAATGGTAATAAAACAAATTGAACATTAACCTGGTAGGACCAAGGCATCTTTATTTGCATGGTTTTGACATCTGAATTAGGCTATAACTTCTCCATGTTGAAATTATGCAATGGTTGTTAGTCAGTCTTTCATTTCCTCAAGCATTTGTGCACAGATTACATCCGCATATTATATTTTATTATGAGTCATTAAAATGCTAATCAACAAAAGTACACTACCACAGTTCCAAGAGAGATCTACATTGTTAAATGGATCTCCATTTTGATATCTTTCTCATAGCAAACACAACACATCCACTGAAATTCACACCAAGAGCTTGATTTCAAAGTCTACGATGTTCACTTTGTGCACTGCCAGTTTCCCTGTACCTGTTTTGTGCTTCTGATTTCTTTCTGGATTTCTAACCTTGTCTCCCTACATCCACCAACCTGTTCTCAAGATAAAATCACTGTGTCATGGTTAAGGTGTTTCCATGAAGCTGCCTCCTCTGCTATCTAATTCCTGTACTTCACCTACCTGTCACAGTCCCCCAACTTTTTTCTCTGCTCACATAAAACCTTTGATTTCTGCTTTTCCTCTGTCAATTCCAGATTTGTTTTTCTTGTTCTGGTATTTTCTCTTCCTATCTGATTTTTCTCTCTGATCCCTTACTACTTTGTCTTCACTTCAAAGTGAAGACTCTCCACACCTCTTATTTTTCAAGAATTGCTTTCACCATCTGTAAATTCTGGAAGTCAAGATATCAGTTTGACCAAATAGTACATTGTCCTTACAGCTATCAGACAGGACACTGACTTTCTTCCTTCGAACTTTTAGTAATGATAACTTTACATCAGCAGAATTTCTACCTGGCTGAATTTTAGTTAGTCTGATACTAGAATTACATTCTGGAAAACTGCTATTTATCACCAGATCTGTGCTTATTCTGTTCCATTCTTTTCTATCATTGCCCATACTTAGACATTATATGGATGATGGCCTTGAGACGAAGGAGAGTAGGTTTAGATTAGATATCAGGAAGAAATTCTTTATATAAGGGCAGTGAAGCACTGGAACAGGTTGCCCAGAGAAGTTCTGGACTCCCCATCCCTGACAGTGTTCAAGGCCAGGTTGGATGGTGCTCTGAATAACCTGGTCTTATGAAAGATGTCCCTGCCCATGGCAGCGGGGTTGGCACTAGATGGTTTTTAAGGCCCCTTCCAAACTCAAACCATTCTATGATTCTATGGTTCTAGGATTCCACAATTCTATTTCTTTTTTTTAAATTTTACTACCCAGACTATTTCTTAAAAAAAATATTCATATCCCTCTGATACGTTGAAATTACTCTATCTTTTTACTTCTCAAACATTTAAGTTAAAATCTAAAATTTTAATACAAACAGTCAAAGTTATTTTTCCTTGCTTTGGAAAAGTTAGTGAAAAGGAATGTCCAGTTTTAATTCACAGTGCAGTCTACCTCATTCAAAGACAACGCCATATTGGCAGGAGGATTAATTCCTGTCATTCAGCCCTCCCGGAGCAATTATATCCCCTTCCCTTGGACTTAGTATCAACTCACTTCTTTGTGTCACTGGCTTATTTCCCTGTATTCCTGTAGCCTGGGGCTATTGGAGCTGTATTTGTCTACTTCTCTGTGTTTTCATTTGGACATCAAATTGTATGAACTTCGGTCATTATTTTAAGAAGCCTCGGGTTTATCTGACCATGGACACTAAAAGCAAACAATTGTAAGAGTCATGAGACATAAGAAAGTTGGCCTGAGTAAGAGAATTACTCTCACCTGATAACAGAGTCATAACAGGGATTAGCTGAATCTGGGACTGCCATGACTTAGTTTAGATAGTTGTGACTGAAGAAGGTTGAGGCATTCTGGCTGCTTTCAAAATAAATATGTCGATCATCTGCTCTCATTGGCTCCCACTCCAGTTGGCTTACTTGAGTTTTTTAAAAGTAGCGTGTCTGTTTGTTGTGCACCTGGTGCAATTCTATTTTTGGGCTACTATGAGGCATTTTATCAAGTACATAAATCGTGCCGAGTACTGCAGTATTTTGAGCATGTGTATGTGCATGTAATTCTAACACACAGCCTCAAAGAGAAACCTTTGTCAGAATTATAGATCTCTAGATATTCATTATTCACCATTGTTTGCATTTCTGTACAAAACATTTTATTATCTTTTTAGCCTGATAGCAGTTTTCTAGACCACTGTGCAAGCTTTCATGTTATGTAGCAGTTAATCTCACCAAAAAATGGAACAACAGGTTCTTTGTCTACCCAAATTCACACTGTTTGCTGTTCTAACTAATCAAAGAAAGATAAACATCATTAATTTTTATCCGACTACTTTTCCTTCCAGGGTGCTCTTCAAATACTAATACAGTCCATATATACCAGTGGAAAGTGAGAAAAAGAACATGTGCAGAAGAGGTTAAATTCCACTCCGAAACAACTTGTGATAGGAAGTAATAACATCCTCTAAGAGTAAATAAGAGAAGCTCTAGCATCTTCTTTGGATATGTCCAAGGTCTGGCTGCCATGCATGAATGCTCAGATGTTGCTGTGATGGAGACCTTCAGAAATGAGCGGTTAGATAAAAAATCAGGGTCTACTCTTCGCGCTTTTTTTTCCCTAGTTTTGTTTAAGCTTTGTCTATAGGGGTTTTTTTGTTCTCAAGTAACAAACATGTAATGAGATTCCTCTTAAAATGATGGTGACTTTAAGTAAGAAGATTTCTGAGAGCATTACAGGATGAATTTTCTAATCCCTGTCTTGAAAAGTGAATATTTAGATCCATCAGTATCTGTTTTCAATCCCTTGCTTCCATGCCTTTCAATTGCAGTCACCTAAGTGGAATTCTTTCTTCCCTCTACAGAGAATAAAATCTAATAGCTTATGGCTTCAGAGATAAATGTGGTTTTGTTGCTGTTGCCATGTTTTCATCTCTTGTTAAATTCTTTTATTTTCTTTTCTTTTTGTTTGTTTTTCTTAGCCTAATTCCCTATTCTCTTGTAGATTTGTGCTTCAGATTTTTAGCCAGAGGAATAAAGTGCTTCTCAGAAAGCCTCTTGAAACTTCTCAGCCCATTCCATGAAATCAGCATGAATGTTCTTGTCTCATGGGACTCCTAGAATAGATAAAAGCTCGCAAGGGCATCTACAAAGTGAAAAATCACAAAAGGGAAAAATACAGTCAAGTTGACTACAACTCAGCCTGCCTTTTCACCATGGGTGAGAAAGACCTCCTCTTATCACAGAATCAAGGCCTCTGAGTCCAGTTTACTGAAGACAGTGGAATGTTTTCCCTGAACTTGGCTCAGGGCTGCACCAGTGTCCAGCACTCTTCTGCAGCACTTGGCATTGAAGCAAGCACTCATGTACAGTCAGGCCATGGCAATACCCCAAATCACTGTTTTCTTCCCAGACTGAGCAGCTCTGGCACTGTTTTGTGCTTGTATGATTCTTTAGGGCTTTTATTATTTTATCAAAGCTTTAAAACTAGAGGTTATATTTTTTGGGACGCCATATGCACCATGCAGCCTAACTCAGTAAAAATCATTTGGACTTTCGAGTCAGGTTGATACAGAAGGGGAGAACTTAGAGAGTTTTGAGGTATGATTTACAAGTAGTATTATTTCTCTTTTTCTTTTCAGTCTCTCTGTGGTTCTAAGTCACAGTACTGCCATCTTGTACAACACCCTTAGGGCAAGATGAACCACGAATTAATTTAATTTGGCCTTTTAGGATCTATCTTGTTCTGTGGGAACCACCATTTGCACAAGCAATACCAAACGTCAGCCACTTACTGTTAATACAGGAAGCAGAACTAAAATTTATTGTCGTTATTAAATAAAATTTATCTGCATTATTTACAAGCCTGTAAACATGGCCTTTCATAAATAGATAATAAGCTTTTCATGTCCCTGAACATAGTGTCATTAGGCCATGATGTACAGAGGCAATCAAGCTTCTAACTCAATGCTGGGTTTTGGTAGAAGTTCAGGTACTTCAGCATCAACTGGCAACCTTTGAGGATCTGCTCACAGAGAGTATGGAATACACAAAAGCATCCCAGAACAGTACACCTTTTAATATCACTATTTCCCTCCCTTTGCCCTGGAAAACCTTGCAAAGAACCTTGGTTGCTTTGTTCACACCTCAGCCTGACCAGGGCATTGAGGCTTCTTCCTTGTGTTCACTTCAGGAGTCCTTGAGGTGCAGGTGACGATGGGATGTTAGGGAAGGTGCGTGTAAGTCCTCCATCTGCAATAAGTTCTATAAGGAGCCTGGGCAGTGACTAAAGACATCTTGGAACAATAGCTCAAAGAGTTGGATAACAGAAATCTCAGGGGGGAATTTCTGTTTGGGAAAAATTCATGCCATCTCCTTTTAGCTACTTTACTGAAATACTTGAATGACAATGCAGATTCCTAATGTTTCCCATAATGGTGTCTCCAGAAAGGAATTCATATCTCAATAGGGCAAAACAGACACCTCTAGAGGGCTGTCTCCCTCCACTTTCCCTACAGGGACAATGGGGAACTAAGCTTTCAGTGGAGGTGCTTCCTTTTCATGCTTTTAACCAGATACTAAACTACTTTGACTTTGGTGTATGGAAGAAATGACTTAGATGTTGAACTTAATAATTTGCAGGAGACCTAAGAAAAACTTTTGTTCTCTTTCAGCAAACCAAAGTGTCATGGTTTGACACTGATTTAAATGCCAAACACACGAAATATAATTATGTGTACATGTGGAATATGGATTCATTGAGGAAAATATAAAGAAACTTCAGGGCAAAACAAGGTTCACACTTAAACAGTTGTAATATAACAGAAAAGTTTATTATTAACAGAATGGAAAAGAAAGGACTGATAAGAAATTAAAGAAAAACTTCTAAAACACTTTTTCTTTCCCAATGCTTTTTCTTTTACTATAAACATTTCACAAATGAAAACAAAACAAGCACATGGTATTTTGGTCAGAGTTGTACTTTTTAAGAGTCTATTTATGCTTTAGGAAAAGAGGTTTCTTCTATTGTGGCATAGAGTTTTCACAAACCAACAGTCGCGCCCAGAGAAAAATCTGTTGAAGTGAAGAAAGGTACCTTTTCCATGAATTTTTTGCAGTTTTCCCACACTGCAAAAATCACGGGCCATAGGAGAAAATGGGGTTTTAATTTTTTAAGGATGAGTTATCTCCGTCTGAAAGCACAAATTCTTTACTTCAAGTCTCTAGCAACTTCTCATAACTTCTATATGGCCTGGCATGGACCTTTCTTTAAAGTCACAGGCTGCACAAGAATTTTTCATCCCCCCAAGTTTTTCCAAATGGATTAAAGCCCTTTCTATGGCTTTGCAAGAAGCATCTTTAAAGCTTCGCACTAAAAAGCGCAGCAGCCCTCTCTTCCCGTTGCTATAGCTGCCTTCTCACGTGATCTCATCCCTTTCCCTCTGTCTCTGACCTTGGCTTCGCCATGTTCAGCTTCATTCCATGTGACTTCCCTCTTCTTCTCCTTCCTTGCTGACTTGAAAGAAAAGGTGTTTTTGTTGGTTGCAGTGCGGTGTTTTCTTTGGCCTTGATGAGGACTGTGCTGGATGCAAAGGTGTCTCGCCGGCCCTGTCGGTCCCGGTGGCCCCAGACCCCATTTGGGCCACATGGCCTCAGCCCCAGGCTGCCTGTGGAGCAGGGACAGCTCACCTCCGGGAGGGGACAGCCAGTCCTGCGCTGCCGCCGCACTGAGGGGTCGAGGAGAAGAGCCCGGCCCGGGCCTGGGCCCAGGCCTTGGGGCCCCCCACCCTCGACCACCCCTCAGCCCTTGGGCCCCAAAGATAAAGAGAAAACTCCCACCCTGCATGATTTTTATACATGCAAAACCGCGAAAGCGATTGGCTCAGAAATCTGTCCATCACACAGGTTCAACCCATTACACAAAGGTGCATCTTCAAACAGAGGGAAGAATGAGGCTTCCTTCACCCATTCTCTATAGTAAGTGACAAAGAAACATATTTGTGCTCAACGCTGAAGCAAGTCAATATCTGGTCTGGCACTGTTTAGTTCAAATCTTTTTCTCTTTAGAAATTGTACTACAAGTGTCACACTGCACATTCAGCAGAATAGAAAAACATGGAGAGAATGTGCCTGTGGAGAGGAGACAGGGATTGTTTGTGCACTTGAGTACACACTGTGCGCACAGTTACATACATCACCGCTGACTGTCGCTCCTGTAGGAAAAGTGAATCACCATTTGTGCTCAGCAAAACAGTGGTTCAGAAGAAAACCCCAAAGTTTTTGTTTGCTTTATTATTTTTTTCATTCCATTGGCTAAATGAATTATGTAATATACTGTCTAACGTACAATACTTTAATATTTTCTATCTGGTCAAGTTATGGTTTTTGTCATCCATTCAGTGAGTCCTAACTGCCTGAAATCTGACAGAAACTTCCCTGTTCCTGTACCGTGCTCCCAGTTTGCCAGACATAAATCTTTTCAAAATAGCATCTCTCTCCACCTCCACTCCCCACAAAATTTCCTTCTCTGATATCGCAATTATAAAAATTAATGTATAGATAAGGAAGAACTGAATGCAGGTGTCTTTCACTCTGTAAAACTAAGTAGGCAACATGTTAGTGTTCACCATGTCCAGGGCTTTCAGAACAGTCCCAGCAATCATGAGTCTCTTTAAATTGCTTTAAATATCTCTTTAACCTTTGAAGACCTCCTACTTGGAATTGACAAACTACTTTCAGCAGCAAATTAACTGTATTTGCAGCTCTTTACTGGCTTTTGGTTCAGAGGCCAGTAAACACTTGCATGTCATATGCAGGATAAACACTTATTTAGATATATGTAAGAGAATTTTCAAAGTAACTGAACTGAATGGAGTTTAATGTATTTATTCTAGGATGTTTCTGAAATCTTAAGAATTCTCAGTTGTGTCCATCGGAGAGCCTAGTGCTGCCTCTGTACTTTAGCTTTGCTTCAACCTTCTGCTAAGATTTCTATCCTGCCAGCTGCTGCTTGGGGCACACCAAGCCAGGGCGGAAGTTTCGTCCCCACCTCAATCCATCCTCAGGAAGGTGCCTGATGCTTAGGGCTGGGGATGCCCTGCTCCTGGTTGGGGTTGTGGGACAGCCCTGCCCTGCTACCCACCCAGCTCAGGGAGCCACCTCTGCCCCCACGGTCACAGCCCAAGGGAGCAGCCAGCCCTTCCCTCCTGGAGAGGGGCATTATCTCTGCATGGGAGGGGCTGAAAATACATCCTGGTTGTCTGGAGAACATAAAACCAGAACAAATATTTGTAAGGACATCTGAGAATTTCCTTCAACATATTCCTTTCTGCAAGGCTACTGCATGCTATGTGCAGTCATCAGCTGTCATTGCTCCACAACAGGTCAAAACAATGAAAATCAGTATCACAGCACAACTTACACTAAGAATTAGGATAATTCATGTGCAGTAAAATTTACTAGAAGTGTTGAGGTAACTGCTGAGCAGGGCTATTCTGTCCATGAGTACCAATGATCTCTGTTAGATTATGGCCATTTCACATGGTTAAATGGGCACAGGAAATCAGCTGCTTTGAAGATGACACTTTGAAGATGAAGATGCTCTGATAATCTGTGGATTTTCACTGGATTCTGTTGTTCAGAAGTCCAGAAGTAAAATGTCATTAGAGGGCATTGTTGTCAGGAGTGGACGTGCTGAGGCACACTCATGCACTCGCTCACTCACTCACCCACAGGTAAGAAAACAGGACTGGCAAAGGAGTGTCAGTGGAAGAGCAAGAGGGAAGGGAAGTCATAAGAATATTTTGGTTGGCAAATGTCATATTGCACAGTATGAGTTCTTGTCAGACCAAGGATTTTGTGTCAAAAGTGCTTTGGATCTTGATGAGCTGCACAGCCGGAACAAGTAGATGTAGAGAATTACCACGCTGCTGATAGCTCAAGGTCTCCTTCCTCCTCTACTGCTCTCTCAATGGGTCACTGATGAGAGCTAGAATGTTTGTTTTGGTTAGTGGGTTTGGGTTTTTCCCCCCAGTTGTAGCCATTTGATAAAACCACAGCACTACTTCCCTCCTCCTGTGTCCCTGACACTACAAAACAATGACAAGGGAGAAGGCAGAACAAAATAGCAGATAATAAAAATGTGAGATGGGCACAGTGGTGCAGTGGGAGCACAGAAGTTCAGAGGTACAGAACAGCAGTGCAATACTCTGGGACAATACATTAATTATAGGGACAGTTTTATTTATCCAGTCTCATGTTCTCACACAGTCTTTATTGATCACAGAACAGTTTAGCATACCAGCAGGAATGCTTTTCTGTATCCCACTGCATACTGCTAAAAACCCAGGGTTTTTTTACAGTCATTGGGGTCAACAGAATTTATTTGTTAGATGTAGTCCCATTCCAATACCCAATTTTTAGCAGTACTGGTTGCCATTAATGTTTCTACTGATGAATGCATACGAACTGCAGCAGTTCACAAAATTTCAGTGGAATAGTTTGAACCTCATCTTAAGTTCAATAAACCAAGGATACAGACACATCAAGCCAGTTTTAAAGTCTCATCAAAAATATTGATCATTGCATTGGTTTTTTTTTTTACAAAGTCTTCAGTGAGACCAAAATATTTTTCTCTTTTTTTCTTTTTTCCCTGTCCAAAGGAGCAGACAGAAGGTTTTTAACTACACTGTAGAAAATATGGAAAATCTCATAGTAAATATCCTTTTTCTCTTCCCTCAAGCAGGAAAGCAGTTAATCTTTGCTTTTTGCTTAACAGAGATATGCCCCTATATAAGATTTTGGTCCTGACTTCTGTCACACTATCATGATTCAAAACATAAGGAATTGCCCTTCTTGGTTAAAACACTTATTACCTGAGAAAAGGATCTTATTTCTAATCACTGCCCTAGTATTAGTGCTTCTAAAAATAACCTTCTTGTCTCCAGTCTCGGCTGTATTCTTCCAGTGCGGTTATTGAGAACCACTGAACCTGAAATATGGTTATTGCCTGTCTCATTAGGTCAGTCTCACACTTAATTATTGAATGTAAGTTGTGTTGACATTGCAAAGTTAGGCAGTTTGTCTCTGCTTTGGTTCTCTTGGTAAACCCTGAACCTTGTGCTTCTGACAAAACACACAGCCTTTTTTTTCCCAGCTACTGAACAGTTTCAGTTTATTTGAGCCATGTGGAGAAATAGTGTATTTCTTTTTATCTTTCTCACTTATATCCAGTATTTTCTGCTCGACTTCACTGGCTTATTGTAGCTCTCCTTCAAAAAAATGACAGGACATGCACTGAGATTAGGAGCCAAAATGGTCTTCAGCTTTCCTCAGAGAGAAACATGCCTAAAATAACATCAATTTTGAGCATTTTTTTATAGCTAATATCACTTAACAAAAGCTGTTAGAAAATGAATGTGATGACCTCTACATTTCCGAATAGGTCATTTGGATTTAGTACTGCTGTAAATATAAAGATACTGTTCAGTGCTACTGCCAACATTTCCATGAACTCAAGACACTTTAACAGTCCCTGGCACAGACACCATTAGTACCAAGCAAGCTGTATCTTCTCTTGCAAGTGTGAGGTCTGACAACTTCAGGGTGCCAATTCTGCAGTTCTTCTATCATCTTGTGTACCAAACATATTGGCAGTTTGGGTGTAGCTCTTCCCCTTCTCAGTCTGTGAACACAAGATTGTTTTATCAAAACATCATCCTGAGATTAAGTTCCAACACCCAGGGGAAAGGATAATTTAGAAGGACTTGCCATTCACCAAATGCTAAAATGACAATACAGGTACCTAGCTTGGCAAAGCTTTATCATCATAAAATCCCAAGAATATACTCTTCCACAGTCATATACAGCCTTTCAGGCAGGTGCCTGGTCCGTGCTGATGGGACAGAAAAGAACTTTTAAGCAGGAGAAACCAATATAGTTTTCAGTGCTTCTCTTACTGCTTCTCTGGGTCTCACTTCCTCCCCCCAAAAAAGAGTAGTAAATTCATGACTAAAGTTATAGAGGTTGCTGTTTTCCTTTCTCTCAGAGGGGGAAGGTGCCACGGGGCAGGAGTGGTGGACGAGCAACACACGATTGGTCCATCCTGCCATCCCACTCACCATCCCTGGAGGAGTGTCCTGTGGGATCTGGAAAGCCCGGCTCACAGACGGACACACGCTGTGATGAGTCTGTGGGGTCTCTATCCCAAACCCATGGGTGAAGTGCAGCTGCATCCAGCATTCTTGTGTGCAGTGAGTCATTTGTCTACAGGTTAATGTCACTTGTCAGCAGCCTGCTCTGAAATGTGTGTGTGTCCATGCCATGAAGTGATTTATGCACTGATTTTTTAATTTAATTATGACAAATACAGCCTTAGATCTTGTTTTCCAAGGTGATTTGTTTTGATGACTTCATGTATTGGTCTTCACTGCTTGCCCAACAGTGGGAAAATGGGAGCTGTCACTTCAGCTCCATACCCAGGGCTGAGTGCATTAAATTGGCCTAAATCTTTAGACATGACACTTTATCTGTCCTGAAGCAGAGCAGACACATTCTGTGACGATGCATCTCCTCTGTGGACAGCAGAAGTCCCTTTGTAGACAACTCTTTCTTAGGAAATCCTCTTCTACGTGATTACATGCCTGCACGCATTGAATCCCATGAAGTGAATGTACTTGACTTTGAATAGACATCTCTCACAGAATTCAGAAGATGCAAGCCTTGTTCTTTGTCAAATTGCAAACCCCTCCACCAGACAAGAGGTAGGTGGTTACAAGTTGGGACAGATAGCAAGCTTGCATCTGATGGCAGCTGGAGGCAATCAGTGTTGCTCTGTAGTAACTGCGTAACTTCACGGGTTTTCACCTTACTCTGCATGCTAAGGAGCTTATTCTTTCACTGATGGGTAAGAAACCTCAAATTACCTCATGCACCTCACAGCCTGCATCAGCACCACATGTCTAATTACATATTGTGCTAAAAAGTGCTAGTTTTTATCAGCTTTTAATTTGGTACCTTACAATTTCACTGAATGTCTCCACAGTCTTGTGTTGATCCAGGTAACAGAGCTGTCTCAACAAAGGTTTTTATCTATCTTGCCAGTACCATTCCTTACTTTAACTACTATTATCATGTTCTCTTTTAAATGTCTGCTTTGTGAAATGAACTCTCCCAATCATTTCAATCTATTCATGCATGGATTTTCCGCGTTCCTCATCATTCCTGTTGCCTTCCTCTCAATAACCACAACCTCTCTTTTGTACTGCGTTCTGTTGGCAGATGGTGAAAGTATTGTTGCAACCTGTTTTCTTTTAATATAATGGGTACATAGTATTTTTTTGTCAGTTTTTTCTCAATGTGTAGGCAATATAAGGACAGATTTTCATTCAGAATACAGTTGCATACTGAAGAAAGGCATTCACTTGAGCTGTCCCTAGTGGTAAACAGGTGTCCTTCCTGAATGAGAGTTCTAAATAATTCCAAGTTTCCCTTCACATGTGTGTTATCGAGCGACATTAAGCTTTATCTGACATTGTGCTATTTGTTTACCTCACTAGGGTAAGTCCCTCTGATGTTCCTAGGGGTCTTTTCAGGATTTGACCAGCCTTCATAGCCATCACTGCGTGTGGCTCATAGCCAAGTCTGTAATCTGAGGAACTCTTTAAGCCAAAATAAGCTTTCACTAGTCCCCAGCTGCTCCCTCGCTGCTTTATAGAGCCATACATGTTTGCGTGGTTACGCCATGAGCCAGGCTGGGTAACAGGCCCTGCTGAAAGCCGACACAGGGCCTGAGCCGATGGCCCGTCCCACCGAGCACAGAGCTCTGGAAGCAGCTGTGTCCACAAAAGGGTGGCAGCAGTGCAGAGCTGGGAATGAGCCACAGAGAGTGGAGGAGGCAGGGAACCCCTTCTTTCAGTGGCAGTGCTTTCTCAAACTGCCAAGCAATCTGTGACTCACAGCCTTTTCCAAGAATGGTAAATTGTGTTAGAACAAGCTTTATGCAGAAGTATCTGTAATCAACAGTCTGAGGATACCTGGGCTGAGCACCTCAGCTGAAGCCCTGCTGCAAGGGACTTTGCTGTGTGTGCCTCTCTGTGCCCCAGAATTCTCCTTCCTGGAATCTCATCAGAAGGGAGATGTCAAGAGCTTTCATCTAAATTTTGGTATGAGATACTGTTGAAAAGTAGAGCTGGGGTGCTGCATTAAAAATCAAATTGGATTGGTTTGGTATATATCAAACATCAGATACATAGCCGAGGCTATCAGGAACTTCCAACAATAGGCTGATGAAAAATCATTAGCCTTGAAAACCCAGAGGATGAGATTACAAACACACAAGCCAATAAATCACATAGGTTGGTTTTGCAGAAGCTGATGTGGTATAGCAGCAATTTGTTTATGCTGTGATGGGTCAGTTGGATCAGTGTCGAATCTTCTTTGGGATAAAAGATTTAGGTTTTAATGCATACTCTTTCCCAAATAAGTTCTATGCAGGCTTTATATCCAACACCTCCGGTCAATATCAGAGTAACAAATAGAAAATCTAAAATAGATGAAACTGCTAAAACAGAATTATTGCAGGATTACCTCAAGATGCAGATTTGGCATTGAAAGATCTCCAGAGTAAAGCAGTATTACATGATTTAAGTTCAATGCTATCCGAATCATTTAAAAGTGTTTCTAGTATACTCTTATAACCTCAGTTTTAATCACATCTCCTTTTGAGAGAAGATTCCCTAAACCACGTCTTTCTAAGGGAGACTTCAGGGCTGACATGATCTCTTCATTACCTTTTCTAAAACCTTGACCAAAATTGCCTAATCACAGAAAGAGTAATAAAGTTGGGAAGCGTGACACAAACAGAGAACCTTATGCTTATGATGAATGTAACACTTCTTCAACTGCTATGACTTGATTTGATATCACAAATTACTACACTTTTGAAAGTCTTCCCTGCAATAATGCCCCAAATGTTTGTAGCATAGAAAGCAGATTTATTAATGCAGTAATGAAAATAAGAAACTGCAATTGAGGAAAAGAAGAGTTGATATTAGTCTACTGTCACACCAAGCAAAAGATAAGATGGCTACACCAAAAAATTATGTTTTGACAGAGGTGTAAGGAGTATTTTAGGCTTTGTGCCATCTGTCCTTTTGTCCTAGTTTACTTTGGACTTGTCACTACCAACATATAGGCAGACACTTAATCTGAGTAAGTCCTTTCCTTCTTCCTGTTCTTGCTTTCTACTGGTACATCTCAGACCACCATTCTTTTTGTTCTCCACACCTTACACATCATAATTTCAACTGTCATCTGCCAATAGGCAGATCAAAAAATATTTTTCCATGCTTCATTAAAATTTAAAAAAAAACAAATCAAATTTGGCGTAATCTCAATTTTTTTTCTTACCTTTTGGTAGCAAAAGAAGCTTTGATAGTGAAGAGTTATCTTTTACTTGGGATTTTTTCCTTTAATGGTGGTATTTGCTGCTGTAAACCAAAAGGGTGATAATTAGTGTCTCCTACTGTTTACGCCTTCTGCCTTCTACAACGATGAGCTATTATTATTCTGTCTGCTAATCCTTGGAAAGGATATCAGTTGGACGACTAATCCAAAATACAGCAAGTAAAGATCATTGTCACAAATGCCTGAAATGGAGACATTGTTACAGATGTTAGAAATGAAAGGATTTCATTATATTGAATCATTCAGTCCATCTGCCAAGACTGTGCTTTGCTGCGCAGTCTCTAATGTCTCACATGAGTGCTAGAATACTGTAAGTACTAAACAGATCTATCTTTTTGAAATACATTATGTTCACCCGAAAAACTTTTCCATAATTATGGTGCTAGGTAGACCTGATCTTGAACAGTGGTCCAGTTCAGTGGTGCTTTATGGCAGTGTGCTGGTCTTCCTGCTCATTTCCAGTAACTGGCCTGGAGTCACTGTGAGGCAGTTGCTAGATTAGACAGGCTTTCTGTGGAGAACTAGTCTGCAAAACAGCCTAGAATATATTGTTGGGGTTCTAATTTTTTAACTTTTTTTTCTTTGCTTTTTTGTTTTGTTTCTTGTTAAGGAGTTAGGCTTTTGCTGAAAAGAAGTCCCCACCTTTGTGAAAACTGTTGAACTGCTGCTCTGCATCTCCATATGGTTTCTTTGCAGGGACACGTTTTATCAGATGAACATGTTATGTTCACTGTTATGCTTATGTTCACTGGTAAAAATCCGGAAGACAAGGACCACTTGAGAGTTTCAGCACCTGGACTGCAGTTTGTTTGGCATGTACTGCCTTTGGCAATAGGAAGGCAGAAAATTTTGCCATTTTCAGCAATTTGGAGGAAGATGTCTCTGAGCCACCTGGAGTGCTGCATACATCACGCTGCTGAGTGACGTGATTCAACAATCCTCCTTGTACTCGACCGTGAGTGACATGGGAGTCCCTGCACTCTTTTTCTTTCCAGTTGTCTGCTGTGAGTATATGTCTCAGAAGCCATGTTCCACAAAAATGATGTAGAAGCCACCCAGTAATCCTCCTGCTGCAGGTGGCACAGGACCCCCTCCACCTCTCACTAAGTCTTCTTTTATAATTTCTTTTTGCCTTCATCCCCTTGAGAAAATCTTCCTGTACGTTACTGACATTGTTGCAATCAATATCTAGTGCTAAGTAAAAGCTGGACACTCACAGAAAGTGTCACCAGTGCATCTTGCTGATTAAAATCCATAAGCACAAAACAATAATGTTCCAGTATTTCAAATACATTTTAATTCTTGACTACAAGTCCTTCAAGTCTGGCACTCTATAGAGTCTTAAACTTTTTTCCTGCTTCCTGTAAATAAATCTGACTACAAAAATAGTTTAATTCCCTCATGACTTGTAAGGGAGAAAACCTCAACATCTTCTTATGTAAACTCACAAATGACAGCAGAGTAAAGTTAAATCTATTTGATCACTCAGCCTTTCAAGTCATCTCCTTAACTAGACAGAAAAGTTTCAGTGGGATATTAAAATGTTGAATATATGTGGGAGGGATCCACATTTTACAGTGCTGGGGACCAGGAAATTGTGCTGTTCACAGTGCATGTGTAAAAAGTAAGGAAGTGTTTTCTTACAGTGCTTACTTTTACAGTTTCTTACTAAATGCTTTCTCACAGTCGGTAAGGTATTGGTTAAAGAAATAGAGGATTTGAGAAGATACTTCACTGTAAGTATCATGTTCAATTCCTGTATCTTGGATAACTGACTTGTAGCTCAATTTTAGATGCCTGTTGAATAACCACTCCCAAAGTAAGGACCAAGGTCCTTTGAGAAGTTAAGGGACAGAAGTTAAGGGTGTCAGAGACACCCGTCTCTTTTTCTTTTTAGGTACCTTGGTGAACCAGCCTTCATAAAATAACGGTTTAAATGCTAAAATGTAGCACTAATTGTAGGCAGACTGCGTTGCAGATTCACTAAAAACACTGCTGATTTTTTTTCAATCATGCAATTCCTTAAACTGTGATTTCTGTAATCTGAAATAATGCAGTGCGCTGTTTATTGTATCTTTTATGTAGTGGACTGCTACTTGCAGTCTACATCTGTTTAATGGAGAAGCTCAAAAGGTAATACACTGCTCCTGCTGATCAAAGTCGTAAATGAGCTGTTTTCTCTCTCGGCTTATTCAGTGTATGAAAATATCTCTTGTTTTCCCCTCACCTCTCTGTCTCCCTATTGTTTCCTTGTTTTAGATGTGTTTACTGTTGCTATACATTTTTAATGAGGTGTCCATAGCTGCTTTCCTAAGAAACTATTGATTCTGTCTGTGCCTGTCAGTCCATCTGTTTCAGTCCTCTCTAAACTCAGTATCTTTTGGAGCCAGGCACTAGTTCAGCTGAACTTGTCAAAGGGATTGAAAGTTGATGTTTTTGTGAGTTTTAAGGAGCTAAAAGCTTTGCTAGGTAGGCAAGCACATCAGCAGGCCACTGCTGGAGAGGCTCCAGGGTGACTTTGATCTGTTCAGCTTTCCCGTTAACCAAGGAGCACGTGTGTTCTGGCCTGCTGGTCAGAATCCACACAGCTTGGAACAAGTCCAAGCACATGATAGGAATCACATTCCCCGACAGTCACCCTTTTGCTAGACTAAGCAATCCAAGGCCTTTTAGTTTACTCTTGTAAAACAAGCTCTCCTTTCCTTGGATTATCTGAATATCATTTGCAACTGCTGGAATTTCAGCCCTTCTCTCTTAAGCATGGATGGGCAGAGCTGCACACCGGACTCCAGCTGAGGTCACATTAGGACTAGGTGGTGTTAATTTTTGCTTGACTCCAATGGGACTATTTTGGCTTATTTAAGACATTCGGAAAACCAGCAAGGTCTCTAGCACACTGAAGAGGACTTGTCTTGGGCTGGGAAAGTCAGGAGTTACTAACTTCAGACTTTTTTCCTTTTCTTTGCTTGATGTTTTAAGCAGTAAGATCAATTTTATGAAAATGGAATTCTGTGAAATTCTGGAAAGTATTTCAAGATTGTGTTCAGAATTTATCTTTTAAAAGAGATTAATAATGTCTTGCCTTCTCCCTCATTTAGTTTGTAGGAACAGATCTCACAGTAGCAAATTTTAGTGCTTGGCCATCCAGTTCTCTGTACCCTGCAGGAAAAAAGCTATTTTTTGAACAAGCTGTTATAGATATTAGTCTTACAATGTCTCTATGTCTGATAAGAAAGGGAAAGATGAGTGCAGGGAAGCAGTTGAACTAGCTGGAACACAGAAAAAGAGAAAGCAAAGCTCTTTTGCATTGTGGCTGTAGAGATGGATGAGCATTTAATGCTGGGCATTAGTACTTAACACTTAAATGTATGCTTGAACTGTAATTTCTGGTTGCTAAAAGATTTTCTGACCAAGGAAGTGGGTGTGTAAGTGTCTGACAAGTGTCCTTCAAACTTGTGCTGCAAGGGAGAAACTATTTTCTGGCCTGTTTGAAGTTTGATTTTTCAAATACACTTGAAGATTTTTAGCTGAAATACTGAACATATGTTTGAATTTTGTTCATCTTTTCTATGGCTGATAAAGAGAAAAGAGTAAAATGAAAACAGTTTTTCTTTTTAATAAGGGATTAATATTTCTACCTAGCAGAAAAGTATTGAGTTATGCGATTTCATATGAAAGTCAGTTCTCAGTAATGAAAGTGTTTTTCCTTTTATGTGATAAGATGGGCAGACTATAAAGTAGCTATAAAAAAAGAGGAATAGGAAATATATTGCTATAAAGAGCTACACCGTGTGCTTTTTGTTAGGATTGTTTTGTAAAACCGACTTGCTGGAAGTAATCCACAAATAGGCTTAAAAATAAGCCTCAGAATTTTGTTCTGAATAGCTCATCAACAACAATAAGGAGAACGTTATGGATATTGATGGAGACGAATCTTTGTGTCAAGTATTTACTGTAGTTTCAGAGCTGTTGCAATTTTAAGTGTGTTTGCAAAAAATCTCTGGACCTCTTGGACCCACTGAGTCGTGTTTATTTTGATCTCTTATGCAAAGGTTTCCCATGATTCCTATTCATTAACGTGAAAAAGGCAATCAACCACATACATTTAGATAACCAAAGCTACAAGGAGCATCTGTTTTCCAGACATCTCTGTGTTGTACGTGACCTATGGTCCGATTTGGCTGAAATCTGATAGCGTTGTATAATTTCACATGCCATCATTAGAACATTCCTCTGAGGGGCAAAGGAAAAGGCCCCGAGCCTGGGAGCGGCATCTTTGGGTGATCTTCCTGCTCTTAAGGAAGCTCCATGCAGAATCGCATCCAGCACATGTGGAGCAGTGCCCTGAGGGTGGGCACGCAGGCTCTGATGGGCAGGCATGAGCTGGCCTGCACGCTGAGCACGCAGGAGCCCCGTAGCTGTGCTGGAGCAATGATCAGCACATCCCAGGGCAAGGTTTAATAGCTGTGGTTCAGTCAACCACAGCAACTGTCTCAGCACACGGGTTGCACAATGGTTTGCAAAGGCATGCAGAGACAGCCCCTCTTCCGCTGCACCAGGCCTACACATGCAGAGAGATCGGAGACCACGTGCGTGTCAGCCAGCACCGTGGTGCATTGGGAGCGGATCAATAGATCTACTGTTAGGTGCTGAGCCTCCTACCTCTTCAATAAACGTGGTCTGAAGTTTTGGCTCAGAGTAGGTCTAATGGGGTGCTCTGGACCACATGTCTCTGGCGCACACGTGGTTAGAAACTGTCTGATGTGAGGTTTGGGCGTTGTGGTTAGGACCCCTGCATGGGGATGGAGCACATTTGGGGAGCACCTGGTGTGGGGCTTGAGATTTAGTTTCTCCGAAGGAAATATAGTTTGTATATACAAGCCCCATTCCTTTTATGCAACAGTGTGCAGCAAGTGTGACTGACTGGGGAATTTGATTCAAAACTGTTTTAAGGGCTCAAGCCAAAATCTCAGTGTAGACACAGACTAATTAATTTTCTAATTATATCGCTCACTTGTTCAACACTTCCTTCAGATCAACAAGATGTGTACAATTTATGTACAACTCAAAATCTGGTGTCATTCCATATGCTTTCTCTTGAAAGAGAATATAAGAGTAGTTTGAAATTGAAGAATAGGCCATAATGAGGCTGAAAAATCCTAATTTTTACTTCAATGTCTTCCTCTGGAAAGTAATGTGAGCTGTATCAACATGAATTTTGCTTACCTTGTGATGCTGCATAGGTAATGGACCAGGGAAGCAACTCAAGCTATCAGAAGTTCTGAAATGGTGGCTACCACTGCAACATGATTGTTTACACAAACTTATAAGTTATGTTATGTTTTTGTGAATTTTTCCATGTGGTATATAGAGGAGTTTGAACAAAGAAAGTGATTTAAATGCGAAACCTACTCAAGTTTCTTGACTGCTTAGCAGCCTCTACCTTTACAAACTTGGGAAAAATGCAACAGCAGAAAATTTAAAAGTGTATGTTTTAATTGAAACCATAATTTCTAATCAACACTGAGAGTTATGCCTAGTATGAAAGGAATGCAAATTACATCCACTGACATTGAAACAAGAAAGAATCAACTAGAAAACAAGTTTCCATCTAACCCTTTTATCTGTGATTCAAATCAAATCCAAGTCAGTAATGTCTGAAAGCTGTTAATCTCTGGGATGACCATTCCCAGATGTAGGTGATGTCAGGCTGATTTCCCTGAAGACTGATGTGTGTACCACAAAAGTCCAACCCACTTTCACCAGACCTAACAAGTAACTCAGGTAACTGGAGAGTAAGCAGCTGGAGAAGCATAGGCACAGGAAATTCCTTCTTATCCTGCTGGTGCTTTCATTTGGGGAGAGAGCAGAATGATGAGAACATATGCAAACCTGCAGTACCGAAGTACTCGGCATCGCACCTGGTCTCTGAGTTACTGTCTCATGGCTCTCCCAATCTCTCACCCTTCGTAGCTATGCTGTTCCTGTTTTAAAAATAAATTATTTCTTTGCATACAGATTGCATGAAAATTGACTAATAGGTAATATTTTAAAGCAGTTTACCAGTTTTTAGTACTATCCAGTGAAGTTCAAAGGTAGTACTTGTAAACATCTTTCGTAAGTTTCAACATAAAAAGTGCATCTGTAAGACTAACTTAGATCTTACCTCCCATGCAAATCCTCCAATGAAGACTTTAAAAAATAGGAAAAAAGGGAGAAAAATTCTATGTAACATTACAATAAAATAAATTTCAAATTTTTGCCTCATATTTTATTAATCCGGAGTACTTTTATGATCTGACATGAGGCAATTCTAGGTTTACACCCTAATACATGAGGATAAAAGTCTTTAACCCATGCTGTCTACAGGTCTGGTGGCAGAATTATTACATTGAAGTCACCACTCCAGATGACAGCAATCTAATGTGTTACCAACCAACCAAATATAAACGGGAAATATTAAAAAAGAAAAAGCACCATAAATAATCCTCTGTAGCAATATTGAAAGTGTTTTGAAGCAACAGTTCATTCCTTACTCAGAAAGCTGGAGGCTGCAAAGGTCTCCTAGATTACCATAGTAACTAAAAGAATAATTTAAATCTGGCTTTTAAAGGGTTGTAAATAATGCAAGTGTAATATCAGTCGCTGCTCATTGCCATTTCACATGCTTCAGAAGACAATTTGAAGAAGACTGTGGTATCACAGTTCCTCTTGTAAGTCATTCCAGCACAATAAAATTGTGTCCAGACCTCTCCCTTTCTCTGCTGCTTTTTTTCTGGATCTATCTGATGAGAAATGAGAACTTGTACAACAGGCGTCATTTACATGTCTCTTTGGGAACCTGAAATGGTTGTAGACATTCACTTCTCTGTTTGTCCAAAAAACCATCATCCTAAAGGACTGAGAATATGAATCAGGCTCTCCCTCTATGTGTGTATGTACCAAATGTTGAAGGATCTTCTGGAAGCATTACAGTGCTAGTACACAGCTGCAAATAGATAATTGCACTGCAGGGTCTTCTGCATTATCTGCAAGGTCTTATTAATGCAGGGTCTTCTGCATTATCTGCAAGAGTGGCAACAGCTCTTCTATTGAAAGGGTGCTCCATTCAATATTATTAAAACTATTAACAGAGAAAATATTTTAGGTGGGGATTTAAATACACAGGTGAAGTGGCGATGATGGTCTTGTACAGAGTGCTATGAGAAAAAAGGGATATAAAATTCTGATCTTGACAGCTGGAATGAAAAATTTAGCAGGCCAAAAACTCCTGGAGAACCACAAAGATAGCCCTTTTTCTGATGTAGAAAGTAGATACTTTTGACTCCCTTTGACTGCAATCAGATGGTTCTGTATTTCCTGGGTCAACTTCTCATTGTCCTGGTAATCATTATAGGAATGAGAAAAATGCCTTCTGAAAGCAAGCTGAAAATTCTTAGCAAATTGAGTAAAATGATGCTTAGAAATTATTATTTTAGCAAACAACCTATACACATTTTTGTCTCATCTAAGTACAGGGCTGGCCCTCTTCAGATCCAAGAAGGGGACAAATCCAGTATATATCCTTAAGACAGCCCAGCTGGTATGGGGATCTGGACAAAACCGTTTTCTTTCCAGAGCCTCTGTCATTCACATTCATCTTCTCCCGGGAAAATATATGTTTTCTCAAAACCGTCATTGTAGCCCCACTCTCTGGCTCTGGCTTAGTATATTGCTTGTTAGCTTATTTGCAGGGCCTGGAGATAAAGTCTTCCTTTTGTTTAGACTTCTCTTGAGCCCAGGCAGCCTGATGCACTGAGAATATATACCTGTGGTGTGTGTGCCAAGGCTGTTTGGCTGTGATCCAGGCAGCTTTCATGTCTTCTTCTGAGGGGAAATGTGCCATTGCTGCCTTTTCTTCCTGACATGTGAGGCATCATCTCAGGAAACCTATAGCTAAGATAGCAAACCAGTAATATTTACCACTAATATTTGCTGTATTTATTGCAGGCTCAATGGGAGCAAATAGGAAAATCCTTTAGTATGGAGATATGCATCCATATTAAAAGATAGGGTGGGGAAAGGATGGTGTGACAGACAATCTTTTCATACATATTCAATACAAAGAATAAACTTACTTGCAGAGGCACAAGTCTTTGTATTGCAGTATTGCTAGGAAGTGTGTACAAACTCTGTGATGGTTCAGGCAGGGAAAGTGTAAAAGAAATCAGATGGTATAGGATTGGTGTTAGTCCTTATTAAAATAGGCAATACTCATGTAGGTGGGCATAGAAGTCTTAGAAGAGAACACACATAGTTCTAATCAATAACACAAACAAGAAGATTTACTTTAATGTAATTTCTGACTTGATAGCATTCTCTTAAATGAATGTAATCCTTAGCCTGCTAAACTTTGGTCTAACATTATATTGAATTCATAGCACTTGCTTTGCACTTCGAGAAGACAAAGTGCTGTGAAGTATTGATCATGCAGCAAAAAGATGGCATTGAGTATTTAAAAAGACTGTGGTGGTTTTCTTTGGGAGTAAAAAAGTGTTAGTCTCCCAGCTCTTGTTTTTGGCAATGAGAAAATGAAGCCCAAAACTCAGATTTCCACCAAGTTAGTAATTCTGTATAATCCTCAGTTTTCCAAATTTACTAGAAAGATTGGTAACAGAAATAGTTCTGTAACAGCCCCCTCAGTTTATACACAGTGCATTCTTTTATTATCTGGTGATTTCATTATCCATTTTGCCTGACTCATTTTTCCCGTGATGCCACTCTTACTTTGTATTATTTTTCCACTGGATTGAATTTGCTTTGCGGAGAACTCAAGTGCCACAACAATGGTACATTTACTAATTATAAATAACACAATAAGGAGGGCTAGGTTCTGATGACCTTTGTTATTACCCAGGAATTCAGGTGGTTGCAATTTTTAGCTGCAGCTGGATTTGCAATCCAGTTTTAAGTCCAATGAGAACTTACAGAAATATTCTTATATAATTTCAAGCCTACCTAGCTCCCTTAAGATACGTTGCTCTGCAAAATAAACATTCCTTTAAAGATGGGTGATTTATCCATAAGATTAAGTCTAATGAATTTGTATTGTATATTTATATAGTATCTAAGATAATTTAGTCTAGCATCATAAACCACAACTGAACTTTTCCTGGTGAAGTAGCATGTTTCCATAATGTTTCCAGGAGAAACAAGTTTCACAGCTGCATTTTTTGAAGTTGGGTTTGTTGGTTTTGTTTTGGGTTTTTTTTTTCCAATATGGCTCTATTTAAGTTTTTAGCATATACAAGATTCTAACCTGGATAAGCAGAGTACTTCCACTGTTAAGTTCTTTTGCATTATCTTGGTTAAGAAAAAAAGGACACTCAGCAAATCATATGAGAGAAGAGCCAAAGATAAAATGTTCTTCTGCTTTGTAAAACAAAGTAGAGAAGGACAATTAAGTGTAAAGGTATACATTCAACATACTTAAGCCATTGTTTGTACCCTATATGCTGTAAACTTGGTCCAGACTAGCCAAATCACAATTAGAAATAGGATGCTGCCAAATCAGATTTTTATTCCATATGTAACATCAGAACAACATGTAAAATCAAGTACAAGATTTCCCTGTTTACTGACAGATACTCTATAAGTTAACCCACAGATGCGTTGCTTCTTCACAGTGCAGTGTTGAATTCATCCACATGAAAGCATTTATATGAATTGTACATTAGTGGTGAATTATGTAGATGTGAAAGCATGTATCACTTTCCCATCTGCTGCTTCACTTTGTATTGCTCTATTGATTTGGAAATAAAAACTCTTCTGGTGTTGCTCAAATAGGTTGCTTAGTTCCAGTTCCATGTTCTGCCAGGGTCACCCAACGTGATTGTCTCATCTGCAGCTCCTAAATGGTCACTACAAGCCTTTTCTCTCTGATTGCAGATATATTTCTAATACCCAATTCAGATGGTAATTGGAACAGGGGCACTCAGAATCACCTGGCTGTGAGTCTGCTTCATTGCAGTAGGGAAAATTCTGCTTTATTTTATTTTATTTTATTTTATTTTATTTTATTTTATTTTATTTTATTAGATTAAAGCATTGAAATGGGTTAGCTGCCTCTTGTTTTCAACAGTCATTTTTCATGTCAGAATTTACATTACTTACTTCATTAAGTCAGGTCATGAGGTTATGCAGGGCAGAAAATTAGAAGACCTAGAGCCCAACTAGAACTTAATCTGGTTACTGCCATAAAAGATAATAAAAATTGTTTCTATAAATGCATTAGCAACAAAAGGAAGGCTAAGGAGAATCCCCACTCTTTATAGGATGCGAAGGGAAACATAATGACTAAGGATGAGGAAAAGGCTGGGGTACTGAATGCCTTCTTTGCCTCAGTCTGTAGTAGTCCTCTGGGCACCAAGCCCTCTGAGCTGGAAGGTGGGAGCAGAATGAACCCCCCATAATCCAAGGGAAAATGGTCAGTGACATTCTATACCACTTAGAGACACACAAGTCTATGGGCCACAATGGGATGCATCCCAGGGTATTAAGGGAATCAGCAGAAGTGTTCGCTGAGCCACTTCCCATCCTCTATCATCAGTCCTGGCTAACTGGAGAGGTCCCAGTTGAATGTGGGCTACCCAGTATGACACGCAGCTGTAAGAAGGGTTGGAAGGAGGAGCCGGGGAACTACAGACCTGTCAGTATGACCCGGATATTGGGGAATATCATAAAATAGATCATCCTGAGTGCCATGTGCTGTGTGCAGCACATGTGGGGCAGCCAAGGGATCAGGCCCAGCCAGACTGGTTCATGAAGGGTAGGTCCTCCTTGACACACCTGATCTCATTCTATGACAAGATGATCCGTCTAGTAGATAAGGGAAAGGCTGTGGATGTTGTTTGCCTGCACTCTAGCAAAGCCTTTGACAGTTCTTCCCACAGCATTCTCCTGGAAAAAACTGCTGCTTATGGCTTGGGCAGCAGCAGTGATTGTCTCTCTGTACCCAGCACTGGTGAGGCCACACTTGCAATTCTGTGTTCAGTTCTGGGCCTCTCACTACAAGAAAGACACTGAGGAGCTGGAGCGTGTCTAGAGAAGGGCAATGAAGCTGGTGAAGGGTCTGGAGCACAAGCCCTGTGAGGAGCAGCTGAGGAAGCTGGGGTTGTTTAGGTGGAGAAAAGGAGGCTCAGGGGAGACCTTATCACTCTCTACAACCACCTGAAAGGAGAGTGTAGCCAGGTCAGGATTGGTCTCTTCTACCAGGCAACCAGCCACAGAACAAGACAAAATGGCCTCAAGGCACGCCAGGGGAGGTTTAGATTGGATACTAAGAAAAATCTCTTCATGGAAAGTGTTGTCAAGCCCAGGGGAATGGTTGAGTCACCATCCCTGAAGGTATTTAAAAGACTGTAGATGTGACGCTTAGGTACGCGGTTTAGTGGTGGACTCGGAAGTGTTGGGTTAACAGGCGGGTTTGAGGACCTTAAAGACCTCTTTGAGACCTAAATGATTCTATGATCCTATGATTATGTTGGTTTCGTACCTTTTAGCTTCCAGAAACTCTCACCTGCTTTTTCACATTATAACTGAGGCTGTGGGGAGGCCACCTATGCTTGTCAATGCATTGCATGTAGAAGAAAATTAATTATTTAAACTTTATTCATTTGCAGCAGTACTGTATAGGTATAAAATTCTTACATAACTCCTGTGAAGTTGTGCCAGTCGCTCTAGGGATCTGTTAAGTATTCATTGAGCATATCCCTATAAGAGTAATCTGCACATTTAAAAAAAATTGCTATAGTTTATAAGGCACTGGATATCTGGATTCATTCTCTAGTTCAAATGATAAACTATAAAAATATATGCATATTTTTCCTGGATAATTTGAAAATCAAAGTTCTTAAACACCTATCACTCTTAGACATTTAATAGGAGAAATGCTGAAAATGTATACTAAATTGCAGAATAAATGTCTATTCCAGGAAAAAAAAAAAAAAAAAAAGCTACCAGAAACCCAGAAAACAAACATGTGTTCTTAAATTCATCTCTATTCAGCAAACCATTTAAACATACCAAGGCTCCACTGGAACTTCAAGACATACTTAAGTGGTCTGAGAAACAGCGATAAACAAATCCTTAAAGAAGTTAAGTGCTTTGTTGAAAGAGAATTCAGTGTTACAATTCCCACCCTGTAAATTATTACACAGATGTAGGTGAAACTGTAAAGTATGAACTTTAGCAACCTTTCTAATGGGTCTAAGAAAACTTCTCTGACAAGGACTAATAATATTTAAAAACATGAGATGTCATTTTACAGAGTTACATGGTTTGGTTACATTTAGGTACAAAAATGGTATTTTAAAAAGGCATATGGTGAAACAGATATACAATGAAGTTTTGTATAAAAATAAAAATAATGTTATTTTAAAAATACAACTTCAGCAGAGATCCTGCAGCACTACCTTCTGCTCTGTTTTATGTAATGTCATGGCCATAGGACTAAGTCTGATCTCTTGATGCTATGAGTTTAGGTGAATGTGGCCTGGGTTTAAGTCCTATTTTAATGCACGCCTGGTTAGATTATTGCTGTTGTCTCTACTGGCCTTAAAAAACTATAGGGTAAAACATACCTGAATATGTTCTCCTATATAAGAGTTGTCAAAACAGTTGGATCTTACCAAATGGCAACATGTTTTATGTTAAAGCTTATGATCTACCTATAAAGCATCAAGATGGTAAATAAATACCATTGGTTAATTCAAACCAGGGAATGTTTGCTGGATAGTTGGCATGGGGAGAAAAAAAAGTGATGAACTTCAAGGAGAAGGATTATTTTGTTTTTAAAGCTTCTTAATGCAGTATGCCTCCTCCCAAAGGGAATGACTCATTAAAAGACCTTCTCTTGACAAAGAATAGTTAATTGTCACTCTAAAAATTACCCTGTTGTTTATGTATTTCTCATTAGAATCTGATTACACTCCATTTGCCTAAACAGGCAATGGTAGCACCAATATTCATCTGTGAAACTCTAGAAGAGCTAATTACCCAAAGCTTAGACTAATTGTTAGCATAAAGGACAGAGAACACGGCTTTGAAGTAGGAAGCGTTAAGACAAACTGCCAGTCATTCAAAGATAGCCAGTTGGATATGCAGATCGACACAATTCTATTAGCATGTAAAGCTTTTACTGGGCAGACAGCCACCCTGGTTAAAAAATGAAATGAGGAAATGAGAAAATAGAAAATCAATTTGTAAAGACTCAGGTGGGGAAACAAAGTAATTAATGACAGGGATTAAAAGTAGCAAGAAAAGAAAAAGTTACTTGCTCGAGTAGTAGCAGGCAGCCAGATTAAATAAAGTTAAAGGGCACTTCCCATAAATATTAGGAGAAAAAGCAAGGAAAATCTTACCCCAAGTATACACGAAGTACGGTAAGTAAACAGTACAACAGATTTCTGGTATTTAGAACAAAGGAATTATGTATCCATGTGAGAAAGACAGAGAAAAAAATCACCTGCAAGAAAGCAAGCAGGCCAAGTTCTGCTCAAATCAAACTTTAGTCCTAACAGAGTTAGACAAGTACCTGACTTCATCTGCTAATAAGGCATTTCTTTAGGTCGTGGTTAATTCCAGAAGACTATTGTTAAAGTTGCATCAGTTTTGAAAAGCTTGAAAGGACTTGTTGAATAACCAATGATGTTATTCCTAACCATAGCAAAGAGATTGCTAATTTTGGATCTTATTAGCAAAAATTAGAGGTTAAAATATAATTAAGATCTGCCAACACAGCATCCAAGAAAGTAGTTACTAGAGTTCTTTTGCTGGGGAGTGTGTGTCTGTGTTTCCTCCTTTGCTTTGAAAATTGCCTGACTCCAAGTGCTATGGACGACTGTGTTCACATGACTGCCATTGATTCTTTCAAAGCTTCCCAGTCAATACAGCAATAACACTTCGATTTAAAAGAGTTTCCATTATATGAAATTAACGTTATCTGGATTAAAAACTGACTCGCTGATTGATCTCCAGATGTTATTGTTAATGAAAAGATGTAAACAAAAGAAGTTATTGCAATTATTTCCCTCCCCCCCCGAAACTTATTTTTGTGCTTAATACTTTTATCAATGATCTAGGCAACATAAAATATTATGGCAAAGTTTGCAGATGGTAGTAGATACTGCAGAGCATGTACTGCTTTTGCCAGTGGGTCTGAATCATCTCATTGAGAGCCACAATCCAACAAAAAAGTCAAATTAAAAAGGCCAAATACAGTGAATTGTGCATGGTATCTGGCAACAGAAGCTGTACGTATAGAGTAGGAAACTCGGGATCAGAAAATGCCACGACGTTATGTATGTAGAAGTAAACTGCACAGGGCAAGAGTACAGGCTCAGCTCTGGCAGTTTGCTTTGGTCCGTACTGTTTAATGACTACCTACCACATGGGATCATTGCACACTTTCAGACAATACTAAGCATGCAAACTCACACCACCGTGTTCTAAGATCAGGGAATAACTGTGCACACTAGACAGAACAAATGTGGCCAGCTTTAAGGGGTGTAGAAGAAAGTTTAGCCATGTACATGCAGCACAAAATGTCATTTGACCACAGGGTCAAGTAAGAAGAGTCAGGGTCAGAGAAAAGTCGTATGAAGGTAGTATGGAGATGTCCCTCTGCAGTCCTGCTGGAGGACATGAGCACTGTATTGCCCTGAGCATGTTCATTACATCTACAGCTCTTCATTAAGACAATGAATGTATTAAAATCTTGTATGTCTGGGCTTCAGCTGGTTGGCTGTCACAGCATGGAAAGACTTCTTTCTTATGCACAATAGCCTAATTGTACTTTGTGAGTAGAGGGTTACTCTGACACATTAGAAATGAGCTGGAACATTGGTGGGAAGCACTCATTTTTTGAAATCAAATGGAGAATCTTTCTTATCAGATGCTTGTCTGCTATAGCTTTTTCACCCAGAGAACGAAGTGCCAAAGAATTCAACAAATCTGTAAATGGGAAATAATTTGCTTCCAAGGCAGGGGTATCCTGTCTTCCTTTGAAGCACAGGGCATTGGTTTTCTCTTAGGATCATCTGGCAATATGGCACCACTACAGATTAAAGAAGAAGCCAGCCCCTACCAGTCCTTTGGTCAATTTCAATTTCTCCATTTCTTTGAGCATAGCATGCAAAGCTCAGTCTGCTGTGGGATAAGATGGCTTCTGCTGTGATTGCCGAAGATGAGAACAGTGTCACTGGGCTGGCTCTCTGTGGCTGTGCCATGAGGAAATTTAATAGCACATGGCACATGGTATCTGTAATCTATTGATTTCATATGGCCTTGAGTACTGAAATAATGAAAGTCTGCAAAACTTCCTAATAAATGTATCGTGAAGTGTTATTTCCCAAGAGCATCCTGAACAGATGGGGCAGATGCTGCAATTGTCATATGAACAAATTTAATGTTGCATACATGAAAAAAAGACATTGCAAAACTTGTGCAGAAGTAGCAGCTTGCAGACTTTGTTCCTTTGGATGATGGCATTGCACAAACTTTGGGTGAATTGTTTATGGAAATCTTATGCTCCAGCATTTAATAATAAAATATTTGTGCAATTAACTTGCATGAGTTCATGTTTTCTCCTTACCATTAAAAAAAAAAAAAATTAGAGAAAAGAATGAGTTATGGCCCTGCTTATGAATCCTAATGGCCTCTGTATGTACATATATAGGTGCCCACACACAGGAAAACTTGATACTCAGCTGAATTTTTCTAATCTTTAAAAAAATGAGATAGGCTTGAACTGGCTTGATGGCCTTTGAAACAGCAAATTAGTCTTAGCTTGTGAAGACAGGCATAATGTCAGTGAAACCGTGCCAACTTTCCCTTCCCATAGTACATGAATATATAGATACAAAAAAGGGTAATTTGTAAAGTTTCTTTTTACTGGTAGCCTTGAAAATAAAAGGGGCAAAGAGAATTCATATCTGAGTTTAGGAGTTTGCCGTGATCTGAAACAGACTGTTGGATTTTCTTGGTAGCTATTATTATCCAAATATAAGCACAGATTATGCCGGTGTGGGCTCAAGTTATTTTGCTCCATACATCCTTCCCTTGTAGGAAATTCCCAAACCGATTTTAGGCCAGAGAGAAAGGCGCTGCACAGCAAAGAGGTTGGGTATGCCGGGTTTCTAGTGCCACATAAAAGCCGAACGAATTCCTGGAATCCCAATGTTTGAAATTCACGTGTGGAGACACATGAGGGCACCACTGGGCGGGGGATGGCTGCTGGTGGAAAATGGACGTGTGCTGGCCCCTTCTGCGGGCTAGCTCGTAGGGCTCTCCTGGAGTCCAGGCAGGGGACACGGCTAGTGGGTGGCTTCAGGGCAAGCCCCTGAGGTACGGGTGGTGCAGCAGGGAAGGCGAGAATGGAGACTAGAAACGTGGATCTCATCTTCTGTTAAAGGATTTGACAGATAAGCTGTCAAGGTTCGGCAAAATCAAGCTACATTTCTGAATATAATTTTATAATTTTATCAAATATGGGTAGTTCTATTCAAACATCTTGTTTAAACAGTAAAACCCCCTTTAGTCTTTGTGGTACTTTTCTGGTAAAAACTAATAATACAAATAAGACCAAAAAATCCCTGCAAATATTAAGAGTTAATGGTATTTAACTTTGTCCCGCCTTCTCATCGGTTTTGTAGGCTGCACCTTTCCAAGCAGGATAATATTGACTAAGCCTCATTAAAGTGATTGAGAAATTATTTTTTAACAAAAAATGCAAAATTAATGATCCATGCTCTAAGATCAATAAGCCACTTCAGAATGTACATTGATAAACTATTGCTACTAAAAAATACTCTCAATTTGGTATGCAAAATGAACAAGATGAGGGCAGGTGCTGGCTAGGCACTTAGGAAGGCATGAAATTCATACGGGGGTAGTTGGTGAAGAAAGGGTGCTCTTGGCACTGACCCACTAGTCAAGGAGTCAGCATGAAATTGCCATTGCAACAAAAACAAATCACACTGAGGGATTTATTGGCAAAAATTCTATATATAAGTCACCATTAATTATTCTACTTTCTTCATTGCTGCTGAGGCTTGGCTGTTCTACAGTGTCCTATTGTGGATGTTACATTCAAATAACTGGAGGAGAGCAACAAGAATGATACAAGTTTGAGAAAACATGGCAATTTGAATCAAAAAGTACAGTCTGAAGGGAAAATAAAACTCAGTATAGCTTTAGATGTCTATGTAAAAGATTGTCATAAATAGGATAACATCAGCCATCCTCCATAGTCAAAAGAGGGAGACAAAATTTAATCAGGTTAATTTGCAGAAAGACTGCTCAAAGCCAGTCGATGGGCACATCAAATTGCCTGAAGAGAATAGGCACCTCATGGGTGGTTTTTAAAAGTGGGGTAAAAACCCATGTTGGATTTGGCCTGAAATATATTTAATCCTGCTTCTGGGAGTAGATGCTTAATAGAAGGCCTCAGGAGATCCTGTGTTTATGGTATCAGCTGTGCACTAAACTCTTATTGATGGAATATCTTGTTGAGGCTTTTTGCATATTTAACAACTTCTTTAGTTCTGCTTTCTCTCATTTAATGAAGGCTTTAAAAATAGTACTAGAGGAAAAAAAATCTTACAATGTCATTTATTTTTCCTTCACAGAACTGCCATTCACCAAGATCAAAATCATACAAAAGGAGGGAAGGAATGGATAGAGATGTTGCTGTTGGTGCTTCTAGTCACCTAGGGGCTACCATAATCAGCACTGGGTTATGCTGGAGCAGCAGATTTTTAAATTTTATTTTCCACCCTTTTCCACCCTTTCACCCTTGTCTTCTCCTACAGACTGGGGGAGGATGGTTACTGTACCTGGTGGCATCCTCAGCTAGGCTCTGGCTGGGCTTTGTGTTTACTCCATTTATTCTATTTCCTTTCAAAGTAGAACAATATAACCATAGTTTTGTTCATTGGGTATACTCAAACACATTTAACCACGGGGTCGCCTTGAACAGAACGGTTAGAACTGGTTTCCAATTAGCCTTAAAATATTAATTTGTCACTCTTCTCATTACTAAAAAAGGATTTTTCTTTTTGTCTCTTTTTTCAGCCTCCTAACACCAAAGGGATGTGGCTAAGTTGAAAGGGTCACTTTCTTTCTCAAAATGTAACACATTTTTCAGTAGCAGCTCAGTTACTGATCCTTGTGAAAGACCTCAGGGACAGTCTAAAGGAATTTAGTTGAAATTGAAGTGCAGCTGCTTTCTGATTTATTTCCTGCTCCACCACCATTACATGGGGATGCTGCAGCAGTTAAGATCCACCGAGGATGGGGCAGCTGTGGCCTTGCCCCTGGATGTTGCCTGGCTTTCTGGAGAGCCTGTTCAGGGACCCGAGCTGCTTGGCAATGAATTGCGGGGTTTGTCAGGTGAGGCTTCAGCCCTCCCAGCCCACAGAGCGGGGCTTCGCTGGGATCGCGGGGGGCCAGGGGTCGCTGGGGACGCACGGCCGGGGTCGGCAGTGCTCCAACAGCTCCGCTGAACCGCACCTTTGGCTTCACCTGGCACAAGAGCACAAGCACAGTTTGATGGGCTGGAGGCAAAACGGGAATCATGGCAGCTGCCCCTCTTTCTGGATGGGGAATATTCCATGTTTTTTAGGGAAACGTGCCAAGCCTTGTTCCAGGGACAGCGGCCTGTGGGAGAACAGGGGCAGAGGGGTACCGGGGGCCTGCGCTGGCTGCTGCGGGCGAGGCGAAGAGAGCCCATTTTGCCTGTGAACGACACTTCAAAGGAACAGAAACTGCTCACGAATTCGGGTCAAAATGCGGGAAGAATGAGCCCTGGGAGCCAACCCACGCGTTTGTTTCCTCCAGAAAATCGTCCACAGTACCGGTGACACGCCATAGCTCCAGCAGTCAAAAGGAAGCCGAACAACACGACGCAAACCCAGGATTTTGGCCGCTGTGCAGCACCGCCCGCCCGCCGCTGCCCCCGCTGTTTTGAGGAGGAAACGCTCGGGCCCGTCCCCGAGGCGGGCCGGGCTCGAGGCAAAACACCGCGGGCCGGCTCGCACCCCGCCGGAGCCCCGGCCCCAGCGCTGCCGCTGCTGTCGCCGCTGCCCCTTCCCCGGCCCCGGCGGCGGCCGGACG
>VYXC01005558.1:125430-248115 GCA_013397175.1 Platysteira castanea | reverse complement strand
GGCGCCTCCCTGCGCGGGGAGCTGCCGCCACTGCCCGTCCCGCCGCACCTGGACCCGCGGTCCCTCCCGCTGCCGCGGCCAAGGGCGCGGGAAGGCGCCCCGAGCCCCGCGCCGATTCGGGTGCCCGCTGCCCCCGCCGCTCGCCTCCCCTTCGCTTCCCTGGGGGAGCCGCCGCGGCGTGGGACGGGGCGGGAGGCGGCGGGCTCTGCTGCCGGGCCGTCGCGTCTGGTTCAGCGGTGATTTATGGTTTTGTTAACTCAGCATTTGGCACGGCGTGCGAGCGGGGAGAGCGGCGAGCGGGAGTCATAACTTTGTGTTACTTCTGGAAGGGAAAGGGAAAGGGCCCCGTGGGGCCGTGGCCGCCCCAGCGGCTTCCTCCAAATCCTCCCTCCCCGCTCCGTGCCCGCCCGCTTCATCCCTGCGGCGGGGGCTCGCTGCAGCCGGCGGGGAATAACGCTGGGCAGGTTCGTGGGGGGGACACCACACGGGACAGCCACCCGTGAAGGTGACAGAGGGGGAAAAAACTGTCCGAAATTAAATGTTTTTCTCACTACCGGTTTTGCGTGGAAACCCTGTATATTTATTCCTTGTACGTACATATGTATTTGTCTACATATACACGGAATATGCACACGTATTTTTTGAACTATGAGAACATTGCCGATAGGCCTCTGTTTCCAGATGTTTTGTTTTCTGTTTCTTTTGGGCATATTTACATTTCTGCTGGGAAGGAAACAGACAGAAATAATGTGGCTGAATATGTATTTGAACAGTAGCAGAGAATAACTTGTGTGCCTTTAATTCAGCTGCAGAGGATATCCATGTGGGATTAATATACTTAAGTGATCGTGTCACACTGACGTATCTTGTTCAGACTTGTAGATTTTTAAAGCAGTGCGGACTTGTAGGTAGTAGCGGAAGTGTAATTAATTTTAAACATGTGACTTGGCCTAGTGCTTATGATTTTAACGTGGTATTCGTACCTTGGTAAATATGCATAGATTTTGCCATCTGTCCTCTATTTTCCCTTCGTGTGTGTACATACCACACTGTGCAAATGAAAAAGGTACCTGTGGTAAGCTTTAGGGCCAAATACATATTTCAACTCTTCTGGGAAATGCTCTAAAGTTACTCTCAAGGACTAGTGGAAAGCGTCTTTCATACAGTTTCTGAGTATGTTTAAAGTAAAAAAAAAAAAAAAAAAAATAGTTGCTCCAGCATCAATTACGTCAATTTGTAGCTTGTATTTGGCACTAATACTATTTGCATTCATCGAGTACAGCTGATACTGCTGCTGGAAGGGATGTAATTTTTCCCACTGTGGACAAGGCCCTTTTGTGCAGTGTCAGCCTCATGCTTTTAGTGGATGCATGAACCCCTGGGTAGAGCCAGCCCTGTGGTTTCTCTCTCCGGTGATAAGGTGGTGGTAAGGTGCCAGCTCCAATGTTGCTCGTTGGAGATCATAGCCACAGAACTTCTGCCACAGGCTGGAGCTCCCACTTGGGGCCCGCCAGTCTTCGGCATTTGCCATAATTGCAGGAATATGCTATGGCTCATCTACATGTCAGTGGAATTTGGAATAGCAGTGGGCCACCCTGGTGATTTGTACAGTGTAAGGGTCCATCTGTCTGTCCGTGCAAGGTAATCTGCAGGACGGTGCCTGTTTTCCTGCAGCTGAAGAAATGGGCTGTTCTGTTGTGGTACCCCTGCTGTCAGCACAGGAGTGGTACCTGTCTGCATTGTGCAGATAGGTGGGTGGATGACATAGCATGTGTCACTTCAACATACTTTCCTCTCTGAAACTTATCTCCTCTATTATTTATGGACCTCTGTCTGAAGAAATGGCCTGGGTTTAGTCAACACCAAACCTGCCAAAATCTCAAATCTTTGGAACTGGTATGTTTGGGATTGTCATGCTGAAACCTTCATCTGAGCATCATTTTCTTAAATTTGGCTTTTACAGAATAACAGTTGTCATAAGAAGATTAAAAATAAAGTCTACTTGCTGCTAACACTTGGTGGGTGAAATTTTCATCTCTTATACTCCAGATGCTCTGCAGTTTCTCTGCTGGTTGCAGAGTCTCTAGAATTGTACTGTGCAGTACTAAACAGACTGCTTTTTCTTCTAACCTAGGGATTCTTAAACTGTGGTATACCTACCATAGCAAAAGTAGTACACGAATTCTGCCACCAGTGGCATGTGACTGCCATTTGGGAAACCTTCTTAGTCTTGCTTTTCCTTTGGTTAAAAGCTTGGTTACAAGACACTGGAAAAAGTTCTGTTAGCTTTTCGTCCTGATTTTTGGCAGGAAGAAAGAAAAAGTGTATTAAATTGGTATTCCCATTGCTGCCTGATGGTGTTAGATTTTTTACATCCTCTGGGTAGCTCTTGGAATCTCAGCAACACTACATGATTATTTTACTCCTTATGCTGCCAAGTAGAATTATATAGCCTAATTTATTTAGATTTGGCGTGTTCTCACTGAAACTCATGCCATGCTAGGTGAATGAATGGTTTACTTGTTTATATTGACTTCACTCCCCCCTCCCCTTTTAATAGGCCCTCACAGGTCTGACTGTAGTTCTACTTGAAGGTTTCTGAATTTGGTTGAATCTGGCAATAAAAATAGAAATAAAGAACCATGAACCACATTAAGCTTGTTATCAAAGAAGGTATTTTCATGCTGTCAGGGTAGAAATCTCGCTTCTCATGGCTCCAGCCAGTCCTACAATCACGTTTACTGCTCTTCTATAAATTTTTTTCTGGCAGTTTATTGTTAGCTCTCTGTGGCTGAAGTACTCAGGACAGACGTGAACATGCTCCCTTCATCTTTGAAGAATTACAAAGTCACCTAATTGGCTTCCTGATCACACCGTATCTTTCTTCATAGCCCTCTATCATAATTCAGACTCTTCCAATCTACTTATTATTCCTTTCCAGATGTCTTTTAACAGTCGAATCTTTGCTGGATCACTTTTCCCCTGATGAATTATTATTTATTTTCTCAGAGGCATCTAAGAAATAAAATGACTGATGGATTATTTTTTTCCCCTCCCATTACCTTTCTTCAATATTCTCCCACGTTCATTTGCAAGTAGAGCTACTTAGAAAGTGTTCATTAAAATGTCATTGAAGTGAAAGTCAAAGCAGAGTGTTAATCAAAAATGCTTTTCAGTTTCAAATTGCTCATTTCTTGTGAATAAACCTTTAAAAACAAAAACAATCTCTTTCTTTTCTACTGCTGATACTTTCTTTCCCTGTGTATTTTGCTGTCTTGATCATTGGATTATTTGTGGTAACTGCATTTGACACAATCGACTGGCTTAGGGCTTTAGAGAAACAGTATTGAAGCACTCACCTAACTTCAGAATAAAATATATGGCTCAATCAACTACAGGTATGAAGAAAGAGTAGACCTCTTCAAAAATCTTAAAGTGCTGAAGAACTCAACAGTTTATCTTGCCTTGCAGCTGCATGCCAACATGTTCAGCTCATGTTGGGTGACTGATGGCAGTGATGACTGTCAAGGGGCTGTTCCTCTGCAGAGCTCTGTTGCTGCCCAAAGCTGGGGCCACAGGGAGCTGTAAGATAGCGGGTAGATGTTTGAGCACTGTGAGGATGCAGCCTGGAAGATGGGAGGATGATGGTATGATGCTGTGTTGCTGGGGAAGGACATAACGTGTTCTGGAGTAATCAAATGTCCTGGATTGGAAGGCTTCATGGGCTGCCCAGAGTGCACTGGGGGCACAGATGACTCTTTGCCTAGATAGAGCTGAGACCGCAATGCTGTTATTGAGTAGCATTTCAGTATGAAAATATAATGTCAGTGTAAATACTTCCAGAAATACTTCTGACCTATGACCAGCTGGGATCATGTATCTTAAAGCAACAAACCTAGGGTCTGTCTGTGGCTGCAAACTCTTGACAGTGCTTTCCTCTGCTCTCCAATGAATTCCAGGCTTAGTTTTAACTTCAGCTATTCCTCCTTGTTTGGATGGTGCTGCAGTTATTTGTGCTGAAGGTTAAATAGGTCTGTTGTGT
Organism: Platysteira castanea; assembly: GCA_013397175.1. Lineage (NCBI taxonomy): Eukaryota > Metazoa > Chordata > Aves > Passeriformes > Platysteira > Platysteira castanea. Next base: position 244,073 of record VYXC01005558.1, on the reverse strand, counting down.
CTTCACACTGGGAGAATTTGAGACTGTTGCTGGCTAATTGACCTGGTGGTTTGACACTGATGTTAGAAAGTAGTGTAGAGGGAATTGAGCTTTGTAGGTCTCTACAGGGGAAGGAACAAGTGATGTGGAAGCAGCTTTCCACTGCTGCCTTTCTCCATTGCCCCTAGTTTATCCAGGAAGGACCCAGACTATTCATAGGATTTTTGTGGGCCCTTTTGAGGTATCCACCCTGGTGAGAGACAAATGCTTCATGCCTGATGGTATCAGAAAGGACGTCTGTGAGGTTGAGTATATGTCAGCCCGTATCTCCTCTGAAAATAGATAATTTGAAGTATGGGAAGATCCATGTCCTTTCTTAGGATGTCCTTTTGTTTGATGTCCCTGGTCTGTAGCATTAGGGTTATTGAAATGAGCCGATAGTTGGCTTTGTTGCTTATCTTTTTCAGGAGTGGGAGATTTGGGACTAAGCAGTGGTTGCTCAGGACAGTATATCCACAACAAGTTTCTTCAGCAATGGTAGGACTGTTACATTTTCAGGGAGGAAGAAGACTTCCAAGTATTTTGTTAATGATTTCAGACTGGAAGGAGTATGGTTGAATTCACAGGTCTCAGGGAAAAAAAGACCCCCTGTTTTAAGATTAAGTGATGTCTAAATGTGCTTGGCTTGATCTGTGTAAGCTGGTTGTTGGTGGATTTGGGCGAGGCGCAGTTTTGTTTCCTGAGAGGGCTTTCCAAGTGTGCACAAGGTTTTCAGAAAGTGGAGTATTTCCTTGCTGTGCAGTATGTCTGTATGGATGTCATAGGCCTTGAGCATGGAAAGCCTTAGGGTAGGCTTTGATGCATTAGTTATTTCAGCAGTTATTTGCTATTCTTCGTTTGGGAGTTTCTGTCCTATGTGTATGGAGAGGTACTGATAACATCAGGGTGACTTTTGGGTGTGTTACTGGAGCAGTGTTGGTCAGGAGTTGACTGTGGTTTTCATCATTGCTGATGTGTGGGTTCCTGAGCCCTCAGGCCCTTGCCCTGCTGCTGTTGATGAGCTCTGCAAGATTTTTGTGTTTCTTAGTCCTTACTCTGCTGAGGATTTCTCTGGTTCCTGGGAAGCTGGCCATGCTTTCACTTGCCTGAATGAGGCGATGCTCTTTCCACAACTGCAGAAGTGTTGTGATATCCGTAATGTTCAACTTCTCTGTCAAGTGTTAGGTCAAAAATATGATTAGCTTTGCAGGCTGGACCAGGCGTGATCTGTGAAGGTGCCAAGAGGACTATGAGGAAACTGGCTGTTCTTAAAAAACACAAGGTGATAAGTTTGGGGATTTTATCATGTTCAACCTTGTAAGAGTATCTGCTGAAATTCTCAAGATTCATAATTCTGGGGCATTTTGCTACCTTCCAGTGCAAGATATTAATGCTAACCTTCCTAAAGCTGTTTGTTTATTGTAGTCTTTGAGTGAATAAATGTTAGCTTTGGTTTGCAGGTTAATGAAATCTAGTAAAGGTGGTTTATATAAGCACCTTAGATTTCACTTTTCTGAACAGGTGACCAAAGTGCTTCGTGGTGTCTGCTTGTCTTGGATGCTGCATTGTGAGGAGCAGGGAAAAAAGACGTGGGATTTATAACTCATCTAGAGAGCTTTGGGTGATGCAATGTATATCATGTATTTCACTATCGGGATTGTGCATTGCCTGTTGGCAGTTAGAGGTAGGTCTTACATTACTCAGTTCATTCACCTAATTTCATAATGCTTTGTGCTCTTTGCTTCCTCTTTGTGGTGGAGTGTATTTCTCCTGCTACTTGCAGTTACCAGAAAGTATCTGATTTGTCTGGTTCTTTCCCTCTAATTCCTTGGAAAACCTGGTCCAGTTTACACCATGGCAGATGAAGTGTGTCATTCGGACTGCTGGGTCCCACAGGAGAGGCACGTGATTTGTCTTGGAGGCACAAGCTGCTGAATCCTGGGGAATGGTTAGACCTGGATATGCCTCCTGTGGGAGCCGTGGTGAGTGTGGACAGGAAGGATGAGGGCAGGGTAATGTTAAGATTAAGGCACATTCCATCAGAAGATGGTGTTGGTAGTTTCAGGCAGTCTTTTTTTTTTTTTGAATAACCTGTCCTTGCCGTTGTGAATTAGAGGAAGGGAGAAGAAAAATCTGTCCACTTCCTGAGCTCTAAAGAGGCAACTTGACTAATGGTGTGGCAATAACTGGAGGCCAGGGCTGGGTGGATCTCAGTACTCCTCCCTCATGAAACAGCAGAAGAGTTTGGTCATCTGAATTGTGGTGATGGTCCTGGAGCTGACAGGAGGATTACTGCAGCACTGTTCTTGCTTTCTAGAAAGCTTACATCATTCTTCTTTACAAATTTCAAAGATGGTTGAAGTGTTTTTTCTTACGTGGTACGAGCCATTCCAAACCTGCTAGAGCTGGTCCCCTCTGCTGCTGAGTCCCTGGTGGAGTCTGCTGCTGGAAACAAGCTGGGATGGGGGAAAATGTCATTACTGCAGAACTGTGCAGAAGGCTTTTAGGATTGAGATAATGAATTTTCTAAACAGGAGGAATAATTGAAACTGCTGTAGTTCCACTTTGCTTACTCCAGCAAGATTTTGTCAGTGGGTTCTTAGTTATTTGTTGATTTCTGCATAATAGACTGAAAAAAAGGAGCAAAATGAATGGGATATCCATAAAGGTTAGATTTTTTGGTGATTTTTGGTTTTTGTGTGGTTGGTTTGGGTTTTTTTTTGGTTTTGGGTTTGTTTTTTTTTTTTTTTTTTGTGCTGCCAGTACTCTTGAAGTTACACTGTCTCAAAAAGAAATCTTTGGAGATGGCCATAATTGGAAACAGCTGGATAAAATTTGGGGGTTCTTAAAGGACCTATAAAGAACTACTATGGAAAATAAGCACTGGTAACTTCATTTTTTATTGTTAGGTGGCTTGATCTTAGATACCTTTGTAAAACAGAAGTGCGTTCAATGTGCAAAATACCTGAAAGTACTGAAATAGAAAGGTCTAAAATTCTGTGGGCATTTCTGTACAGGATGCAGAGGTTTTAATATATCCCTTCTGTCAGCAGTACAAAGAGAAATCAAAAGAAGCAAATGCAAAACATCTGAGTGGTAGTCCCTTGTATGTGCTGCCAGTAGTAAAGGGAAGAGAAAACTAGAAGTCTCTCTAGTTCATCCAATGTGAATTGAGCACATGGTCACGGCTTTTGTCAAGGCAGTAGTTGCCATGTCTGGTCCCAGTAAAAAGTTACTTTTATGAGTAGGGGTCTAGGTTGAGGGAGCTGGGCTTATTTGCTTGGGTGAAAAGTGGACAGTCCAGTAGCTGTTACAGCTACTGGAGGACGATTATGAAAATAATAGGACCAAACTCTACTTAGTAGTGCCAGGTGACACCAAGGGACAGTGACAACCAATTGTTTCTTTGGAGATGCAGGTTGGATGTTGGGAAAATCTTGTTGTTAGGAGAGTAGTGCAGCACACCAGCAGGTCATCCAGAGGAGCAAGTATCTGCCCTCTGAGCTTCTCAGGACTCATCAAGGCAAAGCCATGCTGACCCAGTCTGCTTTTGGTGATAGTTTTCTTTTGAGTCAGAAGCTGGACTAGGTAAGAAACTCCCTAAGGTTTCTTACAATCAAAGTTTCTAAGGAGAATTCCCCCCCTGCTTCTCAAGTGAAGAAGTTTTTAGACAACTTTGGACTGAGCTGACCAGCTACTGTGGAATGCATGGGGGTAAACTTACCTTCATGTCCTCAGTACAGCTTCTGTAGTTCATACAGTAATGTTTCAGTGCTATACTGAGATTAGTATTGTTAACCTAAGTATTTATGACCTCAGTACCAGCAGAATATTTTTGTCAGCAGGTTTTTGTTCTCACCCGTCCCTGAAGGAAGGGACAGAACTCTTTGATGGTTAATACAGTCCTGCCCAAACAGGCAAACCTCTCCTTGTGGGTCTGCTGAAGATAGCTTCGGGGAATGAGGTGGCATTGCAGTTGCCAAAAGGCTAGGTGGTCTGCAGTGAAATTTAGCTTAAAATCTTAGGTTCATAAGACTATGCACCCCACAGCAAAAGATCTGTGTAATCTTCACCTTGTACTTTTTCTCTGCAGTCCCCTTTGCTCAGTAGTACTACCTTTAAGTAAGCCAAAGGTAGCCAACAGGATATCTTCTAATCTTATTTTGGCTTCACTAATATGTATTAATTGTTGTATTTTATCCTTATTAGAGCTGATATGAGGGGGAACAGCCAAATGAATGGTTTTGTCAATTTATAACACTTTTTTTTTTTTTGAGAGAGAGGGGAAGAGGAGAGTCAGAGAAAAATACAGAATAGGTGAAATAGCTGTGTTGGAAAGCTGGATGCTATCCCCTTACAGACATTTCCCTACAAATAAACTCTCCGTTCCTTCTTTGGATCTCTGGTGAATGAAGTCCTGTATGCATTTTGATTTTTGAGGCATTCTTTCTGTAATTTACTTCATTTTTCTAGTGGTGGGATTAAATATTGACATGTGCTACTTGAAACATGCTGTTTTCAGAGGTCATGCTTTTGGATGCCATTTTATCCCACACAGTGCTTCTGCTAGAGGACCTTGTTTCTTGCCCTGCATTACTCAGACTTGTTTGCTTGTTTTTTTCTGTGTGAAAATAATTCTTGTTTCTCTTTGTGTTTGCAGCTACTTATTTCTTGATTTCTGCTACATGACATTTAGGAAAAATGAAGGTTCATGTTCATGTATATAGTATTATGTGGCAGAGTAATTAGGCAAAGATCCACATGTAATGTTTAAAAGCATTATACAACAAAGTGTTCCTGACACTTCACAGTAATCAGAAAACAAGCTGAAACAAAGCAACCTCTTTTGAGGTGCAAATGGAAATTTGGTGCAAAACTCATGACTGAATGCATTTAAATCTGATGTTTAAAGAAAAGCTTGCCTAAGTGAACACAAACTCATAGACTTCACAAAACAGAGCTGCCTGTTAACCAAAAGACTAGTTGCTTGCCAACAGTTCACTTGGCATAGCTTTCTCCTACCTGTCATCCTTACTTCACAGAAAGAAATAAAACCCTGTACTTACATACTCCAGGCCCTCTCTTCTTGCCAAAGTAATGCTTTTTAAATTATATAGAGTCGTCTGCTCTTACATGTGTGGGTTATTAATTGCTGTAAAAGGGTGAGGGATTGAATGCTGCTCTTACTGATTTTAAAAAACAAAAATTATCCAATTGGCTTTCCTTTTCTGTGAAGTTTCTTGGAGCCTATTTTCTCTGCTTACAGTGAGGATTACTTGCTGATTTTGCTGCATGCCCCTGAGCATCTACCCTACAGACTCAGGCTGTTAAAAGGCAGCTTGTAGGAAAACGGGAGGCAGCATCACCTGTTAAATAGCGATGGGTTGTTTTACACCTATATTGCAGTTGTGTGCAAAAACAATAGGGTAATTTCAATGAATTAGAAAGAGCAAGTTGACTTATTTTTGTGCTAATTGAAGATGGGAAAATTCAAAATGTAGCTTAGTTTCAGTGGCATTTTTTCCCTTTGGGTTTATAATGGAGTAATAAAATAGAGCTTTTGATTTGAAGGATAATTAGAGAGTTCTCATTACATCACTTGTTCAGAGATGTATTATTTGGAGCCATTGCTTGAATTATATGCAGGATTTCACATATATTTGAGGCTGATAACTGAATTTTCAGAAGATTTAAAAAGTACTAGGTTTATATGCAAAAAACTAACTTGGAATACATCTCTCATATAGTTATATGAAATCATATTTTGATCATTTAGAAACTTCTTGGAGGACAAATCTTGCTCCTGTGTCTTCCCAATAGGTTGGAAATCTCCAAGATAAGGGGCAAAAGTTTAGTATATGCATCCTCCACTATGCTCCTTGAAGCACAAGAGGGTTTTCCTATGCCCACGTGACTTTGTGGCTGAGGTTAGTGGGTTTTATGAAAAGGTGATTTTTCAAACGGTTTCCTCCTGTTGTGGGTTTGAATAGGAACTACTCCAAATCTGAGGCTAGAACAATGGATATGGAGGAAATTAGTCATGGAGGGGTCTGAGGAGGAAGGAGCATGTTTTTATCAGCAATGGAAGAATTTCCCAGTACATGGGGGTCTCACTAAAGATGATTTATGCATCAGTGGGTAATGCTGGATTACACCTTCACATGGTACAACATTCACTTTCTCCTTAATTTGACACATTTTGGAAGTATTCTTCCTAACCACATGGACTCAAAATACATTTCTATGAGGGCTTAAGCATTTGGTGTTTATTTCAGCCGAAATCAAAGGCTCGGGAAGCTTCCATCAAGTAAGTCCCTGGCCGTGGTGGATATTGTACAAACCAGGGGGACATGAAGGCAGTTAGCAGAGAGAGATTTATCTTGAATTTATGATATATGTGGCTGGCTTAAGTAGTGCTTGTACTTTCACCCTGTGATTCCTTGTGATTCCTAAAACATATTCTGGATAGAGTTCAGCAGCTGATGATAAAGGGTTTCCATTTTGTATGTAACCCTTTTACATTCTGCTGGAAGATTTGGGAAGATCTATTCTGATAGGAATATTTCCGAGGAAATGGTTGCATTTTTGGATGGATACAGGTATCTAAATATATGTCATCTAAAATGGCACCAGACAATTTTATATCTGGGACATCTGTCTGTGGCTGGCAAATGTAAGACGTAACAGTAACCCAGTCCTTCCAGCAATGGCTACTGAAGGCCAACAGAAATTCCCTAGGGCATCTAGAAGAAACTAAATATCTGGGTTTGGATGATTAAAATTTAAATTTTAATGTTATCATACTTCTGTGATTTGGTATTTCAGATGAGCAAACTGAAAATGGCTTTTTTTTTCAGCTGTCATGAAGGAAAACAGAATCACTTTCCTGAAAACCTTTTGCATAAGTCAGTGTTCTAAGAGTAAGGCAGTGTAGGTGGTTTGCCAATTTATTTTACTAAGCTTATTATTTTGCTGGTTTATAGTATCTGCCTTATAGAGTCAGCAAGATAATGGTTATTTTACCAACCTTCCCTCTCCCCAGAAATGTCCCCCTCCAAAACGAAAAAGAAAGTCAAGAGGAGAATCCCAGTTCAACTCTTCTTAGGTTAATTTGGTGTCAATCAGTTGTTCAGAGGAGGAAAGCGTGAGTGAGTGCAAAGATTGCTGTTCAGTCAGGGGAAAAAAAAACCTGGAACATGTTCAGCATAGCTTAGAGAACAAGCTTATGTAGCTTATATAGCAACATAGCTGGAACATGCTTATGGCAAGCTGAGATTTACACCAAAGCTGTAACTGTACATTGTCAAAATACAGGTGTCCTTTAGCTCTGTGGTAATGTCTTTAGTTATTTGAACTGAATTTGAAGATCAAAAGTGCTATCCAGTGTATGTAACTAAAATATCTGAATATTTATGTTCGTAATAAGGCTTCTTCTGTAGTAAGATTTCATCTTCTTTATGTTTAATGAAGGACATGATAGAAGAATCCTAAGGGTGACCATCTCAGGTAACCAATACAGAAGCACAGATGCTTTTAGGACATGATGAAATCTCTTAGAATAGCTACTTTGGGATAGGATGAATCATAGCCCACAAATGCCTATTTCTCTTCAGCGACTATAAAGAGAGAGGGGGAGTAGAGTGACTCAGTGAAATGTGGTTGTTTATATTTGGTCAAATATATTTCAAGCTAAGTGCATAAGGCTACAATCCAGAGGCAGCTCAGCTCTCTGTGGCACCTGGTGTATGTGTCTCAAACATTCAGCTACAAAAGCCTGGTTGGAGTGAACTGCAGTTCTCCTCTGGCTGGTGCCTTCATCATCCTTCCCAACTGGAACCACCCTCTAGAGGAATGGTGCACATGTACTTAGTTTTCATCCCGATGGTGAATTGGTGTCATCCTAAAATAAAGTCAGGATGCAGGCTGGATGTATGCCTGAACCCATGTGTTTGGATCCTACAATTTAGACATGGCTTAAACTCCTTGAGCAAGCAGCGGATGGAGAAGGGAGCATTTGGAATGCCTCCAGGAGCCACCTTAATTTTGGTAAGATTGATTCCTAACATGTAACTTAAATATGTGCTTGCTTCTGTGGAGTGTTTTCATTTTATATTTCTCTCAGCATATATGATGAAAATAGAATAGTCTGTTTTCCTTTCTGTGCGCAGTCAATCTCCAGCTTTGCTAGGTTAAGGAGATGTTGGGATGTCTGGGTGGTAGGAAGTTAAAACAGTTGAAAAGCTAGATTTAAAGCTCTTGTGATAAGCCTGTTTTTAAAACAAAAATTAGACCTGTCCTTTCAGAACGTGTTCCTAGTTAGTAACTTGAAATTCTGGTATTACTCTTTAGATTTTTAACTTAATAAAGGTTTCTGCCATTACTTCAGCTCCAATATAGAGATTGCCTGTTTTTGCAAAAGCTGGCATCACTGGTATTATGTATGAGTGCCTAGTTTTAAAATCTTGGCAGCTGCTTTGACTTTTCTTTATGCTGTCATTCAGACCATAGCTACCAAAGCTGAATTTTGCTCGTAGTAACAGTTGTGGGAAGTTACTAAGGGAAGAGTGTATTACTGACACAGGAAATAGTTTTGCAGTTCTTTTTGTCATTGCCAAACTTACCAAAATGTCACTGTTGCCATAGGTCATCTAGACACAGCTCAAAATCATCTATCTGCTGCACTGAATGCCACATAATTTGCTTGGTGACTTTAGTGCAAGTGTTACATATCTTCCACCCTTCCTGCAAAACTCCCTTTAAATTGACAAGTTTTGTTGTTTCTGGAATTAGACCTAATTGCTGTGATTCAAGAGTAAGGAAGGAAAACAACTGTGTGGGTTCTTCATTTTTCAGTTCTCCTCCTCTTTATTGCTTCCAAAATAGTCCACTTTTCTCCAAAAGTTATATCAAGACGATTCAGAAAATTATGTGTAATAGTCACTGTTAGAAGCATTTTCCCCTTGATTCATTAATTACAGGAGCATGTCAAGCAGAGCAGATGGCATTTTCTGAGTTGGGAATTTACCTTTGTTATTCTTTGTTGAGTTTGATATCTGAATTTCTCAGCTTCTCTAAGATGATGTTGTTTTGCAATTAAATATATAATATGGTTGTATAAATCAAACTGAAAATTGAAATTCTGGCCTTTTTCTTTGTAACTGATGTGAAAAATGAATGGGTGCATGGGCACATTTCCGTTTGAGAACTACTTACTCCTCAATGTACAGAGCAATTATTTTTAAAAATCTCTTTTTTTTTTTGCAGTCCTTGAAGTCATACCTTACTATGGTACTACTCAGGTGCCGTTTTTGAGAAAGAGCATATATTTTCTCTTGAACTTTCTGATGTATCTTAGCTAAAGGGGTCACAAATGGGATGTGATGTATTTTCAGCACGCCCAGTTGAGTTGAGGGTCTTCTGATCCTTTGTCATGGGAGAATCTATAGCATAATAACCCACATGAGGATCTGAGTGGGTGCATGGCCGTCCTGTGTTTGTGATTCAGGAATGCCATCTGGAAGCACCCCAGCCCTGTCTGACTGCTGTTAAAGTTCTGCTGTGGTTGAAGACCAGTGTGTGCACTGTGGAGCAGTGGCGCTTGAAATCGGGTTGTGCAGGCAGCGCTGAGCCTGCGCCTTTTCAGGGGTTGTGTTACTGGCGGGGAAGGGTTGAGGTAACTTGCAAGTTTCCTCCCTCTTTTGGAGCAAACTAGTGGACCACAGAAGCTCTCGACAGGTGGTGCGGGATGAATGTTCATGTGGTCTGTGGAGAGGGGGCTGGCTCCCGGTGCCTGGTGCTGCCTGTGCTGCTTACTCTGCCTTGTCTGGCAGGGGCACCATCTTCTAGATGTAACCTGCTCTTCTAGACCAGCCGGACTCTGGCTCTTGCAACTCTTCCTCCCTTTCTCTCTCATCACTCTCCCTCTTCTGTCCAGCCTCATGCCACGTTTTGGCCCACCTGACCCTTCTGACAGCCCCTCTGCAGTGCGCTCTCAAGGGCTTGTCTCACGCACGTCCGTGGGGCACCAGCCCAAGGGTCATGAGAGCAACAGGCGAGGTTGTCTTCCTGCTGTCAGCTCCAATGTCTGGTCTCTGGCAGATGGGAGCAGCAGTTACAGGGGAAATCCTGCTAATCTCCTGTAACCTGAGCCCATTACATGCTCAGTCGCACTGTGGGGCTGGTGCCTTTCCAGCCGCATACGGACTGATGGCTGAAGGAATCGGACGCTCACTACAGAACATTTTCTGCGATGTGCACTGTAGGGATCAGAAACAAAAATTAAAAAGATGCTGTGAGTCAGCTGGATATTAGCAGATTTTAAAGCTTTATCAAATAGGAAAATATTTTCATATGCATAGCAAAAAACCATACCCTCGATATATTAAAAAAACCCCTTAAAAACAATATCAAAAGAGCAAGGGATCAGCACTTTGCCAAATTTCAAGGCTGCCCCAACATGGGCAGATTAGCCAGAGTTCCCCAGTGAGTTACAAGGGTGGCAGAGCAACATGTTTTTGTCTCGGCTGTCTCAGAACTAGGCAAACTGTGTTTTGGCAGAAAAGTCAATAAATCTTGCAGCAGATGTCCAGCATGGAAAATTTTTAACAAGGGCAGCTCAAGTTTGGCAAAGTCAAAAGAATGTGGAAAATCCTGGCGAGATGCACCAAGCCATCTTAATAACGGGTGGAGTTACCACCCCTGTCCCCAGGGTCTCTCGAACTCACTGGAATCAACTATTTGGTTTTTTTGAGGAGGGTTGTTTAATATAGGGCAGAATAGGGAATAATGGAGGGGGTGATCGAACAGAAAGGGTTGGCTGGCAGGAACCTTCTTGGCAGGAATGCATTGCAGCCATGCCTGGAAGGGGAGGGTTTTCACAAATTGTGTGGGAGGTGGTGGAGCCCAAAGGAGAGTTGCTGCTTGCTGGATAGAGGAATAATGGATTTTTGGGAAGCTGTGTTTATAATATGCAAAATAGTCCACAGGAAACAATGGGGCCTTGGGACAGAGCTGCCAGTGAATGAGATCTTTGTTTTCCCCTTGTCTATTCATATTTCTAAACTTTTAGTGGCATTTTAAACACATTTTACACATTTTTTGTGTAATGGGTTGAATTGCCTAAACTGCTGCCGCAAGTATTGTTGCACTGCAGTCTTTATCCCTTTTTGGATAAAGATTGACTTTCAGCTTAAGCTCCTTTTTGCATTTTTCTTAATTGCAACTCTTGTTTAATAATCCTTGGCTACTTTGTTCTCATGTTTTGAAACTTTAGGAAAAATTTATAGGAAAACTGGTTGACAGCAGACCTTGTGTGCCAAGCATGTTGAGCTGCCCACAGCCTGACTTGAAAATGGCAACTGGTATTGTAGTCCTTATGCCAGAACCTTGATACAAATGAACATCAGTTGCAATCTAATTGCATGAACTTCTGTTTAGATGCTGCTGATAGGATTTGTCTGCCATGGATGTGAATTAAAACACCATTGTGTTTTCACTGAGAAGCATCCCATACCTGCAGTCCCTAACAAGCAGTCTGAAATAATCGAAAAGATGTTGTGGTTGTACTGCTGTTAAATGCAGACACTGCACACAAGATTATGCAGTATTAAAATGAGAATATTACTGCCTGAATCGGAGTGTGTTTTGGCTGCATGTTAAAATAAAAGATAGATGGTTTGATTTATTATGGTGCACGGCTCACCTTTACAAACGAATGGCATCACTGCAGTTTTGCAGTTTCAGAAATGTTGTTTCTGCGCGTGTTTACGATTAGCAAAAGCTTTGAAAATCTTCATGCAAGAAATGGTGTAGCTGCTGTTGCAGTGGAGGGAAAGGGATTTGTTTGCTTTTGCTGCGTATGGGATTTCATGGAGCTATCGCTTTACCTCGCCAGTAAAACTCCTTCCCTGTGTGAGGGAAATTCCTGGTTCATTGGTATGGATGCATTGTTTTTACACATTAGAAGTGCTGTGTTGCTGTGTCAATCATCCCGTTAGGATCAGTTTAAGAGCAGTAGGGCTGACGAAGCTGGGTGTGATTGGCTGCCATATGCTGGGAGGGCTCTGTGAGAAGGAAGGGCTGCAGTCTTTCAGCAACAGAGTTTAGGCTGTGTCTTTGCTTCATCATCTGAGGGAAAATCCCCAGATAAGTCACAAGGCTTTCTGAGGAAAAAAAAACCCGAAACATTACAAGCTGCTCATCGTTTCGTGTGAGAATTAGTTACCATGATGCGATGGGAAAGATATGGCTGTTTGTTTATGTCAGATGTTCCTGTTCACGTTGGGAATGTGTCGAATAGACAGGGCTAAACAAGGTAGGAGGATCGTTGTCTTTTATCGAATGTTTCAAGAGTTTGCTGCAGTATACTGCGTACTGTGTGTGTTGCTTGGAGGAGTCGGGGAAACACTGTTTCTCCTGTGAATAGATTCTGTTTAGGTGAAATAGGTGGATTTTATGGTAACTTGTTTTCAAAGGGTATTAATTCCCAGTGTAAATAGCTCTCTCTTCAGAAATAGAACATGAGTACATGCATATTAAAACAAGTAAAAAAAGAAATAGGTCAGTGTGTTTCAGAAGTGCTGCTACCCTAATTGGATTTTTAGCTGGGTTGTTGTCTGGAAGTGCAGCCTAGCTTTAAGAAGGAGAAGGAGTCAACCTGGAAATCTGTAAAGTTTATAGCAGTTATGTTTGAAGATTAGGTGAATTAGACTGCCTGATCTAAATAATTCCCTATCGGAAGCTTTAACTAAAGCCAAGACTGCCTGTTTTAGATTTGTAGGAGTATATGAGATTACAGTATTTTACCCTGTTATAAAAGTATGGGTGTTTTTGACTGCGCTGTGATTTCTTGTGCTCTTCAAGGAAAGCCAGGGGAATTTTTCATATTGTAGTTTAGCTTATTGTAGTTTATTGTATAAAGCTGCCCTTTCCAGGTCTTTGTCTCGGCAGCCAAACAGAACCTGTACATGAAAACAAGGAAAACAAGGTTAATAATACGTGCTGCAATCATCCGATCTTTATACATTTTTAATGGGAGAACACACAGCTAGCAGAATAATTTAATGAGCAGGCTGGCTTTTAGAGCAATGATTTCACTGTGCTAAGGCACATCAACTTTCTTCCAGAGGAGGAGCCCCAGGAAGGAATGGAGAATACTTATGTTACATGCTCCAGAGAGAAGGAAGAGATATTTAGGCAGAAGTCTGTAAAACTCTGGAAGAATAGAGTAGGTTTTAGTTGTTATTATTATTTGTTAGATAAGAAGCAAACTTTACCATCATGTTGCAGGAGGGCTCTGAGAACATTTCCTCAGCCTGTGATGTGCTGAAGCCTCTTCAACTTTCTCAGACTGCCATATGCATTGATGGTGCTCAGTACTTCTCAGGATGTCACCCAGTTAGTGACCTGAATTAACATACTGGCTTCAGTTGTGTTACAGCAGCATCATTTATATGTACAGTATATAATATAATGGGTTTTAAAATTTTTTTTCCCCTAAGATTAACATTTGTTGAGACAGCAAGAAAATGTTGTCTTATTTATCCTGTAATAGCCATGTACACTGCCTATAGATACTTAAATTCAGATAGGATGTTGATAGAAAAAAATAAGTATATGTACTGAGGAAGACTAAAGATCAATTTCTTAAAGAGAAATCAGGTAGAAGAACCTTTTGCTGCCTAAAAAAAAACTTCCAGTGATTTAATTTTGAGGGGAAAGTTTCAAGATTTTCTTTATCCTAGGAATGAGTTACACTAGTTCTAACAGTATTGCAGCAAGTAGGCCCTCCTAGACCAACTGTCCATCGCGCCTCCCATTTTTCAAGGAGAAGTACAGGACATGTCCTCAGAACTCCTGATGTCACCTCCCAACTCCTCACAGCTGACTCTGCTCAGAGGAGGTCGATACGACTTCCCCACTCCCTGGCCAAGTGCTTGCTGGAGACCTGTGACTGGGTTGTTGACACATATCAGCTCATGAACCGGTTATTTTTGAATGCTGCAGTCTTCTAAGTAAAATCAACCTTGTGTCTTCTGAGAATTTCAAGCTCTGCTAACAAATGAGACACGTGTCAGGATTTAGAGCATTATTATTACAAATCCATAGGGTATGGATATGTATGTTTAACTCTCTATCACTATGGATATAAATATCGGATTTATATTTAAATGTGGTGTTTGTGTGTAGACTATGTTAAGCATATGAGGCAAAGATTGATAATTAGAAGCAAGTAAAATAAGCTTTTTCAAGGTATAAAATATGAGATGAATATTTAGTTTTTGCAAGTAAAGCTATTTTCATGCATAGCTTTCAGAGAAAACTTTTCAGTCTCCTGTTTTGAGGCAGTCTCTTACTTGCAGATAATTTCAGTGTCTGGTTTCCATACCTTGAAGATCACAATGTATAGTTATCCTTCTTATGCCTGACTACCAAAGTGAAAATTTGCATTCATCCCTTGATAAAGTAGTTTGTATCAAACTACTGACAGACAATCAAATTACTAAAGGATTAAAAAAAATTATTTCCTGGTCAAGGTGCTTGTATACAACTGTTTTATATGGTTAGGTAAATGAACCTTCATCTTGGAGAGTAGAAGTGGTACTAAATGTTCTGTATTTACATTTATTGTGTAAATAGTTGGTTTTGAAAGTATTTTGGACCAGATTCTGGTACTGCTTTTCATTTAGTAGTATCTTTTCTGCTTAATTGCTCTGTGCATTTCATCAGAGCTATTAGTGTGGTAACCTTACAGTGTGCAGTCTGTCTGTTTTCAAGGAGTAATTACTTTGTTTAGAATTACTCTCTTTATTTTCCTAAGGTAGAATTTTCTAATGAGTTAGAGGTCCTGAAGTATAGTGCTTGACAATAGTGTGTTTTTAAAGGCAAATCAAAGTCTTCCTTTGTAAGTGTATATTTTACAGAAAGGTGAGATAATTATGTGCCACCATTTTAAATTTTTTTTTTCTGAGCAAGAAAAATGCCTCTTAATGTTGTGTGGGATTTCAGGCACTCAGGTGTCACCTCTCCTGTGAATGAATATTCTTCTCTGTTGCTCAGAAGTATGTCAGAAATAATCTGCACTATGTTTATTTGTAAAAGCTCTGTGAAATGTTCAGTTTTTATAATACTGAAAGATGAGAAAAAGAATTGGTGTTTAATTGAAAATACTTTTTAATTATTTTGCATACAGTTTTAACACATTGCTAATATTTAAATTTCACATGATAGCTATTAGTGATGCCGTGCTTCCTAATGTTACTAGAAATTTCTGACTTTAAGGATTGTTTTTTCTCTTCCAGGGAAGAAACACTTTTTTTAAACTCCAATTATTTTTTGCCTTTTTAAATGAATATGGCTGTTACAAAATTTTAGCAAAAGAGAACTAAATGACTTGTTTTAAAATTTGATAGTATGTATTTTCATTTTAAAACCTTTGATGGTGAAGCTAATTTGGTATGTTTAATACAATGTATTATGGTTAACTAATGTGCATCAGTGCTATGTAACTGGTCTGTAAACAGGCTGAAATTATAGCCTGAGGAAAATAAAACTCATTTCAAGAGTGTCAGTGCTGAAAACTAGTTCAAATAATAGCAGTATTAACTGTTTGACTAATTAAACTAATCTCCTTATACATTTTTAGCAAATGCAGTGACAGTTGTTGGTTATTGATGTACAGAGTCTTCTTTTTAAAAAGTCTTCTTTTAAAACCAAACTTTTTGCTCTATTTGGAGTAGAGGGTGCATGAGGAGAAAGAAGTTACATGGCCCCTTTCTAGAATCTGCCTACTTCTTAATCGCCACTATTTTTTATTATTCTTTTAAATGCCGAGCTCTCTCTCTGATAATGCTGGCAATGTCAAGATCTTAGTTCAGTATTTCAGGCGTGCTAAAAAAGGAAAAGTGTGGGGCTGTGAAGATTGAAGAGCATACCTAACAGGGGATTATATGCAAAATCCTTATAACTAACACAAAGAAATACTAATTATGTAGGGGACTCTTTGTGCTACCGATGATTACTAAAGCTGTTGAGAACTGCCAGGGTGCAGTTTGCTGCTTCTGCAGAAGACTTGTTGGATTCCTGGAGTCGTAAGTCTGGCAAGGGACCTGGTGGGCTTGTGATACCTGAAACTTTGCCAGTTAGAAGAGCTCAGCTGTAAACAAATTGACAAACACAGAGGTTCACGCTCTTATTATTATTTTCTTTTCTTTCTTTCTTTTTTTCTCCCTCCTTTTTCATACCTAGATATATGTCCACAAATACATACATGCATACATAATATACACACACTCATAGAAATATAATTTTCCGTCTTCATGATTTTTGTAGTACAAAAACAATAGCTAATAAAGACAGTGGGAGGGATTAAGTGATACAGTCATTGCATAAAGAAATGGATCAAGAAATAGGAACAGATGGTTCATATCAGTCTATTAATTTTTTCTATTTTAGATCAATGATTTTTTTCATCAGTTTCTGAGTGGATGATAAACATTTTGGGAAATCTGGGTATCATGCATTGCTGAACTCATAAATAGAGACAAGGTCAGTCTGGAGGTTCATGAGCTGTAAAATCTTCTCTCCTGCAGGCAATACAGCACCTCTGACAGTAGGCAGAATCAGAGAGTACAAGTAAGGAAAAATGCAGAAATGTTTTCCCATTGCAGTTTTATGGAAGGAAAAAGAAAGGATTTGGTTAGAAATGCGTTTTTCTTTTTTTTTTTGGTGGCAATGCTGAAGGCAACTTTTCAGTATGTTTTTTGTGTATGATCACTTTTGAGAGGCCTGGGAAATAATTTTTTGGTTTATTAACCCTCTAGTGTTCTCTCCTATCCAGACTGAATACTTTTTAACTTGAGTTTCTGAGGAATTTTATGTTCTTGTTTTGAGTTTTTTTTCCCCTTAATGCTCTGTTATGTATGCTTCAGGTATGCTGAATGGCTCCATCCCCCAGCCCCTAGTTTTCTGAATCTGTCATGATTTTTGCACTTTCTAGGTATCATGGGCAGTATTTTGAACTAAAGCTAACCTACAATTTCCGAGTGACAAGATTTCCATTATTTTCCATTGCTCAGAAGGATGATGTTTCAGTGCTGGGTTTCAACGTGTCAGGTTTGTGCCTTCACAGTCTCCTTTGGCAGCTCTCTGTGGGACACTCCTGCTGATGTTGAAGTGGGGAAAGTGGCTGCCTTGTAGGACAGCAAAGCCCTGTTTTAGTCCATTTTTACCTTTTTTGGCTATTTCCTTCCACTTTTCAGACTGTCTGCAGTGCTGTTATCAGCAGCTAAAAGCATATTTCAAGCCTAGAGCTGCACTGGTTTGTCAGCAGACCCCTCTGGCTGTGCCCCTGGCGGGACAGGCAGGCTTGCTGCTGGCAGGAGCGTACCTCTGCGCCCAGTTAATGATTCAGGACTTCAGCACTGCCTCGCTCTTGTTTACTTAAAAGGCTGTGATAACACGTATGGGATTTCTCTGATGACTGTGTTCACCTGTGGCACAGCATGCCCTGCTACAGCCTCTCTCTGCCGTGAGGAGACCAATGCCAGCTTTCCCACCTTCATCTTGTCACCCTGTAGCCAAAAAGCGGTGTGGCCTGAGGCACCTACTCCAGCTGGCAGGAGGCTTTTGCAGAGGACGTTGGTGCGTGGGCTGCTGGTGCTGGGGATTTCAGTGCTGCAGTCCTTATTGGCATGCTGAACATGCTCTGGCAGCACGGCGCGCCGCTGTCCTGGAGTCTAGTGCTTGTCTTTAAAAACTTTTTTGCTTCATGTGTATTTTTTTTACAATTCCCTTGTGTATTTTAATTCCTCTCTGCTAATGCTGGGAAACACTTTGGGGATGGATTGCTTTATTGCCATGATTTTAAGGGAGTGTGGGTGGTGGCTAAAAAACTCTAAGATTTTCTCTGTCATGTTGGAGAAGGCATGAAAGGCTTTGAAAGTGGCCCCACTGATTTGTTTATAAAGCCAGTGCACTTTCCACTTTCCCCCCCTCATTTTTTTTAAAGACCTCATTTAATGCTCAGGACTGTGCAGTGAGGCCACTTTCAAAGGCTTTAGTATCCACAGTAGCAGCTCTTTGAAGTGGAAACACCAGCGGGGAACAAGCCTTCAGCTTAATCCTTGGTGTAAAAGGTCCTAAGTGGTAAGAAGCCACAACATCCCTCTCGGTGTGAGGAGCTGGAGAACGATACCTGGAACTGAATCTGTATCCTAGACCCGGACCTCATCCGTGGAGCTGGAAGTGGTTGGACACTTCTGTAGGGCACACGGGATGTAGTCCCTCTCATCACTCTGGTTTATCACTCTGGTTCTGCCCCAGCTTCTTTCCCCAGTTTCTTGAAGAGGAGGACACAACTGAAAGGTGAGGGAGTAGGGCCTGAGAGCAAATGTGTTTGTGCTTGGGTTTGTTTGCTCTCTCAAGCTGGTAAATCTTTCCTCTGGAGTGCAGAGCCAGTGGCACAGTCCATCTGCCGGTCCTTGTGGGCATGTGTCTGTCCAGTTATGTTGGTGGCTTCATGGTGGCCTCAGGTGCCTGCCTCCCTCTTGGCACGAGGAGGGTGAAGTAGATAGTACTTTTTGATCTCCAGTGACTCATTTAAGTGCTCAGAGCTAGGTGGGATGAGTCTGTCATCTCTGAAATCCATTTGTTTGAAATAGGAGATGAAAGTGTTGAGTTTCTTGCAGTGGGGCTTGAGGATCACTATGTCCCTATGGATTTGTAGCCCGTCTTGGTTACAGAACTAGGCCGCTTGTAAGGAGCTGCCATCCAAAAATGAAAAAGGCAGAAGGATAAGCTGGAGACAGCAGTGCTTGACTGGCACATGACTTGAGCTACCAGGGGTGAGAAGCTTTTTGAGGAGGGCTTTCCTTCTCAACCATAGTAGCCGTTGTTGATTCTGATGACTATTTAAATAATCTGATTTTTAAGTGAAAAGCTATTTCTTGACTTGTTGGTATTTTTGACCTTCAGCACATCACCTGCCATTTAACTTCACCCTTGTGCTGTTTGCTGTGTGCAAAAATAGCTGTCTTTTCCATGGCTTCCCCACTGATAAATGACTGAACACTTCCTGCCTCCTAGTCAGAATCTGGTAGTCCTCATCATCAGTCTATATGAATTTTGTATTCTTTCTGTTGTCAAAAGCCTCGCTGTTGCCTCTTTGTACATGTAAGCCGTTCCACAGTGCTGATGGTGCTGTTACTGTTCTCTCACTCTTTTATCATTCCAGAGTTACATGCTCCATGACTATACACAGTAGTGTAATTCTTTTTTGTGTTCCTTTGATAGTGCGAAATGTTCTGCTTGTTTTATACTCCATCAGCTGCTGAATATTTTGCAGAAGTCTTCATTGAATTGCCTATAATGTCCACGTGATCTGTCCTCTGTAGCAGGGTCTTGTTGGAACCTAGTGCTGTGTGTTTACTATTCATTATTTGTCTAGTTTTTTCCTCATCTGCATTATTTTGCCTATCTTTATGTTAAACTGATGTCATTTTATCATCCAGTGAACTCATTATGATGAGATCCTTTTGTCACTCTTCACAGTTGGCTTCAGGTATGACTTTGCAAAAATTTTATGTTAACTGCAAACTATCTTATTGTTTATGGGTATTGTTGCAAAGCAGAAAAGGAAACTCTCTTGGCAAACCTAATTATGAAAATTACAGTATATTATTAGAAGTAAAACATGATATTTAATCTTGTAAGTTTGTTGTGAACTTCTGCTCTGGCTTTAGTCTTCATACTGTCTGCAAATGCTTAGCACTTTAACTGCTCTTTTAAATTAAGTTTCTCTTAACATCCATAAGGCCTAAGTCATCGCGATAACTGGGTTTCACAAAAATCATCAGGTTACAAAGATGAGATAATTCATTTGCCTTCATTTTTCTTAATTTTGAGCTTTCTGGATTTGCATTTCCTAGCTCTTCCCTACCATTGTTAGAATTGTACTCCTTAATAAAAACTGACAGTTGCTTGTAAACATATTTGTAGGTGATAAGGTTTTATGAAATGCACTTGATGTTTTCAGACATCCAGTGAAATGGGCAAGAGAGAGCTGTGCTGCAGTAGGATTCTGTAGTGAGTCAAACTTGAAGATTCTTGTAATAGGAATCAGTAGAAGGTGGTGGTGGTTTGGGGTTTTTTGTTGTTGTTTTCTTTCTCAAAGAGAAATGAAACTAAAACAGACTCACAGTAATATTCTGCTTTGGTGAAGTTAACCGCCTATATCTCACCCATCTGAGTCTCCACTCACCAAAACATCAGCATACGTTTGACTTAGGAGAAAGGTAAATGTGATGATTATAATCTTTGAAGTGCTTCACTGGAAGATAAAAATGATTTTCCTGAAATAGAACTTTAAAATTGATGGAGAGATTTCTACTTTTCTGATTTCAAAATACTATTTTTTTATTTGTGTGGCTATCTTGACTCCAGTTTTGCAGTTAGGAAATTTAGGTTACATCATGCAGGATTATTATTTAATTGTTTTCCTGATGGACTTGATCAACTGGTGAAAAAACTTAGGACCTTAAGTTGTGAATTTCCACTCAACTTTACAGAACCATAATAATTAAATTCACACCCCTCCATTATGTAAGTTGAGTGAACTTCTTCTGTAAGAAAGGGCTAGAATACCGCTGCATCTTTGTTGTCTCTCTCTTTTATGTCTTTTCAGGGTATAATTTTTGGGGGTTTGGGGACTTTTTCAGTGGTTTTTTTTGGGGGGGTGGGTTTGGGTTTTTTTGTTTGGCTTGGTTTTGGTTTTTTGTTTTTTTTCTTTTTTTGGATTTGTGGGGTTTTTTTGTTTGTGGGGTTTTGGGGGGGTTGGTTGTTTGTTTTGGTTTTTTGTTTGTTTGGTTTTTTGTAGCAGACAGTACTGTTCAGTCGCTATAAAGTGGTAACATGGTTGCTACTGTTTCAGGTGATGGGCAGAGGGATAAATGTGGAGAAGAGCCATTCAAAGAAGTTTTCAGGATTTCTAGAATCTATGCATTGTAATAAAGTGGATATCTCTGTGAAAGCCAAATACTGGTAGTGGAAACTTTGCAGCCCATAGAGAGGATTACTGGAGGACATAACTTTGACCCAGAGTGAGGTGGTTTTTTTGGGTTTTTTTTTTTTTTTGGTTTGAGTTTTATTTTCTGGTCTAGTTTGCTTTTATGTCTCACTTGTTTTATCCTGGCAATGTTGTATGAAATGGAAGGAATTCCTACCAGATGTCAGGGGCCAGAGTGTGTGCAGGCTGAAGGTTAGAAGTTATAAAATCTCTTATTTACAAGGTAAGCAAATATTGCACTAAAATGAGGCACATTCAAAACACACATTTAAGTCATTTTGGAAAAGTTGTTTTTGGAATAGAAATGTGTGTAAGCGTAACAGCAGCAGTCCACTTCTTATGTTTATATAGGTTTTTTTATCTCTGAGTGTTGTTGATGATGTTACTTATTTGACCGAATCCAATTAATTTTTTTCTTTGTTTAAAATTTATTCACTTTGTAACACAGAAACTTTGACGTTGTATTTCAAATATAGTGTTGTATATTGAGATGATATTTGTGCATGGTTAAAGGAAGCTCTTGAATTATGGTTTAACACAGAAGTTATGCAAGGCAATACAGTGTGTCTTTAAGTGTCCTTTTGGCACTCAACTTGAACTACAACAAATGAATTAGCCTTCTGAAAAGGGCAAAAATGTCCAGGCTTACTTTGACCAGTCCAAATTTTCCACTGCAATGTGGGCAGAAAACTGTCTCTTGCCAAAAGCCAGTTGCTTGGGCTCAGTTGTCAGAAGAGTCTCCATTGCTTTGGAAGTGCTGGCAAATGCCAGGCTGTGCTTACCTGTTCTGCCATTCCCAGCAGGACAGAGAAATCTCTGCAGTTACAGGTAAGCAGAGATAGTAGAAAAAGGTCTGGAAAACGGCTCTGTCGAACCATTTATAGGAAACGTGTTCAGTTTTCACTGCAAAACATTGTAATTCATTGTGTCAAAGGATGAAAGCACTTGATTTTTCAACACTTTAAAGACTTTTTATTGCTACTGCTATCTTTTCACAATAAATAGCTGAGTAAAAATAGAGATTGTAATTTGAATATTGAGGAAATTTTTGATTTGAGGTGGGGAAGGCCTGGCTCTGGGACATAGACTAACACTGCCTAACCTGTCAGTATGGCTGGCTAAATCCATTCCCTTTTCAACTTTTAAGCTAAGAGAAATTAATAAAAAGACTCTATATATTGAAGCTGCTTTTCAAAGATACTGGCTGGACTTTTTTGTTGTGGTTTGGGGTTTTTTTTCCTTACAGAAATCTGAATGTAGTTTATGTTCCCTTTTTACTGTTATAGACAAATGAACTATACGTGAAATGAACTATAAATGAAATGGCAGAAAAATGAGTATAAGCTCATCCAATGTCCTTTCTGTAGGCCAATAAACCTCCCGAGTTTCTGTGTAGCCTTTCTGTGTTTATATACTCTATCTCCTGTTAGTTATAAATTAAAAAAAAAAAAGGTTACTTTCTAAAATGAAACTGAGTTGAAAAGTAACTTTCTTCAAGTGGTAATGGGTGGTGAGCTTTTTGGACTGAGGGAGACATGTTACACAAATCAAAACAACAGATCGATATGACCCATTTTTATTGGGTCAGTGCTTCTTAATTGGTGCTCAAGCAAAAAGGAAGGTCAGTAGCAGTACTGCACACCAAACCCAAAATTCGTCATCCTGGAGCTCAGGAAAAAAAGTGTTTACTTGGTAGGCAGTGTCTGCAGACAGTTATTGTATACTCCTTCCAGTTGTAACTCCATAATTTGCCTCAGGATTAAATAGAAGTATTCAAAATTTCCAAGAAAACAGACATTAACCAGAAGTTGCAAGTCATATGAGAAAAGCTCTTCTTTGCCTCTCTGCCACTAGTTGCAAAAGCAGCTTTAGAGGAAAAGCATTCTCTTTCTTGAACTTGTGATAACTATTTGACTACTGAGTAGTGGTTCACTAAATGCAAATTAATTTTATTCCAGAAAGAATAAGCTTGCATTGTGTATTGTCAAATACAACACAGGTAGCCTTTGAAGTTTTAAGTGTTGGTTTTGTTTAGGGTTTTTTGTTGTTTGGTTGGTTGGTTTTTCTTGTGAACAAAAGCCTTAAATTTTAAAACTAAATTTTCTTACTGTCATCTTCACATGGAACATGATTAAATATTTTCTTTATTCACCTTGGAGGACCAAAGATAATCACACAGGAAGCCATCTCTGTTTACAACACAGAAAGGCAACCTACTTTCAGAAGAGACCAATAACCTGTTAAATACTACCTTTTTTTTCAAGGCCATGCCAAACTCCCCATTTCTGGTTTCTTCTTAATTGGGAAGGGTCTTTGAAAAAATGGCTTTTAGTGGGAGTTTTCAGCTGCTCTCTGAATGCTAGTATAATAACACTATTTTAAAAATATAAAAATAAATTGTCTTTGAAGGTACTTCTTAACTGTCTGCTATTCTATAGGTGACTTTAAAGTTAGGTTGCTGTTCTGTCTTTTTAACTGCTGTAAGATATGAAGTGTTCTGGCACAGACGCCTAATCAGGCTTTGCAGTATGTCCTGTGAGATATTTAAGCAGTAAAGCACTTGCATATGTTCTGCTTCATGAGGACTTCTTTAGTTCTGGAAGTAAATAGAACTGGTGTTGTGTGTTACATGTACACTACCAGTGGGGCGAAGGGGGAATTGAATCCTTGTGATAAAATGGACTCTGATGACGGCTTGCTTGGGCAACCTCTAAGTACTAAAGACACTACTGAGGTTTTTTCTTTTCCCTGCTGAAAGCACTTTGCCGTTGTGATAAGTCACTTCTTCCAAAATATGTTTGAGATGCTTGTGAAATGCTTTGGGTCTGGCAGAATGCAAGAGTGCCTTGCTTAGGCTCCTTTAGGCAGGCTCTCAGGTTTTCTTCCTTCTCCTTTGGATTGCTAAAAAAGATTCCTGCTTCTGGGAGTGTTCCTAGGTGATGCAGCTTGGGGTGCAGAGGAAGGGGTTTTGATGTTTCTTACTCTTGTGGTAGGTTTTAAAAGTCTTTTTCTCCAAGCCCCACTGTCGCTGGAGCTTTTAGTTTAACACATTCTGGGATACTGATAGAACAATACAGATGCTCTTGAAGGGTTTTGTAATCAGTCATCTTACTCCCGAGCTCCAAATGTAGTTTTCAAATTTTTGTGAATCTCCAAAGAAGTCCTGAAGTGTTTCTTTCCATAGCCATGCTCCTCTTCTGAGAGTCTATGCTTTTGTCAACATTTGTGAGAACCAGTCAGGCTTCCTCTTAGTATGCTGCTTTTCATGCACAATATAAAGGACATTTCTGACACAGCAGCATTTAAAAAAGGGATTGAGGAAATCTGTGGAAGAAAAATCCAGCAAGACCTATGAAATACAAAGACATCAGTTATGGGTTGTTGGGAGAAAATTCATGGAGATTGTCACGCTCTGCCTGCCCTGGTTCTGCACTCTTCTGAAGACATCAAGTATTAGCCGTAGTTGCAGGCTGCATTTTGGGCAAGATGGACTCTTCGGCTCATCTGCTAAGGTCATCCTTGTGTGTGTTGTTATCCTGTAGTCAGGTAAAAGGTGGAGAAAATGGCACAAGAATACAGGTATTTTGTCTCAGAAGAGTGATGCTGCTTGAATTTTGTGTAGGAAGTCTGTTCAGCAGAATGGGTTTAGCACTTCAGAGGCAGTTGGAGTTAATAGCATTAGGTAGTGCTCTTGCTGCCCTCCCCTCAGGAGCTTGGTTTGGATGTGCCATGCAGCTTCCTAGAGCTGGGTAATTTGCAGGAGTATATAATTAATAATGCTGTTGGCAGTCTTAAAACATGTGCAGCTTGCGAATTCAACATGTCATTAATTTACATACAGTCCTTGGTTTGTTCGGACCTATCCTTGTCTTTCAGTGCAAAGGGATGCTGTTTGTCACATAAACAAATACCTCGGCAAGTGTTCTGCCTTCTTGGCTCAGTGCAAAACTGGCCTAGAGAAAATAGAAAATTGACAACAGCCTGAGCTCTTTTAGGTTGTGCTCCTGTGTAACAGCATGTTATCGGTCCTTTGGCAGGTGAGAACAGTCATTTGATCACGCGTTCCCTCCATGCCAGTCTATAAAAATTTCACAGTACATAAGCACACTTTTCTATAAATATTTTACAGTCCTAAAAAACCATAAATACAATGCATGTCTGCTGCTGGGTGTGAGTGGAAGCTCCTGATGCACTGGGGTACCCTTTTCTGGGGAATTGGGTTTGATTAATAGCTATTACGTGCTGCGCTCTGCCAAAAGCAAAACATTCGTGTCCACAAGAGGCCAAGTGGTAACGTCATTGCTGCTGGGGATGATTAACTCTGCTTGCCGAGGCACAGAAACAGAAATTGCTTTTACCCTCTTGTCAAGGTGGGAACAGAATTCTGTGTATGAAATTCATACACCTAGAGGATAAAATCAGGTTAATTTGGACTTAGAAACAGAAAGTGTTTAAGTTAGAGACTGTGAGAAGGTACAAACCAAGAGAGGAGGAGTAGAATAGAAACAAAAGTAGTTTGCTAGAAGAAGAAAACTCTTTTCTGCAATTGCATTTTAACTGAAGCATAATAAGCATTAGTTTTTCCAGCATGACTTCGAAGCACTTTGATATTAGAAAATACTCCTGTGGGCTGTAGTCATCCACAGACCTAAAGTTCAGCAGAAATATTTCACGGTCCATTAGCAAAGTAGTACAGTGGGTTGCTGAAAAGGTCCCAGGCTGTGTTGGTTGTTTCACAGTCAGTGGTACACCTTCCTCCTCACCTACTTCCCCAGGGACAAAGGACATTAGTGTTATTAAATTGTTAAGCCAGCTTCAAAGGGAACCGGCAGGTTTTAACAAGAAGCTCATTGCCGTACTGTAAATAGTGTGGGACATACTAAAAAGCCTGAACCTGGCACATTAGTGATCGTGACAAGGAAAATATGGCTCATTTAGCAAAACTGATTTGAAGGTCATACTCAGTTTAAATAAAGCAGAGTGGTGTTTTCTACTCTGTCCCCGGACTTCAGTCAGCTGAACTAAAATAGTTAGGATCGTCTCTGTGTAAAGTGTTCATCTGAATTACAGTTCACAAGTGTTCATTGCTGGTTGTATAACAGGCAAAGAGATGTTGCAATAGTTAATCTCCAAGTCAAGCAAATAAAATAAATAGTGGCTCTTTTGTATGTCCTGACACTTCTGACTTCAGCTGGGTTCATGTTGAATTAATACAAGACCCAGGATTAGAATTTTAGTATTTTTGGCTACTAGCCATCTGATCAAACAAGTGGGCTGCTTCCCCGATACGGCAGTTCTGGCTTCTTCCTCATTTGAGCAGTACTGGTTTCCTCAATGCCAAATGGGAGCTGCTTAACATCTTAAAGTGGAAAAAAACCCCTGAAAGTGATTAAAGAAATGTTCCTAAGTTTCATTTGAAATTTGTTGAAGAAAATGCATTCATCATACTCTACTATAATTGAATGGCTTTTCTTAAAAATGTTATGGTGACAGAAAGATTTCCAATTCATATTTGCCTTTAAAGAAAGGATGATGTTTCATAGAAACCTGTCCTATTTTCTCTTGTTTCTTGAATTTAGAGAATTTTTTTTTTTTGTGACTTCACAATAGTTCGGAGAAGAGCCAAAAACTTGGTTCTGGTTTTAATGCTGTCTTTTTACGTAACTATGCAGGCACTACTAATGTCTTCTGTACATTATCCAGTCCTACTAGATATCTAGTATAAGGGTACATATAAAAATGATGAATATTAGAAATTGGTTTAAAGAGAAGAGCACAAATCTGGCATAGTACTCACTGATGAATGATACCTCTGTACTGTTGCATCGCTTCTGGTCCTGTTTCCTAGTTTAGAATGCTGATGGGATGAGAAAAGCCTATCCACCACAGGAAAATCTCCTGCATGTTTTATCTCTAAAATGTGGTTTATTCAAATGTGATTAACAAGCATACTGACTGTCACATTATTTTTCTGTAAAATTACTTTGGTTTTTATTTAATTCATGTTAGCATCTTTTGATGTAGGATCCTCTTTGTATTGGCTAGTGGGGAAACTTGCACAGTGAGGCTTAAATTAGTGTATGATGCCTGAGAGCCAGCCTTGCTTTTCAGGGATAGGGAGCATGTCCTGTGGGATACAGGACTGTAGCTGAAGGAGCTTGCAAAGGGGAGCCAGACCTGCGGCAGGTGGGGTGCCCTGTGCTGCCTGCTCTGCTCCTTACTCCAGCAGGAGTGGGACGCGAGCAGGTGGCCGTGTCTCTGTTGAGTTGGCTGGCACGTGTGAGGCAGGGGGCTTTATGCTGCTGTGTTGTTCTGCACCCGATGAGGCAGATCAGAACGGATCCAGCTGTAGCCTGGGATTCAGCTGCAGCCTTGCTTTCCTCAGCAGGGAGTTTGAGGGACCTCAAGAGAAAACTTCACAGGGGAGTTAAGGAAATGGCAAGTAGCTGGAATGTAAAGCAACAGTGGAGTGCGCTCATGGGGTTGTGGCTGTCCTTTGGTGTGCAGCTTCTCTTCTGTTTGGAGGCCTTGAATGCTATTTAAAGCACAAACCGGGGGGGAAAAAGGACATTTAAGAGTGTTAGAATGAGGTTTAGTTGAAAAACAGAAGCAAAGTTCCACCATCTTTTGGACTAAAGCACCTGCCAGTGTCTCCTGAACATACGTCTGTGTCCTAAATGATTTGAAAGTGAAGTCCACTGTGCAGCTGTGAACAAGAGGTATGACTTTGTGAGATTTGAATGCCTTTTCCTGGAATAAGGATGAGGATTCAGTCATTGCCAGTCTTCGAATATCTGTATTTCCATTGTGAATGTTCAGGATACGTAACTTGATCTGGTTACAGAAGCATTCCTATGTGTTGAACTTAGGCAGGGAATCTTTCCACTGGGTTTTATCTGTAAACAGTGAAATGCAAAGCAAGTTTCCTTTGCAAATAGGTCAACTGCTGAAGAAGCAGCAGCTTTTTGAAAGAACAACATTCTTGTCAGTAATCTGAAGATGCTTCTGTAGAGTGGAACACATTGGTTTATCCGTGTTTTCAGATGTCCTGAGGCATCTGGAGATGGTTGTGTTTCATCCCACAGCACCTGACCAGGTAAAATCACTGATTCAAAACTAGTAAGTCCAGGCTGAAAGACATGGCTAAACTATTATTTCTTCAAGATCAGTTTATTTTCTGAACAAAAAGGAACATAATGAAAATTTGAGTTAAAGTAGTATGTGATCAAGACATTGCTGGTTTGTGAACTTGTGCTTTGGAGTGTGAAGCTAGTGATGCTTATGGTTAACCCTGTCTAAGGATAGAGAGCCTGTTTTCTGCTGCTTCCAGTTTCCAGCCAAACCTTAAAATATCAACATGAAATTCTTTGTTTCTGGTGTCTCCTGCAGGGTCATTGTTGTTGTTTCTTTGTTAAAAAGTTTCTGAAATTTAAGACTATGAACATGATTTTCTGTGTGAAAGCAACATTAGTTTTTGTTGATGTGTAAGTGGATAAAAGTTGTAGCAGCAACCTGCTTTGAGTCAAGGGCTTAAATGTGTACAGTACCATTTCCCTGGGGTTAGAGTTGACCTTGGTTTTCCTGAAAAAGATCTTACATTTGGCTAAGAAAAAAGTTTGTCTCTGAAGAGTGCTAGTATATGCATGGTGGGATTGAAAACTAAGTTCTCAATACATTCTCTTGGTATTAGAATATTCAGCAGGTCAGTTTTGGTGGCTGTAGGTAGGTCCTGAAGGTGAGTTTTATCGTGCCTGAGTTCATGTGTTTAACTGAATTTGGGCAGCAGTCTGTAAGTCAACATGTTTCTCCCTGCTAGTAACCTAGAGAAGGCTCACCTTGCTTTCACAGTACAGTGAGTCTTTGGGGTTTTGAGGGTTTTTTTTTTTAACAGAGCATTGTAAATTATCAAACTTGTATATTTAGTACATCTCTTCTGTCTGGGAAAGAAGGGTTTATATACTTCAAACTGTACAGTCCCCTTTAAGTACAACTGAGGGTTTTCTAACTTTTTAATTCTTGAGTTCCTGGTATATTTATAGAAGAAATACATGGATCATGTTGACAAATTCTGACAGTAGGCGCAACAAATTGACCCTCAGTGTTGACATCTCTTACTGAAGATTTTAATGTGATGAATAATACAGAGTGCTTAAACCTCGAAAAGTGTAAAACTGTTCTAACACCTTTTGAGTGGACTTAGTGGTTCCACTAGAAATCTGTGGTGAGACCTTGTGGAGGACTCTGCTCCTTTACTGGAAGTCATCACCTGCAGAGATGACTTTTGAAGATGATGTCTTTGCTCATTACTACTTGTTATCTACTGAAGCACGAATACATTGTGTCCAGGACGTCTCAGCTTCACCATTAGACAGATACTGCATAATCCGCTGCCACATCATCTGTCTGATAAGTAAAACTACTGTACCAAAGCACCTCATATTTTGTAGATAGCAAGAGCTCCTTTTTTTCCAACTGAGAGATCCAACTGGTTTGTAATAGGGTAAGGCTTTGTATTCACCTGCAATTCCCAGAGATGCTGGCTGCCCCATATTTCTCTGAAAACTTTTTCTGGGGGCTTCTAGTGTCTGCGTGCTTTGTCTTGTTTAATAAGTAAAAGGATTTTTTTCTTAACCATGACAAAGGCCTCCTACTCCTCTAGGCATTGCTAGCTTTCTGCAAAAGGGAAGTGATGCTTATCCTAACAGGGATCCAAAGCTAAATAGCTTTTACAAATACATGTCCATGAATTTCATGCACTTAGCATATGAAAAACTGCATTTTTAAGTGTGCATTCTGGGTTTTGAGGGTTTTTTTTTTTGTGTGAGAGACTGAAAATAAACAATAATGGTTGTAAAAAGACAAGAAGAATTTGTTCTTATGTTGAGTACTTCCTTCATCTTCAGTAAGTGTATTTTGCAGCTCAGTTGTCAGTTTGTAAGTTATAGTAGTTTGTTTACTACAGTGGGGAGTGTTGTCTTGAGTTGGGATCATTAATGATAATAACAACAAAACAACGAAACAAAACCACCAAACAAACAAACCCTTCTTCCTGAATGAGGGACACTGTTGGTGCTGAGAGCTTTATGCCGGTGAGGTGCCGTTGGTTTTGGCAGGACAGCTAACTTTGGCTGGTATGTTGGGCCACAATTAGAAGTTAGAAATAGTGGGAAGAAGGGCAGAGTTGGCATTCAATGGAGCCACTGGTTTTCTCCAGATGGATGGGTTTTGCAACACACAAGGTCAGGGTAAGCTATGACGTTAATAATGGCCTGTGACCTTGCAGGCATTTTATTGAAGATTATTATTGTTGTTGTTGTTGTTGTTATATTTTCTTCTGTAAATTCTGTTCTTTTCCCTTATTTACTTCCTTGTTTACTCAAACTACTGGATTTTCCCTGTAACCACAGTCTTGTCTGCTTTCCTTCTAAAATTTCTTCTTGTCCCTCTCTCCTCCAGTGTTCACATCCTTTCTCCGTCTTTCTTCCATTTCCTATGAAGTCTCTCCCTTCCTTTCTGTTTCACAACCAGCCATTTCCTTTTCCTACCTTCCTCTCTCATTTCTTCCTTCTTATGAGTGCTTTCCTCATACACTGAATTCTGCTTTTCTTGGCTTCTCCCATAATTTTATTTCCTGTTTTGTCTTTTCTCTCCCTTCTCCTTGTTTTGCTTCCCTCATGTTCAGGCTTTCAAGGTGGCATCTCTTCCTTCATCCTCCTGGTGCAGCTGACGGACAGAGGAGGTATGACAGCTGCCTAGGATGTGGTTGTGAATACGTAGGTCATGTAAGTGGTAGGGATGAAGCACTCCAAATTTTTCTGTCCTCACCATGTGTGCACTTGCTTCCTGCTGAAGGCATGGCCTCCTTCAGAAAGGACTCAGTTCTGTCTCCTGAGTTTGCACCAATAGAAACTCCCGAGGCACTTGATGACTCTTGAGAAATCAGATGGCATTATTATGTTTGACTAGATGTGGATTTTTGAGACAAACTTTTCATGCTTCCTTTTCTTTAGAAAATCTTCATATAGCATGAGGGTAAGAAATAGGATGACACTGTATTTCACTCTTCTGCCCTCCACCCCTCAAATGCTTTTTGGTATGAATTCTTGCTGTAGTCTCAGAGCTCTTGTATGTGATTCTGCACTTCTTTTTTAAAAACCATGGCTACTGCAGTTTCTATACTGTGTGCTGTTTGCTTTGCTGGCACGTGCCATGTCTGGTTTTTTTCAGTCTTAACACCTACTACTTGAGAAACAGCTTTGTCAATTTTATGGTGTGCAGCCCTGCAGAGTATTACTACTTGTGACTTTCAGCAGTGTGCGGTATAACGTTTACCCTTTTCCCAAAATTTCCGTCTGTCTCTTATATCTTTTACTGAAAACCGTTACTGACATTTCTGAATTGGAATGTGTGGCTCCAGGGAGAGTATTTCCTCTTTTACATTTAGCCAGCTAAATCATCAGCCCAACAAGCTATCAGCTCAACAAGCCCTTGTGGAGAGGCTCTTCTTGTCTTTCCTCCTCTCTTTCCTTTTCATCAGTTACAAGTATTTTTCTCACCTCTTTGTATGCTTTCAGCTTAATCTCATTCTTCATTGATGCTGTCAGACAACATTGACAGAATATTTAATTTGAGGAATTTGTAATTTATGTACTGTACTAAAACTGCATAGAATTGTTTCAAAATATACTAATTCTCTTGTGCCTTGTTATTCTTTATGAACAGTTAAAGCTATCTAAGTGTCATCCAGACCCATCTTTTTGCACATTGGACTTGAAACTGAGTTTTTGAGCAATTAGCATTGCATTGCCTTTATTCATGCTAGCAGTGGGAACTTTTGGTTTGAGTATCAGTCACATAGTAAAACCCCTTCTGGTAGGATTGCTAAGTAGTAGAAAAGACTTTTGATGTGAGGACCTAGAAGTCAGAACTAGGATCTGATCCTGAAACTGGGTGTGAGTAATTATTACTCACATTATTGACAATACTGACTTCAATTAAGACAGGTGAATCCCAGCACAGAGTGGTAATTGTTCTGACATGGAAAAGCTGACAGTGTTTTTAGAACTATTTTTGTTGGTGCATTTTAAAATCTCACTTATTCCAGTCCTTTCCCTTTTCTTTTTTGTTGCACAAAAATAATCCATCAACTGTTTCTGGCTGGTATTTGCAAAGTGAAGGTTGTGTTCCTTTGAAGCTGAATAAAAAGAAACGTCATGTTCATGGTTTCACTGTCTATGTATAAAATACAGTTAGTGAGTAAAATTTTTTATAATATCTAACCCTTTGATTTTCAGGTCTGTTTTTCTGTAAAATACTCTAGGTATTTTATAGTCCTCAAATAGTTTAAGTGCCATATTGAAATCTGAGGTTTTGGTGCTGAACGATGTATTTGTAGAGGTACACAAAAGCTAATTAAATCAAAGGTATATTTAGATAAAGATTTCTTCATATCGGAAAGGACTCATTCAAGCATGGTGACTTGGTGGTGAGCCCTTTCATGAAGCCTTTATGAAACAGCCTCTAGGTTAACAGGAAAACTAACTCTACTGTCTGCATATGGAAAGTTTTATTCCCTGTAATTTTGAAATTACTTTTTTGGTTTTTTCTTTTTTTTCCTCTTGAGAAATGGGGGGAGACAAAAAATCTAAGTAGAATGCTACCATCCTCATTTCTAAGGAAGAACAAATAAAGAGTAACAACTTAAAATGTAGTAACACAATCTAAAGGGCCAAGTGATAAATTAATGGAAATGGGTTCTTATATATTGTTTTGAGACTGAGCACATTAGATTGAATTGTTTCACAACCAACATGCCTAATTATTGTGTCTGCCACATTCATCTATTTAAATAATTCCCAACTTTTGGACTGCTGCCTGGAATATTACTGCAGTACGTGTTTCAACTGGTTATTCCCTTGTCATGTGTAACTTCACAGAGAAGGATGATTTTTTTTTTTTTTTTGAAAAAAAGAGTGAACTTTGGCTGTATGTTTATATTATCTGATTAAAAGGGACTATAGGTTTCATAATGTTGATTTGAATGAGTTGCACGTGAACTGATGCTGTATTTGTTTTGTCAGGTCAGTGACTTAAAAAGTGCCTTTGCCAAGTCACTTTTACGAGCGAGGACTGCTGCGCCTGTGTTCTCAAAATCCCATCTTTGCCAGCCAGACATTGCCTTCACCTTACACCTGGCAGAAGATACCTCAGCTGTCTCCATTTGCCAATTAGTTGATGGGAAACTGAAAGCAGAAAAAGGATTATTATTATTATTATTCCTGGGTCATGAACAAATGACTGCATTGCTTTCCTCGTGTAATCAATACCGGCAAGCAACCATCAGAGGACTGCTGTTCTATCAAGGAGTGCCATTGCATTGATGGACCTTGGCTTAAAACCGGTGCATCCGTGATTACAATCAACAAACCCACGTGTTTTACAGACAGAAATGCGACTGAGCATGTGTTTTCCTAGCCGAAAGTCTACAAGCGGGACTTAATGATTGATGAGTGACTGCTTGCTGATAAACTTTCTCTGCTTGTTCTGCTTTGTGTGTGTTGGACATTGTTAATCATCCTCCCCGTTTTTTTTTAAAAACTTTCTTTTCAATCAGATTTGAAGTTATTTTTTTCTGATTTTTTTGCCCCCATCCCTTTTATTTGTCATTAGTTTTGGAAATTTCTTCAGGCAGCATAATTCACCTGACAGCATCTTACAAGTTCCAAATCAGCTTCTCATCATGGCTTTGAATGTTGCTCCCGTAAGAGATACAAAATGGCTGACATTAGAAGTGTGCAGGCAGTTTCAGAGGGGAACTTGTTCACGCTCTGATGAAGAATGCAAATTTGCACACCCCCCTAAAAGTTGCCAGGTGGAAAATGGAAGAGTTATTGCCTGCTTTGATTCCTTAAAGGTAAGAAAAGGAAACTGCATGTGTAGTGAAAATGCTACTACATTGTAGTGAAAGTAAAATATGAAATGATGAGTTACAAGTAAACCAGGTTAATCAGAAAGTGGTTCGTTCTTGGTAAGATGTATATTGAAACAAATGTTGTTTATCATAACGTTTGTTTATTGAAGCTTTTAAGATTTCTTTCTAAGCTTTTTTTTTTGTATGTCAATATGTTGTTTACAAAAATTGCATGTGACTGTGGGATACAGAATTGCTTGCAGCTGGTAGGACAATTGTATTCTCCTGAGTACATTTTATAAATTGTAATTGTTTCATGGTAAATGAAAATGCATAGTGGCACAATACTAGGTCCTAAATTCCCAGAGGTATTCCTATATTCCCTAGTTCTACAATTCCCAGAGTCCTAAAGAAACAAATCATATGGAAAGAGTGCAGATTTTTTCATTTAGATCAACAGAAGTAAGAGAAGTCTATCCATTACTTCTGTTTTGACACAAGAGGTTATTTACTCTTGGTATTGGAGACTCAGGTAAATTAATAGGATTGGTAATTACATGTATGGATAGTGCAGATATGAGCGTAAGTTTAGGACAAGCAAAGGGATTGTCTCCTTTGAAGGATATTTGGCAGTTATGTTGTTAGGCCATCAGCTTCTTCTGACTTCCTGATGGCATCAGGCATGCTTTAGAAAACTATTTTTAAAAGTTCTGTGAAAACAGTTCATGTGCTGCATAAAAGAAGATTAATGATCCCCTGGGATTTGAGGTGTACACAGTATTTTCCGTGATGATATATTTGTGTTCTCATGTCAACAGAAGGAGAAAGCTTATTTCATATCAATAATTAAAGGGTAGAATTGAGCATTTCAGATTTTATTTTGGAAGTTTTACTTATGGCTTTATCTTCTGGGCATGAGAGAATGTCTTGGCTTGTTTTCTAAATTTAGCTCTGAGGATCAAAATTTCACTTACCAGGAACTCTTTTACTGTGAAAACATCAGTCTGAAAGAGAAGAAAACTCGGGGTGGTTTATTTCCATTATAACTTTTTTTTTTTAATGCAATGCAAGATATTGTGCTAGGCATCCGCCTTCTGTTTTTTCTCATTTCTTCTTTTCTTTTCAAGATTTATAAGACAGTATCTCAGGGGAAATGTTTATGAGGGGGTTATGTTCTGTATGTCCTGTAAGCCAGAAGAGCACCTTTGGAGTCATGGCAGTATGTCATCAGGGGCTATTAATGACCTTAATCCATGGATTACTGCACAATAAACTGTAACAGCTTCTTTGTAGATGTTCTTGTGCATTGGTTGTCTGCCAGTGGGATAATTTTTCTTTAAACAAGCAGACTAGTGTCTGCAACAAGTGGGCAATACTCTGATTTTACAAAAAATAAGCAGGTCAGTAGAAGGGGGTTTTAATGTACTATTTTTATAGTTGTAAGGTCTGTGGCTGAGAGGCTGGAGATAAGCAGCAGGACTCGGTCACCCCTGGGCTGGCAGAGCGGTGGATCTGCAGTGAAAGAGGTGCTGCTGCTGCATCATCCTGGCCAAACCAGTGATGCACCTGTCCTTGGTGCCTGAGGACAGCATTGCTCTCCTTGGTAGGGCTGGGCACTCACAGTTGCCAGCTATTCAAGCTGGAGACTTTTGTTCAGGGATAGTTATTGTCTGCAAATAAAAACTGGAGTCACAGACTAAGCTAATAATACCGTGAAGCAAAATCCTGAGGGATCACAGTGGGTAATTTACTGACAACCAGCATCATTACTCAGTGGAGAAAAGTCCTAAACCGTGTAAAAAAATGTAGTTAAAGCAAGCAGCCATGTTTTGACCTAGTGTGGGAGGACATCTATCCTGAAGGGCCGGCCCACTCCAGCCCAGCTCTGGTAGCTGAAGTGGTGCTGCTCTGTGCCACTGCCCATCATCACCCTCTCTCATGCAGAAGAGAGCACGCACCTGTGACTTCCATCTTGAATCTTCTAGTTGAGTCCAATGGGTTAAATTGCTGGGAAAGATGGGATTATACTAAGAATTCAGATTATGGCCTGAAGCAGCGGATGTGGAGGCACAGATTTCTTCACACCAACCCTGCTACAGGTGAAGGGAAATTCAGTAGTGGGACGACAGTGCCTTCAACTGCAGCTCCTTGGCTCTGAGCATGAGTCAGAGCTGTGCACTTCCATGTGTTACCTGATCCCGCTGTGCACAGGAAACTCTTTGGGACCATTGCAAGTGCACGGCTCTGGGCTGTGCTGACTGGTGTCCTCACAGTCATTATCTCAGTTATTCGGAAGAGAGTTTGTAAATTGACATATCCACACCAAGAATGTGTGTGTCTGGTTAGCTCTGTTTGCTTACATTGCTGGCTGAGGGACTCAGGTTAGTCGCATAAATCTATTTGATACGTAGCTTTTGGAAGTGCTGGTGTTAATCATACAGTTTCAGAATAGGCTTTGGCACTCAACAAGTGGGAAGACTTTTCATGTAAATAAACAAGCAGAATAGTCTAGAATTATAGATAAAATCAGAATTTAGTTAAAAAAAAACAGGAGTTATTTTACTTGCTGAACATTGAACCGCAGTTTAATGCAGGCAATTATTTAGCATTTATTTACCTAGCATCTAGAGCTCTGGAGACGTAGCCTTTTAACTGTCTTGGTTTGGTGTACCTGCTGTAGAAATAAATTATGTTTAGTCTCTGGATAAACATCTTTCTACCCAGAAAAGACAGAATTTTTTTTTTTTGGTCTATGATGGAGTTATGTTACATTAAGGTGGTGCCTAGGAGTTACAGCTGCTCCCTTAGAAGTCAGTCAAACACAAGATACAGCACTCTGAGACAGACTCTCCTTTACACACTGACTGATCAAAAGAGGCCCTGTTTTGGGTAGGAACATATGCTCCCCTGCATGCCATCTTCTTTCCAGATTTCCAGGGCAGACAAGGGAGCATGGTATCAGTATCTGCCAGCTGGATCAGACTACCAGAGCATCAGTATGAAGCTGCAGGAGAGAGTCCAGTGAAAGGTCACAAAGATGATGAAGAGACTGAAGCATCCCTCCCATGAGGAAAATCAGAGAGCTGGGACCGTTCAGCCTGGGGAAGGCTCAGGGGAATCCCATCAATGCATATAAATACCTGCAGGGGAGTGCAAAGAGGACAGAGCCAGGCTCTGCTCCGTGCTGCCCAGTGACGGGACTGGAGGCAATGGGCACAACCTGAAACACGGGAGGATCCCTCTGAACATCAGGGAACTGTTTGCCACTGTGAGGGTGACCGAGCACTGGCACAGGCTGCCCAGGGAAGATGTGGAGTTTCCATCCTTGGAGATACTCAAACACTGTCTAAGATATAGTCCTTGGGCAGTGGTCTCTAGGTGACCCTGCTTGACCAGGGGACTGGACCAGATGACATTCAGAGGACTCTTTCAACTTCAACTATCCTATGACTGTGTGGCCAGAAGCACCTTCACACCAAATTTCCTGTAGCCTTAGGATTTTTCTAATTGAGTAAAAGCTGGCTTCTGGACCAAAGGATGTAATCTCAGCCAGGGACACTTGCCTCTATGTCATACCATGCCCTCCTTTGTGCTCCCACTGCTATCCTTGTGATTGTGCAGTGCACCAGGTTGGAAACATAAGTTGTTGCTGTAGTTGCTGCAGAAGAGAGAAGGTTTATGTGGGACCAGCAGAGCACTGGATCACTTCTGCCAGTGACAGTGCTGTGGCCTTAGGCTGGGTTTCTGGAGTAACATAATTGCATCATAATCCAAATTTTCCTGTATTAAAGAAGTATATTTGTAGTTCCAGTGGTTCCAAGTAAAAGGTCAACAGAATTTAATAGACCCTGTTTGCTTTTAACTGAGAAAGCATTTTTGGCTCCTAATGCCTGTCCTTGGAATACTTAACTTTAAACCCAGCAAAAGTTGCAACAGCAACCCATTGGACTGATTACAGCTTTGAGGAGCCAAAATGCTCACTATGGAAGACTGTCTGGGCTCTGAATATCCTTCATCTGTGAGATGCTCCAGGCTAGACAGAAATAGCTAAAGACTAATGAGCCTGGGTCAGATTCAGGCCAGAAACCTGCTGGTTTCAAGCCAGGTTCTGCTGCATGGGCTTCTGAGAGGCAAGTCAGCATTAGTTTCTCCCCCTTTGGTGAAGGACAGAGTCTGCTCTGTTCTGAGCAGGGCATTTGGGGGATTTTAGGAGGATGCAGGTGGATCATCCCTGTGCACGCCATGGGTGGTGGGTGTTGCAGTTGGACAGATGTGTGCCCATTAGCTGGCCACAACATTACTGCCAGCAATGATGTTTCCTCCAGCAGAAGCCCCACATGACTGGGTCAGCCAGTATCGCTGCACAAACACACCCGAAACTGTACTGGGCAAGTGACCTTGGTGAGCTTAATGTGAGGATGAAAGTGTCTCCGGGATAATCCGGTTCACTGTGCTTGAGGTGAATGAAGGGGAATTTTCCTGGCAGGGCCCTGAGCCCTGATGGTGGGTGGGAAGATAAAGGGTGCCGAGGAAGCAGAGCCAGAGCCTTGTCTGCTGCCGTAACCATCCTGAAACCTTTTTGGAGCCCTTACAGGCTCCCCTTTGGATGCCTTTGGAAGGGTCTGTGAAATTACCTGTCTAACACGAAACTTAGAATTTCAGAAACTGCTTCATTTAGGATGTTATACGTCTCCCTGGGTTGAAGTAGCTTAATTTAAAAGTGAATAATGTGGATATATAACACTTAATATATCACATTTAGATCCCTCCAAGTTGGACACTATAAGCAAGTCTGTTTTCAAGGCTTTCTTATTCTGTTAGTAGTAAAGAACAAAATCCTTTCAAAGGAATACTAATATATAATATAGTATGTGAGAATAAGAGCATGCAACACCTTGCTGTATTTGAATTGGAATAATAAAAAAACCCCCACATTAAAATGAATGGTGATGTTTAGGAGGGGGAAAAGGGGAAGGCTTGGCAGATAAGAAATTATGATCACATGTGTTTTGCTTAGAGTTAACTCTTATGTTTGCAGGCAAGTCTGAATTTTCAGTTCTGGTGTCATTTCTTGACTCAGATTTATACCCTTTCTGCAGGTCAGCTACTAGAAGGATATGTTGTCTAAGCTAATACAGGTAACAGAGAAGGTATCTTGAAGATACTGCTGTTGCAAGTTTTATGGTGGTAACAAGGAAGCAAAAGCTTCCTTAGGGCTCTAGATAACTTTTTCGGTTTTTCATTAGTGTCTAAACACTTCGAATTTTTCTATTTATTGAACCATCAGACTACTGGGAACTGGTCATTTGCATTTTCATGAAAGCCTTTTAAGAATATGTCTATCTGGTCTCATTTGGCACTGTAGAATAAAAAGTAATTGGAAGCTGTGCACAGACTTGCTTACCAAGTTGAAAAGGTTTCTGGGGAAAAAAAAAAGAAATTTTAGGAACATCCACTATGTTGAAAGATCTGGAACTGAAAATAATATTTTTAAGATGGCCTCAGCTTTATTTAGAAAAAGGGAAAAAAAAGGCTTTGTAAAGTGAGCAGGGTGTTTGTACAAGAGTGAGCTCAGTTTGGAGGCAGTAGGTAGTCATTTGTCTTCCTGTGATTCTTTTTGTGGGTCTCTGAATGTTTTACAAGTGTCAGGGACTCAGGATGATTTCACAATTTGAAGTAAGTGATACCTGCTCACATTTTGCTGGTGAAGCATTCTGATCAGACTATGGATGAGCATGGAAAGGGGATTGTCTAGTTTTGTCTGTACTAGAAAGCATTTAAATGGGTGTTTATAGTGTCCTAGGTGACTGAGTTTCTGTCCATCACTCCATTATGTGGTGTGACACTGTTCAAAGACAAGGTGAGTTGAAGGACTATGCCCACAGCTGGTGGGAAAGAACGACTGAAATGGGCAAAGTAATTTCTCTTGGGTGACAGAGTGACTTATACCTCCTGGGCCCATGAATTTTGCCTGCTTTGCTGCACAGTGACCCAGTTTCTGCAGGGTGTTGGGGGATAGGCTGCCCTTTTCAGTAGCTGTGGGCTCTGGGGATGTGGAACTTGCAGGGTGAACCTTTTCAGATGGAGGATACAGAATCTAGATCTCACTTTTCCTCCAGAATAACAACTTTGGTGCATACTTTCTTTTTCACCCACCTCTGTTTTTCTTGTAAAATGTCCAGTAATCTCCAGGTAGTCTGAGAACACTACCTGGCAGAAGCTTTCATGTGTCTGAGTTGCTGCAAAGCGTGGGCATGAGAGAAAGTGCCAATCAAGGCCGGTTTTAGAAAACTCTATTAACTCTCTAGAGTTAATTCTAACCGAATTAAGTCTGTGGGCTCCCTCTGTATTCAGAATATCAATGGCTACCCTGGGGCAGACCAAAGCCCCATTTGGCCCAGTGACCCAGTAATGGCCAGTAATGGATGTCTTGGAGGTGTGTAAACATGGAGTTTACATGTAACATGGCTTCCTGGAGTGCTCGCTGGCTCCTAGTGATGTGCTGCCCAGGGACATTGAGAGCCAGACGTAGTATGCTTGTACCTACTAGCTCTCAGTGACCATCTTTCCACTGGATTTGTCCTGCTCTTTAACCACGCTCACATTCAACATGGACAGCAACAACCTCCACAACTTCATTACCTACTTCGTGGAAACCAGCTTCTGTTGTTCTTTTCAAACCGCCCCATCTCATGGATGTCCCCAGTTCTTGTACTGGAAAACAGAATAGGTTCTCTTCTGAACTGTCATAAGGATGAATCTGGGTAGGTTTTTTTCCACTGACTTCACTCTGGAAGGGGCATATTTCTCCCCAGTGGGTTCAAAGGAAGCCTTGTGAGAGAAGGTTTTAAATCTGCTTTGTGAAAATGCTGTTCCCAGGACAGGTACAATTCCCAAAGGCCCTGCTTTTTCAGGCTATGGCAATTTTTGCACTCAGAATAAAGTGGTGCACGGAATTATGCCAGTCTATTTCCTGAGACTATATTTTACCTTATACCCAATCCATGCAACTGAGAACAGCTGCTAAAAAGAGGTGGTTTGATCCAGGCCTATCACAGCTAGCTCCCCATTTTCATCTCTGTTCAGGTGATCATGCAGCCATGCAATTTGAGTTGATCCAGAGGAAAGGGAAGAAGTGCATTAAATATAAGTTGAAACTACAACTTTAGGCAGCACCATCTTGTGTAAAATGAGGTAAAGGGGGTTTAAGAAGGGAAAAGCTTTTTTTGAAGACCCCTCCTTTATCTCTGAGCTTACGGACTCTTAGTATTCCTTGTAGTTCAATCACCTGTTCTTGTTTATTTTCTGAAAAAAACTCCTTATGTTCCCCTGTAGTCCTCAGCAAGCACAAGTTCCTTTAATACTTCCTTTTTCCTGTTTGTCTCCCTCGTATCTATTCATGCAGTGTCTCCATGCCAGCTCTTCTTGTTTGGAAGGGTTAAAAGGAAGGTAAGATTAAAAAACAAGTAGCTGAGCTGCTGGGCTGACACACTTAGAGATCCATGAGCTTTGCTTAAATTGGTATAGAGAGAAACTGCAATAAG
The DNA here is from genome assembly GCA_013397175.1 of Platysteira castanea. Taxonomy (NCBI): domain Eukaryota; kingdom Metazoa; phylum Chordata; class Aves; order Passeriformes; genus Platysteira; species Platysteira castanea. The sequence goes on along the minus strand of VYXC01005558.1, from coordinate 202,540 downwards.
CTTTTAGCTGTTGTATTACATAGTGTTTAGCTTTTTTAACTTTTTTTATTTTTAAAAAAGGCTACTGATGTTTGATCACTGCAGAGGGCACCATGCTCCCCACTAGGTTTGTCTCTCTCCTGAGAGGAACATTTCTTATTTATCTCAGAACCAAGTCTGGAGGCACAGCTCATCCCAGCCACCTGTGGTGCTTAACCTGCAGGAGCCCTGGTGGACTGCCAGGGTTGAGCCAAGGGCTGGCTGCTGTGGTAAAGGGCCACTAGCTATCAAGTCAGCTCAGAGGAGCAAGTCCTAACCTGCTGCCCATGTCTCTGCCTTCAGACCGAGGCTGTGAAGAGCAGAGAAGTTGAACCAGTTGAAGTTCATTACATAGCCTGCTACAAAAGCTGGGTGTCTCCGTCAAGGCCCTGTTTTGTTTCCTCATTTGTCTTTCTCAGCAGCAGCACCAAGAGCACGAAGCTGTCCTGGCTGTCACTGGTATCACCTGTCACCACCTGACCTGCCAGATTTTAAAACTGCCTATCTTGTTATAACATAAATTCCATTTTCAAAGGAGGGTGTGGTTGGATACTGAGTTACTCAGGCCTTCCTTCCCTCTGAACTCACGGGAAGCCCCTCTTCCCAGTGGCGCGGTTCAGTGGCAGATCCTTTCAGAGGTCAGAGCAGGCGATTTTCACAAGCAGATGTGTCACAACAGCCTGAGCCTCCTCTCGCCTGTTAGGGCCACCTGATGAGAGCAAGGGGGTGTTACCAGTGCAGTTTCCAGGTGTGAGTGAGGGGGTGTTACCAGTGCAGTTTCCACTGCTGGTTTCAGTGTGTTAGAGCTGGCTGAGCAGGTCACCTGGCCCCTGGCCCTGGGGAGGAGGATGAGCACTAGGAGCAGAAATGTTTGAAAGCAAAAGCAGTTAAAGAACAGTCACTGAAGGAGGTAATACTAATCTGTCTTCTTGGTCACTGAACTGTGTTGTCCTGAAAGACTAAAGGAGTATGTGGTAGTTTCTGGGCAGTGGTCTTGCAGGGCTGGATTAACTCTTGGAGCTTCCTACTTCCAGAAGAGACCTGCAAAGAGTGTTTCCAGGTACTGTGCCATACCCCTTCACATCAGATGCAGCTGCCACGCAGTTGTCAGTCTAAATCTATTACGTGAAGAAGAGCAGCAAGGCAGATTAGTTATGGCCACAGGAAACCTTGTATCAAAGGGCATGGTGTTTGGCAGATGTTCTTCAGATTTTCAGGCACTCTAGGGTGCTTCATATACCCATCAATTCACTGTGTAGTTTTTGTTGCTGCACCAATCCATGCTCCCCTAAGCCTTATAATAACCAGTTTGTGGGTGTAGTGAAGGCAAAATTCAATCAGAGTCTCTGACTCATCCCATCACTAGGATTTTGAACACAAGAGCAATTGCTCACTGCCCACTCCTCCCCCACGCTCCCTATTAACTCGGGTCACTCACTGTTCCCGCAGGCTTGCTCTCTCCAGGTCTCCCCACCTACTCCTTTATTTTTCTGGCAGGTGGTTCCTCTTTCATTCCAGGTGCTTTTTTTTCCCTTGGCCTTGTGTACGTCGCTTTCGCTCAGCTCAGGCGTCAGCTGTTCTTCCCAAGCTGTTATACTTTGCATCATAAAATACAAAACACAAGGTTGTGCTCAGGGAGCTTCCTGATGGAAAAGCCTAGCAGAGACAAGACCTGTATTCCTATTTGGCCAGTTCATACCTAGCATTGAAAAGATATTTTAAATCTAAAAATCAACACAACAAGAATTTTGCAAGTCTGTTTGACAACTGTGACCTCTCCCAACTCGTTATCTCCTTATATGAGGACTGGTACTTTTTTTGAGGAGATGGACTTCACTGGAAACCTATTGCAATAAAAGGAAAACTGCTGTGGTTTTAGAGATCTTGGAACATCATTGAAAGCCTGCTGTGAGGTGTAAGTCCCACAGCTGAAATGCAAAAGGAAATTAGAAGTATCCCTTTTCTTTGACCTTGATGTTTGTCTTGTGGCTGTGGGCATGGTGTGCCACCCAGTATTGGATTTCTACAAGGTCTTGACTACAGTAAAGAAGACGTTAATAATGGCAAAAATAAACTGTCTTCTCATCTGCTTTGTTAATGAGTTGTGTGACAAGGTGGTATCAGCAGTGCCTCAAGAGTCAGATAGCCCTAATGCTTAGAAAGATCAAATCACTGAGCAGTAAAAACAAAGAAGTAGAGAACCGGTGGAATACCGCATACGGAAAACATATGAGGGATGTAGCAGCTGTGGTGCAAACCCTTGTGTGCACTTGGTGGCTCAAGCGGCCAAGGGAGCCACCCTGCAGGCTCACACACTGCTCCACAGCATGGCACTGATGCCATGCTCCTGACTGACAGGTGACCTGGTGCAGCCACTGCACTGTAGATCTTCCCTTTCTCATGAGGTATTACAAGTTCTCAGCCCTTGCTTCCTCACAGGACTGCTTGGCTTGAGTGAGAGGAGATCTACAGTGTGCAGTGTTATGGCAGCTGCAGGGATGGCCTGGCCTAGCAGCCCACCGGTTGTGCTGCTGCCAGCTCACCTGCACGCCCCATAGGCCAGGCAACTTTGAAACTTTGTAAAAATCCAGCTTATTTACTCTAGCTTGAAATTCAGTTTGGGCCCTGTGTACTCTGCAGTGAAGCCGTGCCTCTGACTGAATGGGTTTGTTTACTACCTTACATGTTATCAGGAGAGGAGCTTGCCCAGTGCAGGCTGGTGGCACCTGTACGGATGCGCAGTGGCTGTAAGAACTGCCCAGCTGTGATTCAAAGCTAGCTGAGCTGCTGGACCTTCTCTCTTGGCTCACAGTGAGCCAAAAAATAACATCCAGCATATCAGGCACTGGACCAGGCCCCACTGGCTGGTATCAAACAGGCCCCTAGCCTTCAGCCTCAACTGAGTAAAACATTCAATAAAAGCAGATTTCTAAAGCTAGATAGAACATGTGGAGGTCAAGAGATTTATCATGATTGTTTGGTGTTTTTTTCAAAGATCAATTGCTAGATTAGGCCATCACTTTAAAATTAGTATGTATCTATTTGCTGAGGATGGGGTGTGAGTCTTTGGGCTTGATTTAGTTGCCTCTTCAGTTGCATTTGATTCTGTCTGAGATGCCCTAGATACTCTTGATGGCTTTTCAGTGGTGTGTCAGAGGAGTGTGTCACCTCTGCTGGCACCATGCAACAGTTTGGGATATCCCTGGGTGCTCCAAGTGGTCTTGCTGACTTCTCTGTGGCAACAGAGTGAAGCCCTTCTTGAGAGGCAGTGTTAGCCCTTTTACTAACTGGAAACTCTGGCATGAACTGCTTTGAGTAAAAAGCTGGATAGTGTATTTGCCACAGTGATAACCTGGCTGTGAAAAAAGCTGGGATATAGGCCAGATTCTGGAAAAACTGTCTTCTGTAGCAGAATGCCCTTGTGGAGACTGGGAAGGGGATGAACATTTTCAGCATGTAATTTAGAGTTCACCCTTAGGAACATGAACAGCTAATGTAAATTCATTAATTTGAAATAGTTGTGACCCATGTAACTGGGCTTGTGTTTTGCTACCTATGAGAAGGGTAAATCTATGAAAAAGAAAATCTCTCTAGGCACAGGAGTGTTATTGCAGTGAACTCAGCCTGTTTAAAAATAAAAAGATGGGCAACCTTTTGCAAATTTACATTAAAATACTAACCATTAGTACTGCTTTACGAAGATTTTAAAGCTAGAAATTAACCAGAATATGCATTTGAAAAAACAAGAAAGTTACAAGGAAGTCTTGTTCCTCTGAATTCTGCCTTACTTTATTTGCAGATGTGAACATATGAACATCTGTCAAGTGCTATCAAATATGCATGTAGTTAGTTGATTTCTGATACAAAAGGGAGAAGAATATTTGCGTTTCCAACAGTATCTTAATGGTAATTTTCCTAACTAGTGTATAGTAACGGATGTAATGAAAATGCAGGCTGTTCCCCACATGCATTTTGCCTTACATTGTGCTTCAAAGCACTGGTCATACCATACGTGTCATCATTACTAAAAATATAGGAATGGGATTTGCATGTGCAGAGTTGGAGATGTGTGGATATTGCGGTGAAGACACTGTGAGCATCTTATCATGTGAGTAAATTAGTGTTAGTATGAAGGAATATGAAGGTGATTGTGTGCTTCATGCTGAACATGTTGATGCTGTTGAAATTCCAGCGTGCCACAGTTCTCAATTTAAATCAATATAAATATTAATTTGCTGCAAAACTCTCATTCCTTCCGTGAGAGCTGTGTTAACTGATTAGTATGCATGAACCAGTTTGTGTTTGAAGTGCAGCAAACGTCTATGAGTCTCCTTCTTTAATTGAACCTTCTGGCTATAATTGTTTTTAGCCTGGATTCTTGAGGAAATGAGGCTTACAGAGTCAGTCTGCTTCTCTTTCCCTCCTCCCCTGCTAACTTGTAAACCCACTGGCCAGTTTCAGCCAAATTTGACAAAGAGATCATAGTCTCAAGGATAATAAAGTTCCTGCAAGTTTTTTAAAAACGGGTAGCCTAATACTAGAGTGGAGAAAGAGAGAGACCCATAAGCCCTCCCAAATGGAAGAAATTCTTAGAGCATGCAGGCAAGAGAAGATCCTTAAAACACAGTTAACTGCAAGGAAGCTGGGATTTGGGATTCGCAATCAAATGTGTAACACCCCTGCCTTCATTTGAGCTGGTGTTTGCAGCGGTACCCGTTTAATGATAGTAACGGTCTTGGTGTTGGGCAGAGATGTGGCAAAGGACTGCCTACAGCTATTCCCCGTTACCTTTAGCCTCTGCTTGCTTGTTGAGCCTGATTTTCATGATATTTTTCTATATTCAATCTTTCCAAATAGCATATTTATCTTACTGAGTCGTTGGTAATTACCCTGACTTCTTTTTCTTCAGGGAGAAGGAAATTTCCAGTAGGAATGCAGATTTAGGTCTTATTTTAGATGGGCGTGCAAGGCAGTGAAAGGCTGCTGGATAATAGGTGGGGAAGGTGACACCCCTCACTGAAGCTGGCTGTTGTATAGAAAGCACCACAGAAATTTTGCAGGCAGAGAGAGCAAAAGAAGATGTAACACTCTAGAGTGTGTGGTGAGTGCTCATCTGGAAGGAGCAGGTTTGCAGTTACCATCCCTGCTGCTAGGTTTCTTGAGGCATTTTTTCTTTAGACATCCACTTGAAGGGAAAAAAAAGAATACTGTCCTGGAAATAAAGGTGACTGTGTTTTATGTAAGAACCATATGCCATTTGTCCTAAGCTCATAGCATCTCATTTTGTTTTCGGGGCAGCAGCCCTCTAGGGTTGTTCCTGTATCCCACAGAAGTAAGCTGGTCTTCTGCATCACTCAGGGCTGGCCTAAGAGATGATTACTCCTACTTTCTTTACCCAAGCTTGACATTGTTGCAATATAGTTAAGTCCTCCACTGTCCGACATGTAGATGGTGTTTTAAATGAGTACTACTATAAAAAAATCCCATTTATCCAGCTTTCCCCAAAGTACCAACAATACTATAAGCAGGTTTTGCTTTATCAGATACTTCAGTATGCCAGCTGTTACAATATATGTAATGTGTTTAACGAGCAAGGGAGTTTATTATTAGGTAATTAAATAAGGCTGTTCTTTCTAATTAGTTATTTGCCTTTCAGTCCTGGGTGTTGCAAAAAGATCCACCGTGATCTATGTCAGCTGTATCTCGGTGTGCTTTGATTTGCTATAAAGCAGCTGTGCATCTCAGCAGCACACGTGAGAATCAGGGGTGTGAAAGTAGCCAGCAAGTTTTTAATGTGAAATGAGAAATGTTATCACTGACTAATTAAGTAGCGAGTGAAGGTTAATTAATTCATAATATATCTGTATACATGGTCAAATTCTACTTAGTGGGTTAACTTATTGATATAGATGTGAAAATATCAAATGAAAAAGTAGTGCAATAAGTTAATAAATGTGTATCATCTTTAGAGCCATAAAGAAATGGTGACAAATTGATTTTTGGTTCAGTTTAACAGAAGTTAATTAACTGCTATACCTATCAGGTTTTGTTGTTCCCATTGTCCTTGGGATTTCAAGTGGCTGTATGGCTTGAAAAGAGACGTGATTAGAGCAGCCCAGAGGAAGAGAGGTTGACACTGGTGAGATAGCAGGGCCTGTCTAGGCAGTAGACACTGGTGCTGTGCATCTCTATGCATACCAGCAGAAGGCCACAGAAGAGACAGCACAGTTTGGAAAACTGTGCTGGTTTTTCAGTGAAATTCCATAGAATACAGCAGGCACGTAGAAAGGAGAAAGCTGAGGACAGATGTGCTGCTGTTGCATGTAACATGAAGCAACCTTCTCTCTCAACTCATTATTTCCTCATATGATAAAAACCCCAGCAGGTACAGAGAGGGTGGGAATACCAGTGTTGTTATGGTGGTGTTTAGATGGTATTACATGTTCTCAGGTTTGGCTGTTTCATTCAGACTGGCTTGAAGAACAGCATTATCATGTGGAAAAAAATTACTGTGCAACTATAGAAAAAGAGAAATGAAAAAAAAAGCCCTCAAGTGATCTGCACAGAAGGCTGAGACTTTCTGATATGGTATCTGCAGGATCATTATTAAAATTTAGTTTGATTTTTTTTTTGATTTTGCATTTCTTATGTGCACGCTGTGTCTAATTAAAACCCTAGTTTAAATAGATAACTGTAATTTATCAGTATAAATACAGCAACTTTAGCATGCTTTCCCTTCTCCAAAGAATGTGGAGAGGATGTGCTGAAATTTTATGTAATTACAATTTCCTAAAGGTGATATTTTTTTCTGTTCTATCTATAAGGCTTCATTTGTCTGAGGATGCAGTGCAAGCCTCTTAAAATTTTATGTAACATTTACAGTATTTGTAAATCTTAGTTATAATCAGTAGTGGCTTTCTCTCATACTAATCTTAGAATTTGTGAGTAGTAAATCAGAAGATATCCATCTTACATTTCAGCACACCTCTCTTGCAAAACACCTGAATCTGCCTGTTTTGAGCTGAACTAGTAAGTCTTCAGTCTACAAGTCATAATAAGCACTTGCGTCATAGATAACCTTGGATATTGGAAGACTTTTTTTTAAATGGTGGCTTTTGACATGATGTTCTCTGTCATTTGAGGCAAATTGTTTAACAACTCTGCCCCTTTGTTTTCCCCTTTGTGAAAGGGATGCAACTTGGGGGTTTTGGTTTTTTTTTTTACTTATTCTCTCTTTTTCTTTCAGAAGCAGGAGAAATTACTAAGCTGTTCAAGGTTAGTGAAGGGAGACAATATTTTCTATTAGACCTGTTAACACAGCTGGGGAAAAAACAGACCAACTTTTGTACTTACAAGCCGTTCTTTAGGTAATATTTATAGATCGCCTTGGAAATACAGAGCATGCCTGTCAGTATTCACTTGTTAAAAAATGAGAGTATTTTAAAATATCTGGAAGAAGCTGAATCTCTGACACATCTTATTGTGCACCTATGAGTCCATGAAGGCATAGATCACATACGTACGTATAAATATACAGATGAAATGTTTAGTACATGCCTCTCCCCAGCCTGTGTTTTACTCAGCCAAAAAACCCTGCCACGCTGTTTCTCTGTGTGTAAGACAGGCTTTCCATTCCTTGAGTCACCTTGGCAGCCCTCGCCCATGCCTGCTTCAGGTCTAATCCAGCTGATTTGGACATTGGTGACCAGAGGCATGTGTGGCATTACAAGTAGAGTCGCCACAGGAGAGGAAGAAGCCTGGCTGCCTTTCCTCAGCAGTCATTGTTTGATACATCCCTGGGGCTGTGATTGCCTTTCCCACAGTTCGTCACACCTGTGTCTCCACTGTCAGTCAGCAGTTGATCAAAGCATCCACGATGTTCTCTTCTTCCATGGCCACCTCCCCCTCCAGGTTATAGCTGCACACCTTCCAGTCTGTGCCTGCACTGATGGGTGGGGCTCATGTCACTGGCTAAGAAATGCTCTGCTCTTTCAAGCTGGTTCTTGCTCTCTGGACTTCAAGTTCATCGTCTTCTGTCATACCCTGATGCTTCTCTCTTCCCATTCCCAAATAAGCAAGAGTCATCACCACATTTAATTAGCTTAGCTGGAGCTTCTGAAAAACACAGATCTAAAAACCACCAGTCTGATGTCCTGGAGATACAAAGCTTAACGGTGTAATCAAAGTAGTTGGTTTCTGCATCTGTGACTTCGTAGCCCCTCCAGCATATGTCCCTGTGGATGACTTCTTCTGTAACTGATTCCATATTCAACTAAGCCAACTGTAAATCTCCAGTTGACTTCATGGGGCACTTCACTGTCCCCACACTTCATGTACTTTTCTAAGTGCAGCCTGGTTAGCCGGTTTCCAGTATAGTGCCTCAATGGTTCTTGTCCGACCCAGGGCATTAAATGGAACAGGCTTTCCCTCTGACTGAGGTATATACTTTTTGAAGCTGCATTTATAAATCCATTAATTTTAATTGTTTGGGAGCTCTCATCTGGGATTTCAGTATATGAATCCCTACCAGGAGGTTTCCATGAGGGCCCTTTCACAAGAGAAAAGCCATTGATACTGATAGTCAAGGGTTCTTCAAAATTAGCAGGCCAGTGATGTGCATCAGTATGTACTTACACTGTTTCTTTGAATAGTAAGTAAGTTGCTGGGGTTTTTTCTTGCTCCTGAGGGCTTCTTTAAAAAACAAAACAAAAAAAAAAAGAAGGAAGTCTGTAAGATTTATCTTCCTCTCAGTTCTCTTTTTATTTTGAAAGGAATGTTTCATGCTTTTGCAAAGGGTGTGTGTGTTGGACTCCTTGTTTTCTTTTGCTTTTTTCCCCTCCTCTGTCAAAATTCCATCTCTGTTTTCCATCAAGGATATGTGAAAAATATTTTCAATATATATCATTAAATAGTTTCCTTGTTCTTATACTAGTCCCTAGGCATCTGCTGCTGGCTGCTTTTGGAAACAGGATACCAGGCTAGATGGACCTTGGTCTAACACAGTACAGCTGTTTTATTTTCTTAAATGCTGATTCATTTGTCAAAAAAAAAAGATTTTTATTTATTTACTTGTATGCAGCTGCAGTGGCTCTTGAGAAGCAAAGTCTGCGGTTTGCTCTTGAGAATATGAAGACAAATTCAGAGGTGTACAACAGCTCATCTAAGTAATTACAGAAGTGTTCCTAATTGTAACCTTCTGTCGAGTGCAGAGGCAATATGCGTGTGTTGTAACGAAGTGAGTGACTCGCAAAAAATCCGGATGTTTGAGAAGAGCTGCAGACCACAACAGCAGAGAAAGAGGGCAGCTACCCTAGCTTGCACTCCAGAGGGAAATACAGGGTGCCAGAGGGGAACAAAATCTGCCCCAGTCTTGGTAGCTGTTGTTGACATTGCTCAGGAAGGGGAATAGGAAAAAACGGGGGGAGAGGAGGTGTCCAAATTCCGTAATACAATATGAAAAGTGTAGGTGGTAAATATTTTATTAAATAGTCAGTTTAGCAAAACTATAAGGGCCCACAACTAGAACCATTCACACTTATTTTTGAAACTTGTTTGAACATTAATTTTGATCCTTAAATGTAACAAAAAGTTAATGGGTTTTTTGTCATTGTTGTTTGGTTGGGTTGTTTTAAGAAACAGAGAAATGTGAACTCAATTGCCTTATGATGTTAATTTTTTTTGCTATTCCAAATTTATATACCACTGAACTCATCAACACATTTGTGGTATGCTGCAGTGAACCCAAAATCTGACTGTTGTTAATGACACTGGACTAAGGAAATTGGTCTTACAATGAGAGCTTGAGAGACAAATCTTAAAGGATTCCTGGGCATTTATTTTACCTGCTTATTTGGCTATATGTAAATATGAAAGTTTTATTAGGATTAGGATTTGTGTTCCCAGAATTTTCAACCAATTTCAAATTTAGACACCAGTGTACTTCCAGTGTACTTTTACCCATTTTATCATCATAACTGTTTTTTAAATGAAGTACATTATCATCTGATTTAATTATTTTCAAGAAGGTTAGTGTTTTTTACTTAACTGAAGTTTTATTGCATGGTGCATTCACCTTCTACCTTTATGTTCTTTTTTTATACTTTTAAAAGGAGCTAGAAATTTTGTAAACCTTCACCCTTTCTTTATGTTACGAATTGTCAGAGCATTTACAGATACTGGGTTTTGTTGACTTGTTGCTCAGGAGTTAGTTAAAATTGGCTGGATATCTCTCCTAAATACTTCCTGGCTGTAGTACTTGTAACAGCAGTTTTCACTTCTCCGGTGATGGTGCACTAGCCAACAGGCAATATATTTTTATCTGACTCCACTATCCTTGAAGCACTTACATTTTAAGGAACGCCTATGTGTATTTTTATTTTAGGTTTAAACAAAGAAAAAATTAAATTTCTGGATTATGAATTTTTTTTCCTAACTATAAGGCAGCTAAAGAGGTGTAGGAATATCAGTGTTAGCCCCTGAACTGTTCATGAACATGATCAAAAGACAGGACTGGATGCAGTTTGTTTTGTATATAAATTACCTTTCGAAACAGAAGATGATGTTTATCTGAAGTCCATTAAATAGGTGCTTATGTGGAGCTAGTTACTTGAACACACAAGTCCAGGCTGGCTCACCTCATGTTCTGTGGGAACTGCCAGTGCTAAGGTAAGGGAGGTTGGGTTGGGTTGGATGGGGTTGCTGCTTTCCTGCTGGTTCCTCAGAGACGGGCATAGGTTTGTAGACAGCACCAGCAATCCCACACCTCTCAGTGCAGCTACTCAGGGCCATCCTGGACAATCGCTCTGTCTTGTGGGGAGAGGCAGTGGGAGCTGGGGATGTTGAGTGTTTATGTGGTGTCAAACAGCTGAGGGACTTCACCAACTTGCTGCTTGGATCCATGAGCCACAGTGCCTGCTTGGGCCATGCACGGAGAAATGTCGCAAAGTGAGTCTCTCATTTCCAGACTGGCAAACCTCAATTACCCGTACTCTCCTACAGCCTTAGGGGGATTATGGGGGGTTTTAAAGGTGCTGGAGAGCAGTGGCAACCACCACATTTCCATCATAGCAGGGTTGTCATCGTCCTCTTAGCTGCAGTCAGAGATATGAAAACTACTTCATTATACATCTAGGGTCTAGTGTGTATGGGTGACTTTTTTTTAACAACACACATAAAAGGTAGATTTAAAGTATTAGAATCATTGAAATCTTTAGAGGTTATCAGCTATTTGTGTGTCTGCAAGAAGTAGATGATAAATTGGCAGACAGCTGTTTGATGATATATAAATTGTTGTCTGGTACTCAAATAGCGTAACATTTTCCAACTGTGATCAGATGTGTCTGAAATTGTTCAGCCTTACTTCAAGAGAGCTGCAGTTCCTCATTAATTCTAGTACTCCATGAGTAGTTAACCAAGTCTGTGTAAGGCTTTGCATTTCCAAAGAGCCGTGTTTAATTGCCTAGCAATTGGCCTTTATGTTGGTGTTTTTATTAAATGCTGAGAAAAGTTTTTTGTATCAGACTTGCTAGTGTTTTTGCATTGTTTCCCTGTAGTCTCCAAACTGGTAATTCCACTTGTTAAACTGGATTGGCTTTTGCAATCTCCTTTGTTGTGGGATTCTTCCTTGCTTCCCCCAGTACATTCCAGAAATTATTTGCTTGCAGGCAATTCTATTTATAAGCTTCTTTCATTTCTGTTTGATGTTTGAAAAGGTTTTTCATAGCTCTTACCTTTTCTTTGGTTTCTAGGATATGCTAATCAAATGTTCTTTAACTAGTTAAAACTGAACACTTTATTTTTTAAATACAGCCAGCCAAGGGAGTTCTTCAGGCATGCATCTCCATTCTTTGCTGTCTCTCCTTCATTGTTCTCAGGATTATAGCATGGGAAAGCGAATAAAGCACGGTCTACAGTGTGGTGGGTGGCTGTAGATATGATGAACCTTCTACTGAGGCCTTCATACCTTTAAAATTCACTGTTTCTTCTTCTTAAAGCTCAGTTGAATTTAAAGCTAATTTGCTATTTTCTATTTATTAAAACTTAAAGACTGAAACTACAATTGATGAGAAGAATTTGGATAAATACTCACTGATGGAGCACAGGGTTTTCCGTATGGGATGGTAAAGTAAAATAAATAAAAATCCTGATATCTACTGAAGGAGACAATTTCCTTTAAAAGTGTTAACAGCACTTATGTAATCTTAATGTCAGTTTAAAATTAATTAAAATACTTTTTCCCCATTGGCAGTTTATTCCTTTGTACTGAAGTTACTTGTCAAGGAAGACTGAGATTATTTACTATATTCCACATCTTTTGTAGAAGGGCAAGATACTTGTAATCAATCTACTTTAAAGGTATCTAAAAATCTAAAAACAAATGAAACTCTGTAATTATAAAGCTAATAATGATGTGCTTGGGGTGCCTTCATGTTTAACTAATTTCCAAAGCAATCTCTGTGTCAGAAGACATAGTTTTAAAGATAGAGAGGTACTCTCATAAGGATATCACTGTTTATGTGTGATTGGTCTGCCTATATATATAATCCATTGATTCTGTAGTGTTTGGCTTGTCTACCAATGAAGGGAAATGAATGCAGCCCTTCCAACCTCCTCCATCTTTCACCTGTGTGCTTGCCATCGATTCAGCAGTGCTTGGGTCAGAGCTTTGCCCTCACAGTGAGATGCTCCATCTGGCTCACAGGTCGTCTAGAGGATCCCTAATGAGTTTTATGTTCCCATACTGTGTTTTTTGATACCCTGATACTTACCCTACAGAGCAGCTTATGTGCCCGCAAGACTGGCCTAAAGATGTGAAAACATCTTGGAAAGTAGATCTTCCTTTGGCTTTCATTGTTTTACTTATTTACTAAGTAGCATAGCGTAAGGATTTAATAGCCTGAAAAGTAATATTTTGTAAGCTTCCCTGTGGATGAATGGTAGGAGGTAAATGATAGCTTGTATCAGATACTGTATCTTTTGGGCATGATTTTAGATTGCACTTGACAAAGAAGACCTAACTCCAGTCTTTGTCTTGCTAGCATGCCAAAATAGCTTTTTTGGCTACATATGCCAACTTTTCATGCAGTCATTGTTGTTTGAGAGAGAGTCCCTCTCTCTGCTGTGCTGGAAACCCATGATGTAGTAGTGCTAGCTACTACAGCCTGGTTTAAATGGTTATATGTTTTAAAATGTTTTTAATATGTTACTGTTAAATTGTAAAATCCTCTAAACTCCCTCCCACCGTCCCTCCACTCAGACACTGAATCCCCAGTGATTAAACAAGGGAGTTGACTAAACCCTGTCTAGCTGCTGGTTAGTGATCTCATATTTTGACTATTTCTCCTGATGAATGGTACTCATCCATCACAATTTTTCTTCACTGAAAAGCAGCAGGATGGGAAAAAAACCACTGAATTGGCCATTTAAATACTTCTTTTCCAGACTGTCTGCAATTACAAAGGCTTTTGGAAAAATCTGAATCAAGATGGTTTCGATTATGAGTAACATCTCTGACCATGCTGCATTCTAATCTGTATGTCCTTTAGGTTGAATCTGACATACCATGATTATTGTAATCACTTTATGATGTGTGTTTCAGAAAAATAGAAAATAGAAGCAAATACTGAATGGTTTCTGGCTGTGAAAGAGCCAGTCTTGTGAAAGGCATGAGATCATTATGCTTTTTTTCCGTCCTTAAAACTTTGTTTTGGTTTGTAGAGTTTTATTTTAATGTATTCTTCAACCTTGTGACATTTATAAAGAATATTTAAACCAAAGTCCTCTAAAGTAGCTGTCATGAATAAGTCTCCTGGGAGTAATGGAAACATGTTTCAGCCACATTGCCAGGCCAGGTGATGAGCTGAGTACCTTCTCAAAGTCTGTGTGCAGTTTTGAGGTCTTGATGGTTGTGATCTTTTCCTTCCTGCTCCAGAGAGGAAAGTTCTCAGCATTTCTGGTCTCTCTGCTCCTGCTTGGAAGCAGAGAGGGAGAAGGTAGTATAATCTTCACTTAGAAATTCTCACTTGGTTGTTGTTGTCGCTTTGCCATAAAAAGCAGTGACGGAAGCCTTGGCTGTGCTGTTGGCTCCTGACCGCATCCTGCCTCTTCCCTCCCAGCACCCAAACAACAGGAAACACTTGACAGAAAGATGTTTGATGGGAATCTCTGTCTTGTGACTTCTGCTCAGATAAGGTGCAGGCAGTGAAAACACTTTACCCACAAAGGAATGTCATAAATTATGTTGTACTTTGGTTCCTGTTTGCAGAACAGTATTTCAGACCCTGAGCTAGTTCCTCCTGAGAAGCAGATGAGCATGATGCGAAAGCTGTGAAGGCTTCCGGGAGATAGAACACTGGAAGTTGTCAGTTTGTCACTGTTTCAGCGGAGCCTGCTTGTTTCCTGTAGAAACTTTAGGGGCAAGGAAGAACAAATAAACAAAAGTGGTTCCTTTGTCCAAGTGAGTTTGCACGTGTTATACTACATGTTGTAGTAGCCTGTAAATACTTGGTGAACTTCTTTTCCCTACTAAGATTTAAAGGTGGGAAGGTATCATCTTCAAAATGCTGAAGAAAGCAAACCAAGGTAGTCTTTGTTCAAGTCAAATGGGTCGATTCAAGTCATGACTTTTTTTTCTTTCTCTATAGATCATTGGGGCTTTGCTGTGACACTGGAAAGACTTGGTATCACTAATACATGATCCCTTTCAATGCAATTTGAAATAGAACAAAGTGTTTGCCTTGAAATGATGTTTATGTGCATATAGGCATTATATTATCCAAAATGCTGTTTGGTAACTCTTTCTTCTGTCAGTGGAGTGCATCAGCTTTGAACGTGTAACAGCTCCTTGTATTAAAGTATTTCTGGGTGAATGGTCCAGCAGATTTCATTTTTAACATGGATGTTTTGCTTACTGCCATTGTGTTTAAATACTTTTATTGCTCCATAAATGCTTGGAGTTGCTGTGATCATTAGTCTTTGGTTGGGCATGTTGATGAGGCACACATGAGTGTTTTATTACCAACAGTGTGCCATCATCATCACCTGGACTTAATCTTCCCCACCACTTTCCAAATAATATCCTCCTTTTCTGTGGTTTGTAAGTCTCTCAAAATGCAATTATCTGGGCTGAAACATTTCAATTACTGACTCAGAGTGTTTATTTAAAGTTGTGGGGAAACACTTCAACCATCTTTGAAAAACAGTTGAAACATAAATACCTTGGTTTTCCTTACTTTTTTTAAAACTGGCTCAATAATAAACTTGATTTCTCATTGTTTATAGCTGAACCTTGAGATCCAGCACCAGAAGGGTTGCTCTGATACCAGTAATTCACCTTCTGCTATTTTTGTGAAATTTCATCCAAAATTGGTCATTTTGTAAGTGTGCAAATTCACCATCTATGCATGCCTAGCAGAGGCTGTGTGCAGGCAGGCAGGCTCCGCATACACTCAGCTGGCTTCAGACCAAGGACACAGCTCTGTCTGGTGTTAGGTGCTGGAGCAGGGAGCAGGGAAGAGGTAAGGCTGAAGGTGAGGAAATGGAGAGGAAGACAGCTGGGACATGGTGGGAGTTTGGCGGGGTGAACTGGGTAGGAGCCAAGAGTTGAGGAAAATGTATTGGAGATGTGCTGTCCAGACAACATTAGTGTCTGCTCTCTTCCAGCCCTGTATTTCCCTGTGCCTCAGTGTGTGCACGTCACAGACAGTGTTCTAGAGAGGGGTGGCATGTGGAGGGGTCAGGTCTCCACCCGAAGGGTGTTGGTGCAGCAAGAGAGGCAGGCAGTGGCAGAGTTGGCAGGAGATGGCCTCTTGGTCAGGTGTTCACCTCTTCTCTGGAAACCAGTGAGTGGGTCCCTGAAATTGATATCTTTGCTGCTAGCCGTGAGGTGGGTGGACCCCCAAATCCTAAGAGCAGTAGATGTCTAGTGAGGCATTTGCATGTGCCACATGAATGCAAGGGCAAAGTGAAAGGAGGACAGCTACCTCCAGTCAAAAACTGCAGGCACTTCTCAACTCTTCAACCATATTTGGTCTCAGTTTATTCTGTGTAGAGTGGGAGTAATGCTGTCTAGTAACACGAGAAGACCGAGAAATCCATTAATTATTTTAACAGAGCCATTCCTAATGTGATCCTGTAAAGCCAGTCCTGTGCATAGGCCCATAAGGGAGTGAGTAGCTTGCATTCAGGCCAGGAGGTAGGTGAACATGTGTTGGAGTATTGACAACTGACTGTCAGGATTAGAAGAAATACCATTCACTGTCTGGGAAAGGCTGTGCAAAATAGTAGGCGTGGTCATGTAACTGAGGTTGGTATCACTGCATCTACTCATGACACTTATGAAGACAGATACCGTGGAGATTGTCAGGGTATTCCAATGTCATTGCTGTATAATAAATGGTAGGGAGTCTAGTGTGTGCATTTCCCCCAAAGTCATGGATATATGCCTTGGAAAACCTAGAGGCAGTATTTTAATTTGAAATTAACCTAGAATTTTATTTAGTCAGTGCTGAATCTGTCTTAAGGAAGAGAATAATTATCTGCTCCTTCAACACGGTATTGAGAAGGTATAAGCCCTCTCGAGATCACAATCCCATATTCTAGTACTGGCATGAATATAGTATTCAGGGAAAGTAATAAGACATCCTAATGTGTCTTATCTTTTCTCATAACCGTGATTTAGCTGCCTAATTCCGTAAGCTACCATTTGGGATAAATGTAGCTGCATTATATTTCTTGCTACTTTTGCTAGATCTTCTGGAAGCTTCCTAATACCTGGTGGAAAGGGATAGATAGCCCTTCAGCAAAAAGAAAAGGGGGGGTTTTTTTTAGCTTACTGGAATGCCAGGGCTTCATTCTTTCCTCTTGCTTGAATTTATGGACCTTTTACCCCTTTCTTTCTCCCCACTTTTTTTAAGCTGATTTAGTTTGTTGATTTTCTGGGTATTTCTCACTGCTAACTCTTACATCCTGCTGCTTCTGAGCAGGGGTCTCACTGCCCGTCTTGCTAGTAGTGCTGTTTTCCCCATTCCCTGAAGAGGGAAATTCAAGGTGTGTCAGACTGCAAGAAAAGATAGAAACTAAAATGTTTCACTGATGTTAAGAAACCAATTCCCAGAAGAGGAGGAACATGGACTGGGTGTAGAAAAGGCGAGGAAAAGTGCCCTGTTTCCCCTTGGCTTTTCAGGTCAGGTACATTTGGCTGCTCTCTGTAGGCAGCCCCACAGTGATACGGTGTCTTGTAATCTCAATAATTTGTTTGCTGCTTCTCAGCAGGTATAAAAATTAAGGATTTTACGTGTGATTCTTCCTTGAAAATGCACATATATTCATTTTTAGAGTTTGTTTCTTTAATTTTTGTTTGTTTTCAGGAACTTCCCAATCAGTTGAGAGCTGGTGTCAGACTCCAGCCCTTGCTGGCTGGTCCAAGGAGCAAAGCTGATGATTTATTAATAATGCAGCTGCGGTGCCAGTGCTGCTGCTGAGAGTGGGTAAACACTCCTCTTCTGCAGAGGGACAAGACTCTGTA
Source organism: Platysteira castanea (assembly GCA_013397175.1). Taxonomy (NCBI): domain Eukaryota; kingdom Metazoa; phylum Chordata; class Aves; order Passeriformes; genus Platysteira; species Platysteira castanea. Next base: position 184,998 of record VYXC01005558.1, on the reverse strand, counting down.
CTTTTCACCTCTGCAGTTATGTAAGGTGTCCTCGGCAATCTGTGTTTTGACTTGGCCCTTGCTTTTTCCATTTGTTTACAAAATGACTGGCCAAGAAAGTGTGAAATCCCCAACAGGGAAGAGTCCCAGGAAATCCCAGCTAGACTGGGAGCCCCACCAAATAGACAGGTGCAGGGTGGCCTGGCCAGAGTGAAAGCATATTCCCAAGGAGCAGCACGGGGACTCGCCAATGACACATCAGGTCACCTGGTGGCAGTTCAGGGCTGCTGGACATCCTGCTTGAGGGCTGCGGGCTGTGATGTGCTGGTGTCCAAGGCAGTCTCTTGCTTCTGGTGTACATTAGGTCTGCCCTTCTCTGTAGTACACCAGTGGATCCCTTAGTATGTCGGGGACTTGCTACATCATACCGATGACCTTTTCCATGTGGTGAGACTCTTCCAAATAGCAGGCCTTTTCCAAATCACATTTAATTTACTGCAACGCTCAAATGAAGCATCTTCTCAGTGCTCCTTTGGCCAGGTGAATTGCCGTAGGAAGCTAATGTAGTCAGTTTTACAGCACTCTCCTCCCATTTTCTTTCTGATCCAGTCAGCCAAGCTCCTCACTACCAAGGCATATCTTCTGCTCCTTTTTGATGCCACATAACTGATTTTATGGCTTTTCCTGAAGTGCGTTAAGATTCCCGGCATGTCGTTGAGCAAACTGTTCCCAGCATATCAGCCCATTGCCTGATCCTTGCTGGGCTGTTCATCATTTGGGCTCATGGGCATCCATCAGCAAAGACCTGTCCCCATTACTCGCTATTTCTTTTCTAACCTGGATATGGTGGAGGATATGTGATATGGACATTAGAGAGTGAAGTCTGTATGCTGAGCCACAGTGGCTTTTCTTTACAGGCCACTGAGAGAGAAATATGGTGTCTCAGGGCTTGATTGTTAGTTCTTTAGTTACCCTTGCCTACCTTTTCACTGTAAAGTGGTGTTTCCAAACCAAGGGAGTTTCATTTCAGCCCTGTTCATATGAGCAAGCTTGCATTAAAGTCAGCATATGACTGCTTGAAGGCTTTTATGGGAATTGGAAAGGAGGTGGGAAAAGGGGTATGTCAGGAAGTGGTGCTGAGCTGTACCCATTGTCTTGTTCAGTGTTCTGCTGTTCTGCTACACCACTCTTGCCTTTTCTCTTGCCACCTGCCCTGCAGCCAAGCAATTTACCTCTCTTTTCTGGGATTAATTCTGGAATGGCTACTTCTGTCCGCTCTTGAGATATTGAGAAAATTTGAAGAAAATTGCATCTTCTCAAGCTCTTATCCTCTTCTTTTACAGTTCAGTCAAGTTAAATTTAATGGTGGAGTATGTTGTTTACCAGCAAAAATCTGTGTCACCTTGACTTACTGTGTTGTCCCGCCCGCAATTTACACAGCTCTCTTCTGTCTTCCACGAAAACACTCAATCCTTGAGATGAGCAGGTGCATTAAAGCTGCCCAGCAATCAGTTATCTGTGTGTAATGCTGTATCTTGAGACTCTATAAAGGTTTTAGACATTTTTTTCTATAATGCAGGAATCAGTGAATATGTTGACTTCTCTGGCTAGGCAGAGTTGGAGGGCTTAAAATCACTGCTCTGCTATTAAAACCCATCTTGGTTCCCATGTCAGGCTGCATCCAGTCCTCCCACAGGGGGAGCTGTGTTTGTTGGAACCCTGCACAAGGCAGCTTTGCACCGTATGAAGACTCTCACCAGCCATGTAATAGAAATCAGACATTTGAGGAATTTTATCTGAATAATGTTATGCTTCCCACTGCTTTCTTTATGTTCATTCTGTTGGGTTTTTCCCTTATACTATCTGTTGGCTGCCTCTCATTCAATGGAAGTTGTCTGTGTGCATTAGAGTGAAGATTTATTTCAAGGATTGTCAACAGTTGCTTGTGATGTATACTGATCAATGCTGGTAGCCAAACTTGAAGCTAAGATAAAATAACTGGTTGATTTTGAGTGCTGGGGCAGGGGGGGGTGGGGGATGGGAAAAGAAAATCAAAAGGAGCTACATAATTGGAGAAGAAATAATCTCTATTGCCCTGTTATTCTCAAGTTATTTTCAAGGCAGTAAACACAGAAATAAAATAAATTGATATTAAACTGTTGTCTCTTTGTCTGAATTTTCTCCTTATTTGTTAGAGTAATCTCAAGGATGTTTGTCAAACAACTTAGAATTTCATAAATGTCTTTTTTTTGGCGTCTGCAATATCTGCCTGAGTTCTTTGTCTTCTGAGCAATTTAATATTGAGTACACTTCCCTTGATATTGCAAGGCAAATTATTAAACCATTCTCTATACCTATGCTCAACATTTGTTTGAAAGAGCATCTTGAGAGACTCAGAGCTCTTTGTGCATTGCAAATGTGCTATTCAGTAGAACATTTTGTCTTTTTCCATTTAAATAAATATCTCCTATTAAGTCTTTAGTGGTAAGACTCTTACATCATTTAGACATTCCATCTTTTTGTAAGACTTCCATTTTTGTTCAATATTTTTCTATTTTTTCTGTCAGTTACAGGCAGTTCTTGTTCTCTACTTTTATGAATAAAATGATCATTTTTATTTTACCAGCTTTTAGTTTCTTACAAAAAAATGGAACTCGTTAAAAGAGTAGCTAATGGGTTTTCTTAGGTTTTTGGAAACTGAATCAGGTTGAAGTCACCTGAGAGTTTTTTTCCTTCTCTTTCTTTTCTACCTTAAAGTAGAATTTTCCTTCTAGTTTTTCTTGAAACGGAAGTGTGTAGGTGCGTATAAATATGTATGCACACTCACTAACTTTGGTGGGTGGACTTGCAAGGTGGCTTTAGAAATACAGCACTAAGTTCTAAGCAATGTTTTAAAGTTGTTCTAAAGTTGTTTTTGTTGGTAGCTTTTGTCTGTTTTTTTTCCCAGGAAAACAGATCCAAGAGCTGAACCATTTCAAGTGTAATATAAAAGGTGCTTATGTTGTTTGGAAATACATTTTTTCCTTTAGGTCTTTGTGTTTGTAAGATGTATGGCAAATAGTAAAGTCTGAGGTGTTTGAACTCTCCATCAAAAGCTTAATATTTCTATTAGTAGTACAGTTTGGTCCTTTTGAATTATTTTTCTATTTCACAAATAGTTCAAGTGTGCCCCATTTTCAAGATAAGGGATCTTATTCTGATCTCCATTTTTCTATAAAATTATATAAAATTCTGCTTAGGCTAAACAAATTGTGTTTTCATAAGCATACATATTTGCAAGTCAATGTACTCTAGATGTGAAAGTATGCAAAATTTAAAAAAAAATTGAAATTCTTTTGTATGCCTTAAGGAAGAAATAAAATGCTACGTTACATTTTTTAAAATCTCTAACTAGTCATTCTTAAGGCTTACCTAAATCCCTTAAGTCCTTGGACATATGCATAACTCTATGAGCATATGTAGTCCTACAGATTGTGTGAGGTGGTGCATATTCACAGCAAGTGCAAAGGGAATACTTTAATGGACATGTGGTGTCAGGTTTTCTACTTCCTGAGTGAAGTTAGGAAGCAGATTGACCTGCATAGGAAAACTGAATTCATAGATTGTGATGTTAGATGGAAATACTTTTTAATTCAGTCCAAACTGAAGTCTGAGGGTTTTCCATGAGTGTTGAAAGTGCTGTTGGTGAATGAACTCTCATGTACTAAAATATATAGGGAAATGCATGCATTCAAATCCTGTAGAGCAAGAGACATCATCCCTCTCTGTGTATGAATACACAGTATTTTCTTTAGTGTTTTGGGGGTTTTTGTCCCTTTTTGATATTTCTGCATTTGAAAAATAACTTTTGAACTGGATGTTTTGAGCTGGTAGAATTAGTGTGGCTGTCTATGCATAGGAGCAGAAGCTTAACTATCTCGAAATACCTGCCCTCCTATTGACTGGATCTATTTTTAGCCTCAGGGAGCACAGGATTATTGCAATTGAAAAGTTTCTGGTTTATGCAATACTGAAAATTTTTCATTGATTGGGTGAGGCCACACATGTTCCCAACCAGAATTTGCTGAGGAGGAACCCCAAAGGAGAAAAAACAGTTTTTGCGCTTGGCAGAAACTCTTCCAGAGAAGTATTTATGTCTTAGGTACCACCCCAGCTGCTGACACTGCTGTCTCTGTGGCTATTCTTGCCGTGTGCTGCCACCACCCTGGACAGTGGCCTGTGCTAGCTCACACTCTGCTGGGGTTTGAACAGTGTGTAATATCTTCAGTAGGTGATGTTTAGCTAAGCAGCATGCCCACAGCTGCAAATGCATTACTGTTTTAAAATGTGTACTGTGTGCAAGGCATGCAGAAAACTGCAAGTTTTTTTCGAGTGGGAGGGGTAGTTGTGGCATCAGGAGATTATTACTTCTTAAAAATTTGTGTGTGTCTTTTCTAACTCCAGCAAATGTTTGGCTCTCATAGTGTCTATCTGGAAACCAGAAAATCTTTTTTTCCCTTGTAGAACCAGCTGCTCAGGTGCCTTCTAAAGCCATTCATGTCTTGGAAGTCATATACTTTTCTTCTTTTCCCATTAGACTGCATATTTAATCTTGAGAGCTCATACAATTTCAGCTGCGTTTTAGGTTTAGCTTGTTTTCTTAAGGAAACAGGCTTTGCATAATTGCACTGTCCATATTTTTGCCAGCATCATCCTCTCACCCTAGTAACTTCTGAATAATGTAGCCGATTTCAAGCAAAGTTGCTAGAAGCAGACATCTCAAAGACATATCTCAAAGTTCTTACTGGTTATGCAAAAATTGGTGTCTGGGTAGAAGAGAGGTACAAAGTTTTACCCTATTAAGGAAAAGGCAGGAGCGGGCTCTAAGCCGCTCCCGAGTGTGGTCTGCCAGCAGCGTGCACGTCTTGGCTGCCTCTTCAGGACATGCACGGCTTGGGCGAGTTATAATTATCGTGTGAGTTGTTTCCTGGGCTATAGTTAGGAGAGGTGGGAGGGTGCTCTGGGGGAGAAGGAAGGAGGGAAGTGGGGTACAGTAGGAAGCTGGGAGTTTATGGAGAACAGAGGTGGATAGGGGGAGTTGGTGGAAGCACCCTGGGGAGCAAGGCTTGGAACAAGGGACAGACGCCTGCAAGGCAGCAGGCCTCCCACTTGCTGCTTCTCATCAGATAACCTGTCTTTTAAAGGTGTGTCACATGTTAGGCTATGCTGTGAGGTGGGGGAGTCATGCTCTGTTATTTCCCACTAATAGCATCAATAAATTGCCTGAAATTCTGTACCTGAGTGAAATAATTCTGGAAGCTTTAGTTGATTCTTGCCTTAAGAGACAGAAGAAACATTGTTTTGCCTTTTTTTTTCCTGTTCAAACATCTTACTTTTATGAAAGGTAAAGGTAATTTTAATAAGTAAAACTAACTCATTATTATACATAAGCGATTCCCAAGCTTGAATTAATTATTATTGTTACTGTTAGAGGAAGAGTAAAATACTGAAAGAAGTTGTGAATTTATGAAATATTCAAGATGGAGAGGTAGCTGCAAAACTTGTAGACAGGAGATGGATTCTTAGTGTGTTAACATGCGAAGTTATGGGGTGTTATGTTCTGCATTCACCTCATTTTGCTTATTTTAAATTTAAAATTCTAAGCACATATGTAGCTTTTTAATATACTCTAATTTGTGGGCTGTCTTGTGGCATTGATCTTAGACAAATTACCCATTGTTCTTAACGGGAAAATCTATTGATTAGAAAAAAAAAGCCAATGGTGTGACATGGCTTGTTAAGGGATGTATTTTTGAAATTAGGCCAGTCAGGCAGCACCTCCCAAGAATATTGCCCCTGCAGAAGTAGAGCCTCTCTTTTCTGAAATCCGTTGAGTTCCCAGCTCCTCAGCGCACCCTTTCCCTCTCCCACTGCTTTACTGGAATGAAATCTCTGGCACAGCCTGACATGAGCCACGACATGTTCCAGTCTCGATAATTAGCAGTAGAAAAGTAGTTTTTATGTTAAAACTTTCTATTACCTGCCTGAAATGTGGTGGTGGGCAGCTGCAGAGGACAAAGGGAAAGAAATAAAAGGTCAGAGTTAGGTACCACCCTTCCAGGATGAGAGGAGTAACAGATTGCTGGGAATGTAATCTGATGTCCGTTCATTGTTCCTATCCATTGCAGATAAGGAGACAGCTCATTGAAAGTGATTTTTTCGCATGAACTCCCATGGGAAGTGCACAACCGCTTATGATGTGCTTGTTGATAACCTTCACTTCATGGATGACAGGAGTTTCTAGGGACCCAGTTTCGAACCAATCTGTCTGTGTCCTTAGTTTCAGGACTGTGACTCATATCTGGGAACAGGTTAAAAGTTGTAAGAAGCAATTATTTTTCCCTGCCACCTGCCTCATCCTGCTGAGTTTGTGTCGTCATGTGCCAGAGGGACTGAATGTCTGTGGAGCGGCTCCTAAACTGCTGTGGTTTTGAGATGAACCAAGCCTCGTCCCAGAGGCTTGATGTCGGTGCACCTGAGAGTTAAAGTACCTGATTTTGTCTCTGTATTTGTGATGATGCGGCCTTCTAACATAGTAGTTTTTTGCAAGAATCCAAAGTAGACTCTTGTTGATGGTGACCCAACCAGTATGTTGAATATGCTTGCACGTTATGTACAGTTGCCTGTTCTGCTTCTTGGTTGGTATGTGCTGTCATGTCAGTTGGGCTTCATATTTGAATTCTTAATAAACCAAAAAATTTTGGGGTCCTATTTGGCTGAAACTACAAGTTTGAATTTTTGTTTCTGCGTTGATTAGTAGTTGGGACATGGAGCATTTGGGAAAAAAAGGAATGAAAAATTCCTTATAGGTGTTTTCCTGCTACCATTGAAGGTCCAAAAAGTAAAAAAGCTGGTCTCAGAATTTATGTCATTTTGATAGTGAGGGCTGGATTAATTTACTCACTATTTTCAGTGCTCATTCCACTGCAGTTTATTTTGGGTCATTTAATTTCAACAAGGCTTGATCTGTTTAGAGGGCTTTCTATAGCAGCGTGGCGGGACCACACAGCTCTTTTATAGTACGTAAGTTCATTGCACTGGGAGCTCAAAAAAGTAGTAAATGAGGCACAGACATGAATAACTTTAGAGAGGACAGTACATTTTTGTATGGTTGGATTATTTTGAAAATTTTCAGAAATAACCAATCTTTTGTGCACTGTGGGTTGCTGTGCAGAGCTTGAAGTAGTGGTGTACAGTAGCTGTGTGCTTTCAGAGGTAAGACTGGAGGTCTGGCTGAAGGCACTCTTCAGGTTTAAGGTACTTCAGAAGCCACTGTGGTAGAGAGTTGCTCTCAGTCTTCATTTAAGGAACATTTTTGATTCCATAGGTCGACATTTCCATCAGACTTGGTAGTTTGATATGATTTTGCTGTTTAAATTTTTAGATTTACTGTATGAGCCAGTCATATACAAAACAGACTAAGGTAAAATAGAACTCAGTTGAAAATGTCTAAATCAGTTGGCCTCATCAGCCAACAAAAAAACATATGCTCATTGTCTGCACTGAGTCTGCTCCAGTTTAGCATTATGATGGCAAAGGCCACGTTTCCTCCGAATGAAAGAGCTAGCCTCCTTTATGTCCATCAAATCGTGACTATTTCTGGTTCTGCTCCTGCCAGCTGCCAAAGTAATGTTCCTTTTTTGTAATTCGTTAAACCAGGCAGCGTTAGTGAGTCTCTCAACAGAAGGAAGGCATGATGTCCTGAAAGGGGCTGCATCTGTACTAGGAGGTTAAAACAGCACTCAGACCGTTGTTCCTGAGTGTTGAGACCATTTTTTTTTCTTAAATTTTTAGCTGTCTTGCATTTTCTGATCTCTGCTGTTTAGCATACTCCAAGCAGCAGCGAGCGGCAGTTCAGGAAAGGGCTGTTCTCAATAGTTTAATAGTGTGGAAATAGCTGATTGCGTTCCCATCAGCCTCGGCGCAGCAGAACCTTCCTGAACACGTTTAACTCACTCCTGTATAGCTAGTTATGAAATCCTTGTAGCACATTAGAGGCAGAATCAGCACTGTTTTGGTCTCCAAGTCAAAAGTATAACAATAACACTAGTTTTGGGACATTTGAAGCCTATTGAAAGTTTTATAGCAGTGTGTGTGCGTGCATACACGGAGTTGGTTTATGTCTGTACTGTGTGGTATACCTGCACAGGGATCTGGGTGCTTTCTTGGCTATAGGAGGATATTCCTGCTTGTCTACCAATAGTAAAGCCCTAATACCAGTGAATGGAAAGTTTAAAAAGCACTTCTTAAAAACATCTCAATTTGGAAACTTAACTTATACAAGTTGAGTGTATCAAATGTGGTTTGACTAATACTTTAGGCCCTCTAGTCACGGCTGCTAAAATTTTGTGATTGTTTGTGAGCTGTGTCATCAAGGAGCTTCTGATCTCAGCAGGTCCTGCCCTGCAGCTGCACAACCTCCTGGTGCACCCTACAATTTCCCTTTCTGGAGAAAATATTTCAGTGCATCTTACACCGCTGTACCTGTGTTTGGGGTCAGCTTGTACATCCATCTCCTCTAACCCAAGACACCTCAGAGATGACAGCCCACCCATATTTTTATTGTCTCTTATTGTCTCATAACTGTCTAAAACCTCCTTTCATGTTGATTGGGAGCTCTTCTTTTGCTGTGTACCTTCAGATTTAGATCCATGCACTGCTTCTAAATTTAGGCTGTAAAAGTACCAACTTTACTTCTGTTCTTTTATACTTGAATGGAAATAGTTCAAAGGTGTGCTGATGTAATAAAAACAGGAAGCTGGAAGGCAGTGAACTGGAATAAGGGTAAATGTATGAGAGAACACAAGCAGAGAGTGGCAACTTTAGATCCTCACTGCCAGGATCACGCAATTATTTTTAATATGATGTACTTAAAAGCTGCTTTTCAACTGAAGAAGGTTTCAGTTTGTTATTCATAATGTAATGTCATTTATAAAAAAACATTTAGGTCATGGTAACACCAGATACTCTAGCCAAGATGTCATGAGAGGCAGTTCAGGCAGTCTGGATAATTCTGAGATTATTAGTTGTATGGCAGTGATCTGTACTTAACAATGAAAATGCTGATTCAAAGCCTTTTTTTTTTTTTTTTTCCCATGGCTAATGGCTTTAATGATCAATCAGAGGTGGTGGGCTGAAGCAGAGCTCAAGGCCTTCAGCTGCTCCCAGCCTTCTGCATAGTTCCCAGGAAACACCCTGTGTTTCCTTAGTTCTTGTTTAGTTTATGGTGTAATATTTTGCTCAAAGGCATTAAACTGTCATCAAAAGCAGCAGACCGATTAGTGTGACTTCTTGTTCCAGGGTCGCTGTACAAGGGAGAACTGCAAGTATCTTCATCCACCAACACATTTAAAAACTCAACTGGAAATCAATGGCAGGAACAACTTAATCCAACAAAAAACTGCAGCAGCGATGCTTGCCCAGCAAATGCAGTTCATGTTTCCAGGGACACCACTACAGCCAGTGGTAAGTATATTTCTCTGATGGTGTTAATGGTAAGTAAAGTTGAAGACTATACTGACCTGCAAAAGTTCTCTAAGTAGTATCAATAAAAATAGTCCCTGTCTGTTTACTTAAGAAATGGTCAAGGTGGTAGAGATATGCTCATTTATATTTGCATTTGAAGATGTAATGGAATGTTGCTGTAGATTTTATTTATTTTTGTTTTATCCCAAAATAATTTGCAATTTTTTCCTTTTTTTCCCCCTTCATGCATTTCATGTCATGTTTGTAAGATTTTTACCTATAATCTTTCTAGAGGTGAAAATTTGTATAATAACAGTAATTTGCTAGTAAGTGATCGGAGTAGGAACACAACGTTTCTCAGGAGTCTATGGGTTTGAATGGCTTTAAATAGTATTTAATCCCAATACTGGGAACAAAGGTTAATGGGTAGCATTTTCCTGCTCTGTTGAAGTCTGAAGTGTCCGTGGATAAGACAGAGAATTGATGATGTACACACTTCACAAATGCGGTGTTTTTTCTCAAGGTGATTCGTACAGTGCCTGAGACACTTCATATCCAGGAGGTGACATAGAACTAGAGTCTGGCATGCATGAGCAGCATTTTGGATATGCACTAAGGTGATCAGTTGCTCTGGGCAGCCCTTGCACTTGGGCTCCTCACTGTAGCAAACTTCCAAAACATGATTTGGCAAGTAATCTGAATTGAACTTTTCACACATGGCCGCTAATGATGTTTTTTCAGTCTAAATTCCTGGTGCAAGGCATCCCACTGGAGTGGGGTTTTTTTCTCTAACTTGAGGCATCTGGAGTGTTGGCATCAACTTCTCCAGTGAGTTTCCAAGGTCCATTTATAGTTTATCAAAAGACACAGGCACTCCTAATTACTATTTGTTTGGTTTGTTTCAGACATCTGCATTCGGATTAGATAATTTAGTTTTCTAAGTGCCTTTGTCTTTCCATGGGCTACAGCAGAAGTCAAGTGTAGGCATTTCAGAAGAAGACATCTGCATTTGGTCACAGGAAGCTCACCCCAGATGCCTTTTTCAATAATACCATTTTATTCTTGAAACATCTATTATCAGGTGGGATTGGGAATTGAGTGTCAGGACTCCCTGAATTTCTGGTACATGTTAATCAAATTTTATCTGGTGATGTTGACCTAAATTGTCTTTATATTTCCTGGGGTTTTACTGCTTGATTTTTTCATGAGAGAAAGTTTTGATGAAGTAATAGATTCCACCACTTAATACTATGAGAAAAACTGAAGTGCCAAAATGATTCTTTCTTCTTCTCACCTATTTCATCATTTGAACTTTACAATTTCATTGACGTAATGTCGTCTGTACCGATTGCTGTGATAAAAATGCCAGGTTTTATTTCTCTGTCTCACATAAATTGCCAGATTAAGATGACTCAGCCTTGACCAAATGGATAAAAAGTGAAAGAAAATTTCACAGAAGTCATTTGACATGTGGATTTATTCTTAAAATTATATCTGATACAAAGCTGTTATTTATATTTCACATAACACATACTGTCCTCAACATAGTCAAACCATTATTTCTTATAAGTGTTCATTATTATGCTCTTCAGAATTTAGCTCATGTTTGACATATGAACTGGGTTGTTTGATATCGAGCAGATTTGATCACTGATTAAAACACAGCATAATACATTTTTAACTCTTAAGGGCTGGTAGATGCCATTTCCGTACAGTTGGTTATCCTGGTTAATCTGCCTGCTCGGAGCATCTTATTGGTACTAAGTCACATCCATTTATAATTTAGTAATTGGTTCCAAAGACAAAAAAAATCCAAAGAAAACCAAACCCAAACAAAAAAGAAAAAAAACACCTTCCAGCTCCTGTGTTTTCTCTTGCATATTTTCTATGTACTTTATGTCAGGCAGGCCACCTTAATGAGAAAGACACTTCTCCTTTGTTAAAGTGTTTTGAAGTCTTAGTGTTGTGCTGTTGTGTTTCTAGCTGCTGGCTTATTTGGGAACTTAATTTCTGGCAAAGCTAATCTGAGATGTGTCCTATTTTTCTGCTCAGTTTTTCCTCATTTATAATTATAGCTTCACTCTCTGGGGTAAACATCAGCTCTGCAGAACTAAAGCACTTTCCAGGTCTGAGCATGGTCTGAGCATGGTGATGTTCTGCCTCCACCCCCTGTGGAGCTGGTGGTGACAAACCCACTATTCTGCCTCATCACGGCTGTTTTAGCATCACACAAGTGCTCTTTCTTTTGGTCATGACTTCACTGACTTACTGTAGGAAGGAACAAAACAAGATTTTTAGACCCGTATCATTCCCTCCAATCAAAGTTTTTTGTATGTTGAACTAATCTAAGCCTGAATAAACCCTGTCTAAATATTGTGTCCAGCTGAGATTATAATATTTATTCTGCTTGCCACTGGTGACAGCTGAGCACACAAACATTTGCAAAGGTGAGTTTTTTCAGTGTATGAGACAAAGTAACATATAATTGCAGGAAGTGGCAAAATACAGTTTGCAAATATACTGGAAGTTCCATGCCAAAGAGCTCATTATATGTACTCTTATTAGAAATATGGCTTTAATATAGTTAATAATGCTTCACCTATGAAATCTGAATGCTTTGAAAAATAACCTGTTTTCCCAAGGAAAACATGTATTGAGAAAAAGCAATAAAGTCTATGTTATTTCTACATTTAGATGTGTAAATAAGCTTGCAATGTAAGCTGGACCTCCGCAGAGATTCAGGTTCAAAGTATGACTTCCTTTGCATCACCAGACTCTTTTCCAAGAATAGAGTTACAAAGGTGGTTCTTCGTGTGCTGCTGGAATGTGTTACGTGATTAAAAGAAGAGAGGATGCTGTGTGTCTTGCCAGCTGCTTGAATTTTTTTCATTTAGAAAACTAGTCAGTGCCAGAAAGAACAAGTAAAAGACAACTAGAAAGGTATTGATTCAGGGGCTTCTTTTCATCGTGGTCTGTGTTTTCCTTTTTCAGCCCACATTTCCAGTGGGTCCCACAATAGGAACGAACACGGCTATTAGCTTTGCTCCTTACCTAACGCCAGTAACACCAGGAGTTGGCTTAGTCCCGACTGAGATCCTACCCACGCCACCGGTCATTGTTCCTGGAAGCCCACCGGTTTCAGTCCCCAGTTCAACTGCTACCCAGAAACTCCTCCGGACTGATAAACTGGAGGTACTGTAGACACCACTGTGACTAGAAATACATGCTCTGTTAGGCTATGTAAAAGATCCTGGAGGGTGTAACTGTTGTTTTAGAAATGAAGCTTAAATTTAGTTGCTACAGATTAAAAACTTGTAACCAGGCGGGATTTCTGCACTTGCAGCCTGTGGTAATTAAATATTGTTATTTTTAAGGTAGTGTGTTTGCTTATGTTTAATACACAGACATCAACATGAATTTTCAGCTTTTGTAAAGTTCACTGTCTCAAAAAAACCTATGCCTTGATGAAATATCTAACAAGCACGTTTTTTATTTCAGTGTTAATTGTCTTGAGTTTTCTGCACTGATAATAAGGGAATTTTTTAGCCTTATGGATCAATATTAGGGGAATGGTGTAGCCCTTTAGCCCTGAGCTGGCAATGGAGATGTCGAATATTACCAACACTGCAGCAGGCTAAAGGGACAAGTCCCAGCTATGTGCAGAGCCTTCCAGCTGTTGCTGAATCACTGTGTGGCTGGACTCAGTGGAATCTGTGATCCAAGTACACAAGGAGGCCAAATGGCTGTTGCAGAAATGACTGTCCTTTCCCAAAAGCCCAAGCACTAGTGTCTAGAGCACGTTTCTTCTTAGGAAAATCAGTGTGTTCATTCTGCCCATTTTTGAAAATTATTTTTAAGTAGGCTCTCAATTTTGTTTGTAGACTCCATAAAAAATACAGTGCATCTGATGTGTATTTTCCCTGGGTTTCATCAAGAGGAACTCCTTCCCTACCAGTCAACCTGCAAAAATACAAAGTGTAGTCAGAAAGAGACAAAATATTTTGTGATTCCCAGCTAGTTTTGCAGGAGCAGTTACATGAGTAAGTAAGTATCCTTCCCAGCTGCTTTTTAAAGAGGAAGAAGAAAAGGCATTTGAGAATGCTTCTGTTATATGTTAAGTTCATTTAGCCACAGTACCACAGAGCTGCCTGAGGAGCCAAGAACGTGAGGGTGAAGTAGGTGCACTCCCCTCACCCACCAGGAGATGAAGGATTTATTAAATTGAATTTGCTGTAAAACTTGAACTAACTGGGGAAGGGGGCAGGTCTGTCTTTTGGGGGTGTGGGACTCTCCTTGCCCTTTCATGTTGCACCGAGCTCTGCACCTGCAACGTGTGTTGTTTTGCACGTAGGTGTGCAGGGAGTTCCAGCGGGGGAACTGTGCGCGTGGAGAGACTGATTGCCGCTTTGCGCATCCGGCAGACAGCACAATGATTGACACAAATGACAACACCGTAACCGTGTGTATGGATTACATAAAAGGTCGTTGCATGAGGGAGAAATGCAAGTATTTTCACCCTCCTGCACATTTGCAGGCCAAAATCAAAGCGGCGCAACACCAAGCCAACCAGGCTGCGGTGGCAGCCCAGGCAGCTGCGGCAGCTGCGACTGTGATGGTAAGTGCTGGCATGTATGGCTGCCTTTTTTTGATGCCTATTTTGCTTCAATTTATTGCTGTTTGCTTATACTTCCTTTTCTCTTTTGCCTCTTTTCTTTTTTTTTTTTTGGTGAAAGATAAGAATTTATAAAATTATTACTATTGCTTGATGGGAGGAAGCACTTTCTTTTCTTTATGCCCTTATTTTAATGCTGTATTTCTATTCAAGACAGTGAAGCAAATGACACTCTATACCACTTCTGTTCTCTGCCTTAATTATATGTAAATTTTCCCATAGTATTTCCAAACAGAAACAAAACTGATAAGCTTCAGTGTTCCCAGGAAAACAGGGACACATATGCTGTTTTAGCACTTTGATGGCAGATATACATGTGGAAATTTGGAAGAAAAGCAGAGAGAGTGTTTGCTTCAGAGATCAGTAGTAGAATGGAAACCTGCATTGGGATTCAGCACAGTCCACCTTAGAAATGAGACAGACAGCCAGCCACCTTGGTCTCACTGTGTTGGTAGTGTAGAAAAACTAGGAAACTCATCTGATCTACCATTAGTGCCTGTCTGAGGATAAGAAAAAACTGCACTCTATAGATCTACAACTATCCCCAATGACTAAAAAAAGTGTTGCCTGTATCTTTTTGAACTTCGGTTAGATGCATTTTAGGCCTAGAGACTTCTTGCCTCTCCTACTATTATGGGCCAGTTACTTGAATCATGGGGTTTAAAAGTAGTAAACTATAACAGGAATCATTAGGAAAGAAATGTTGTGGCTACAGTCAGAAGAAAAGAGAGTAGAAGCTTTTATTTTCAGATATTTTAACCTCTTACTTAAAACTGTTCAGACAAGACAGCCCACCCCTTCACCAGGGTTGGATCTCTCTAACAGTTGCTACCAGGAAAGTTGATAAATATACAGTGGTATTGATAAAGTTAAATAAATCGAACATGGAGGATCTGACTTGAGAGACAAAACTGCTGGCAACAAATCAAAGAATCATTGTCTTCCTTGCTGGCAGTGGACAAATAATTCAGCAGATGTGGTTTGTGGACTTGTGGGCAGTGCATACAGTAGTTACAGACAATACGGTTATTCTCTGGTTAAAAAGCCTACCAGAAACACAACACAGTACAGTATATAACTACCCCAAGCTATTGTATTTAACAAATTAGGGAAGGCCAGACTTTTGTTAGGGACAAAGGGTAAGTTATGCAAGAAAGTAAACCACCAAACAGAAGAATATTTCTTAAGTTTTAATATTCTTTCTCTAATAGCATCCCCAGCCTTTGTTTCAAATTGGATGATTTTTAGTTAAAGTTTCCTGTGCTTGCAGAAATTGAATACCATCTGGAAATTAAAGCAGAGAAGATTGGGTTTTTATTCTGATTAGCTTCTGTTGTGCAATATTTATTGTTCATTTAGAGACTGTAATATTTCTAGGCACTGTACTAAATGAGAAAGGAGAGAGATGAGGGGATTAATTTTTTTACACTTCAGAAATGGCTGCAGATATATATCCTGTGGTTTTAAATAAGGCTTAATTAGAGTTGCATTAGCCTCAAAGCAAGATGAAACATTTATGGAAACACAGAATTGAAATGTTAGCAGTCTAGTGTCACAGGAGAAGGCAGCAGGGACCTGTAATTCAGGGTAATGTTTTGCAAATAAATATGTACGAAATATTCTGGCCTGTTTCCCCTGCTTAAGCAGGGTGAGCTAGAGGAGACTGCCCAGGAAGTGCCTGTTTGGCTTACTGAAGTCTCTAAGCATGGAAACTCCATAACTTGACAACCCATTCCATACTTCCAGTAAAAATAAAAGCTTTGGTGGTTTGGGGTTTTTTTCAATCTTACCTTTAAATGGAATTTCTTGTATTTAAATTTGTTCCTATTGCCTCTTTTCCTGTCCCTGGGCACTACTGGCTCCATCGTTACCCTGCAATCAGGTGTTTGTATGCACTGATGAGATTCCCCCGTATCTTCTCTAGGCTGAATCCCGTCCCTTGATCATCTTTCAGGTCCTTAATGGGAGTGTTTTCTCGTATGCCTGTATCTTTCTTGTACTGGGGTGCCCAGACCTGGACATAGTGCTCCATAAGTGGCCTCCTCAGGGCTGAGTAGAGGGGAAGAGTCACCTCCCTCCAGCTGTTGGTGATGCTCTTCCCAGTGCAGCCCAGCATGCTGTCAGCTGCCTTTGCTTATGGGGCACATTGCTGGCTTGGTGTCCACCAGGATCTTGAGGGTCTTTTCTGCCAAGCCTTTGTGGCCCCCAGCATGTACTGGTGCCTCGTGTTGTTCCTCTCCAGGTGCAGGTCTTGATATTTCTCTTCGTTGAATTTAGTGAAGTTTCTATGTGCCCATTTCTCCAGACTTTCTAAGCCCCCTGAGCAGTGGTACATCTGTCTTGTGTATCAACCACTCCTCCAAGTTTTACATCTCTGGTGACTAGCCTCCAGCTGGGCTCTGTGTTGCTGATCACATCCCTCAGAGCTTGGCACATGAGACAATTGTCAGTCCACCTCACTGTTTCCCATTTAGTGCATAATAAATAAATTTGTCTGTGATGATGCAATAGATTTGAAATCTTTTCTGAAGTCAAGAGAAACAACATCCATTGCTCACCCTTCACCGCCCTGCCAGTCTCATCATAGAAGGATGTCAGGCTGGTTAAGCACAATTTCCCTGTCATAAATCTATGCTGACTACTTCTCATCATTGTCTTGGCTTTCATGTGTGTGCAAATGGTTTTCAGGAGGATTCGCTCGATTGCTTTCCCAGGGACTGAGGTGAGGCTGACCAACCTGTCAGTCCTCAGACCTTCCATCCTGCCCTTTTTGAAGATAGGAGTATCATTTGCTTTCGTGCAGTCTTTGGGAATTTCCCCCCGTCACTGAGATCTTTCAAAGATAATTAAGAGTAACCTTGCAGTGACATTGGCCGACTCCGTCAGCACCCAGGGTGCACTCTGTTAGTTCCTATGGGTTTGTGTACATACAGCTTGTTTAAATGTTCCCTAGCCTGATCATTCTCCTCCAAGGGAAAATCTTTTTCACTTCAGACTTTCCCCACTGGTCTCCCACTGGCCTGAAGGCCTTGCCAGTAAAGACTGAGATGGAAAGGATTTTCAAAACCTTAGCCTTCTCCATGTCCTGTGTCACCAGGTTGCCCGCCCCATTCAGCAGTGGAAACACATTTTCTCTGGTCTTCCTTTTGTTGCTGAAAAGCCCTTCTGGCTTTCTTTCACATCCCTTGCCAGATTCAACTCCAGGTGATCTTTGACTCTCCTAACATATCCCTGCATGTTCAGGCTGTGTCCCTGTTCCTCCTGAGCCATCTGTCCCTGCTCCCACCTCTTGTGTGTTTTCCTTCTTTCATTTGAGTTTAGTCAGGAGCTCCTTGCACATCCGTGGAGGCCACTGCTGTGTGGTTCTTGTTTGTATTCCAGGCTACATTATAGCATACCAGTGTGCCGTATGGCAGGCAAATACGATGCCTTGGATGTTTGATCATTTTTAATATTATCTGTATTTCCTTTTCATAACCACTTCCTCTCCAGCCTGTAGCTATTGATTCTTTGGCTGTTAGTTACGTAGATCAAATGTTGAGAAGGAGATAATCTGATGGAACAGAAAGAAGCAAAGGGGGTTTTACTATCAGGATGAAATAAAAGAAAATATAAATGTAGGAGAGCAAAATGAGCAGTTTGAAAGCCTGAAAAGAGTGGGAGACTACATGGAGGCAAGGTTGATGAGTAGATCTAGGAACAGATCAAGCATTTGGGTTGGGAAGACTGTGAGACTGAACTTGCTGGGGAAAATGAGGGGAAAGCCAGAAGAAAGCTTCCAAGTAGGGAGGTGACATTAAGAATAGCATGGAGAAAAACTGGAGAAAGACAATAATAAACAGAGAGATAATAAGTTAACAAGTGAGATTAGATAAGATCTGTATTTGGATAATAAATGTAATTAACTGAAACCCTTTACTCTTAGCAATGTTGAGTTGAACTTGTGGGCTTCATCATCACAAAATGCTGAATACAGGTATATTTCTACACTTCTGTGTAGACTTCCATCTGTGGTGGGGGCAGAGTGGCTCTGAGGCTGTGCCCCAGGCAGTG
This sequence comes from Platysteira castanea, assembly GCA_013397175.1. Lineage (NCBI taxonomy): Eukaryota > Metazoa > Chordata > Aves > Passeriformes > Platysteira > Platysteira castanea. Next base: position 166,790 of record VYXC01005558.1, on the reverse strand, counting down.
GAGTGATGTCCTCTGCAGTGGTACCTATGGAGGGTACCACACCTGGGCTGCACAGTGCCCAGCTTAGACAGAAGTCTGTCCAGATCCCCACTTCAGGCCAGGTGTTTCTTGTTGTGTTTGGGTATTGGGCCCAGAGAGATGAGCCGATCCTGTAGATCAGAGTGTGTGATCGAGAAAAGTGCTAAAGAAGAGATGAGGAGCGTGTTGAGAAGACTTATCCAACAGAGACAGGAACAAGGAATAAGCAAAATGACATCTGTCCTGCAGAACACCCTGTTGGTACCTGACAAATTTATGACCACAAGCTGTTTGCAGGCATTTTGTGCCTTGTCCTCTTCCCCCTGCTCAACTTTTGTTCCCGATTTCCACATACTAATTTCAAGGTAGACATAATCTGCATATTCTAAAAAGAGCTAAATATCAGCCTGTGTTAAAAAAACGAAAGTAAAAATTTTGATTTCCAAGTAGATTTTTCTTTTCTTTCTAAAGGTTTGTAAGAATTATTTACACTATAAAACTTGAAAGTAATATTTTATATAAGAAACTTTCTTACAGAATGCTGTCCTATCAGCCATAAGTTTGAATTTATTATAAAAGTATTCATAAATGTATATGCCTATGTACTATGCCTAAATACTTTTTTTTGCAAAATTAATAATGCTGGACTAGTATCATAACTCATATATTAATGTTGGCTTTTGAACTGGGAGCCCAATTTTACTCTCTGCTCCTGAAGCTAGTACTGAAGGTTATAGCAAAATTTAGAAAGTATGTTTTCAATTCTGAAAGACTTTTTTCCCCTCTCAATGTATTGTGGTAAGTTACAAGGAAAAAAAAAAATCTACAAAAATGACCCAGCTGTAGGAGAAAAGGAATTAATGATAAGTTAGTGTAACTAGATGTACTATGCACTCTGTTTTGTATTGGCAAGGGAGAATGTCTCTCCTTTTGACCCCCAAATCCATTGAATGATTCACTTCTGTAAGTTAAAAGGCACTCACCTTGTAAGCACTGATATTAACAGCATTTATAATGCATTACAACTTTCACTGGTGCTCTGTATTCGAAAGTGTAGCCTCCCAAATCAATTTTCTCACTTTAAAATGTGACTGAACTAACTTATCAGGAATTCCAATAGGTATATCCTTAAAACTTTCTGCATCTCTGTGAAGTGTTTATATGATGCTTAATAGTGTCTGCAAGCTGCTGTTTTACTCAACTTTCCTGAATTTCAAACATCTATATTTTACTCTCTTATATGCTTTTAACTAAGGTATAGTAGATGCATTTTTGCTTCGGTACTAATTCAAAATGTAATATTCATTTCTTTAGAAGACATTTTTGTTGTTGTGCATGCCTAGTGTTTTTGTATGTTGTATATTGCATTCAGAATATTTTTTTCCTTCTCACCTATCCACAAATGCAATGCCGTTCCCATGACGCACCTCTGCTTGCTGTTTACCTGTATGTTAATTCGCTTGACTCCCATTGGCCCACTGCCATCATGTGCTCGCTGCCTGTTATTAAAAGACTCAGTCGACTGCCAAAGCAATGAAGCGACCTCTCGAAGCAACTGTAGACCTGGTACTTTGACCTTTCACCTTTTGCTTTGCATGTAGCTTTTTTTTTTTTGGTTTATTTTATTATAATTTTTTTTTTCCTTCAGAGAAGCAACTAATGAAATTTGTATCGCTTTACTTTTCAAACATCAACCGGAAATGATTTCACATACTCGTTAATTTACCGGAAGCTCTATTTATCCATCTCATTCTCATACGTAATAGACTGCAGACGATTTAGTTTGGTTCCTAACACAGTTTCATCTTTTTTAAATCTCTCATGAAAAGTCGAATTGAGATAAAACTGCTTTTGTAATTGAAAACGTGTAACGTAATCCATTAATCTGTATAATAATAGGAAATGATATTTAAATTTAAAAATAAAAGAAAATACTTGGCAATGAAACACAAGTGGTTTTTTCTCCCTGTAATATTTGGAAACCTACTTAAAGGCAATGCCATTTTCGTTGCTTTAAAGCAAACGTTTCTTTTCAGTAGTTGTGCTGCTACAGTTCTAGGTTAATAGTACCATGCTTTTGCTATCAATAACAAAATTTCACTCATTTTACATTGCTGTGCTTTGAGTTAATATGCATGGCGAGGCATCTTTAGCTGCTTTAAAAAAAATACTAAGTTTTTGTATTTATGTATATGTTACAGACAAGGTCTTAAAAATGGCACCATTTTAACTAACTTTCTTATTTACAGGCCTTTCCTCCTGGTGTTCTTCACCCTTTACCAAAGAGACAAGCACTTGAAAAAAGCAATGGTGCCAGTGCCGTTTTCAATCCCAGTGTCTTGCACTATCAACAGGCTCTTGCCAATGCTCAGTTGCAGCAACATGCAGCGTTTATCCCAACAGGTATGTTGTATCCACATTGAACCAGTTTTGTGTCCCTGAGGTAGCCTCCGTGTCAGGCAGTTGCACTTAACAGAAGGTTTTATTATGCTCCCTGCCCCTCTTGAGGTGAAGTCTGCACAGATGATTGCACGTTATTTTAATTCCTCTTGCAAAGGACAAGAATTCAAGCAGAAATTTCAACATGCCGTTAAGCTGCTTTTTCACACATTTATAGCCTCGCTCATCATTCTCCAGAGTCTGCCCCTTTTTGCCTACCTTAAATTGGGTGGATTTGGACTCATATCTGTTTCCGCTAACAAAAATGCTGGGAAAAGCATCATGCTTTAGAGATGCCACAGCATCCTCCTGCTCCCTCAGCTGCTGTCTTGCAGCCGTGGGGATTTCCCCAGCCGCACACGAGCACCCTGAGAAGGGGAATGCCAGCCATAAGCTTCCAGTCAATACCTGCGTGGAAGCACTGGCAAAACACATCGCTTCTCGCAGCTGCACTAAAGGGTTTTCAGGCATCAGATGCGTTTTTGTGGTTTTGGAGCACCACCAGAACGTTTCCTAGCATTTGTGGCTCATAGCTGGGGTTATAATTCTTCATAGGGATTATCTGAAGATGAGTGAATGTAATTTAGGTTTCAGCACTCGGAGCTCTGTGAAAATCAAAGCGTTCAGAGATGGCTTGACCTGCACCCTGGCTGGTAGCAGGGCTTCTCTTTAACACTGCCAGAGAAGGGATGTGCTGGGTGCTCATGTAAACAGTAACAACACAACCCTCTAAACCGTGTCAGTCACCCCCATTCCAAACTTCCCAAAGGAGAATATCCTGCCTAAGGAATTCTGTGATTTCATTCGTAATTAACAAATTACATATTTTAGTGTCAGAGTGTTGTCGAGTGTGAACTTCAGAATCGTTTAAAACTACATGTTTGCAAATGTGCTTGACATTTCAGCAATGTTATTTTAGTTTATAGAAATAATGTCGGTTAAACAAGGAATGAAAGGCAACACATGATGATTTCCCAATCTATCAGCATTCCCATATGTTTTTAAAGATAAAAAACAAACACAGATGGCTTTGACTTCATGGAATTTTTCTATAAGGCCTCAGTAACAACCTTGGAGCCTGCCCCCGTATTTGTAATAGTAAGTAATAGCATAGCCTTATTTTTAGCACATTGGTGCACCAGAATATCTGTGGCAGAAAACACACTGACATTTATGGGAATGTTTGAAAAAAAAAAAATGGCGAGATTATTTGCCTATTTGGACATGAATGGAAGACTGCCCTGTGCTTATAGAACATACAGAAATTTCCACTAATTTATTTCACATTGAAACTATGAGAATTTGTGCCATGATAGGCATTTTTCCTTAAGCACTCCCTTTCAGGGCTTATTGCTCTTATTTGCAATTGACAAGGACTTCAAATTAACTATGGAAAATACAGTAGTTTAAACCTTTTTCAGTGAAAAAGCATTTGGATATTTTCCAGACTTTTGGAGCGTTCATACTTCCTTAAGTAGCTCACTTTTTGTACTTTTGATTGTCCATCCCTCTTTCCAACTAGTTATTGTAATTGTAGTTTTATCTGACAAATTTCTGGTGATAGGAAGGGTGGATCTTGGAACCAAACCTTAAGAGTCAGGTTGTTTGCAAGCCCCAAAACAACTGCATGAAAAAAAAAGAAGAAACAGAGGTATAAAATAGCAGATGGAGCCCAAGCCCCAGAGTAGACAACCTTTCTCAAAGTGATGAACCTCCTGCTCTTTCAAACACCATCAGTGCCAAGAAAGGACATTAAAAAAAGGGATGAGGTATGGGAGGAGTTTAGGAAAGGGCAACACCCTCTGTAAGAATGGGTGTCATGAGCTTTCCATTAAAGATGCTACACATGATATTCCCACATTTCCTGGGATGGTTGGATTTGGTGGGTGTAAGGACTGTCATGCAACCCACATCTAAGGAGCAATGCATGACATCATCTGTTGGATTTCAAATGATTATGTGATATTTTCTAAACTGGTATAATTTTCAAATGTGTTCCTTGTGTGTGTGTGTGTGTGTGTGTGTGTGTTAAATTTTAAGACAAGTTTTGCTGCTAGAATATATATAAAACTTATTTGTTTTATATAACTTCTTTGCTTTCTTAACCACTGGCTCCTGTAATAAGAAGTGTGGGGCTTGACTTAGCATGGCTTTCTTTCAAAGTTCTGCACTTTGTTTGTTTTACATCAGTTTGATTGCTTTGTCACCTTCTCCTTATTGTTTGGTGAATGATCTTAAAACAGCAGATCTTTTCTCTCTTCCCATTGCTGTTTGTTAGTGTTTCTATAGCCTCTAGAGGAGGAACTTTGTGTATTCTCTGGGGCCTGTTCTTGGGTAAGGTCATTCATAGTCACGCAAGTCCTGCGACAGTCCGAAAATGGGCTGCAGTAGTAATTCAGCAGGAATACAGGAAGCATATTTGACTCCGTGTCAAATGTGCACGTACCTGGCACTAATCTCCTTACCTGCTTGCCTTCACCAGCTGGCTGTATGCACTGTACTGGAAATAGGCTGATCTCTTTCTTTCATTTGGCCTTTCCAGAAAGGTTAAACGTGGACTAGGCACCAAAACTAAACTGCATGGCAGGTGAGCAGTCATCCCGCAGTGTCTCTGAGGTGCGCTGGGAGCCTTCTGCTGGAATGTTGCACACTTTGAGGTGTTCAGCTTGGGACTTGTCAAAGTACTGGGGTTTTTTGTGTTAAGAATGGGTGCATTAACATCAAACACAAATTTGGTAAAGCCCTTGCAGAGGAATATTATCTTAATTCCACTTTAACTTCTTTTCCTGCCACATGTCAAAAAATTGGTCAGTGTTGATCTGCGCACCATTGAGCTGTCTGAATTATGCAGTGAGTTCTAAAAGCCCCAAATACTGCGATCTTTAACCAAAGATGTTTCTATAAACAAAAACCTGTTGCTAAAAAAGTACTGAGTGAAAGGATAAAATTAATTAGTTTAAAAGTTTGTGAAGTATCTTGAATATGTACAGAAGCATGCCAAACCCCACACAGTATATACAGAAATTTAGTAAGAGCACAATGACCTTTCTGTTTTAAAGCAAAACTGTGAATGACCTTACAGTTTCATTTAACTAACTTACTTCTCTGTGGTTATGCTTGAATCTCACTTTGAATGTTAACTCTAAACAGCTAACCTGTTTCTTCCCTTTATCCACTTTTTTCACCTATCATTGCATGACACGCAGGGTCAGTTTTGTGCATGACACCCGCTACCAGTATTGGTAGGTTCCAAATTTCTTTATTGATCTCTTTTTTTATACTGTATATGATGTATATTCACTTGTTTCAAAAATCCTAGTCGAGATTTAGCCACTGACTAGAATTAAAGGTTCACTTGTCCTTCTGGTTGACTTTGCAGAGTGTTTAGATTTGTAGATGAAAGCTGCAGTTTAGACATGATATCACCTGCTATAACAACTACACTGCAAAAGCATAATACCATGAATTCCAGTCTGCTTTTCAGTTTTCAAAGTTTTATTTCTCTTTATATTTTATATTGTCTAGTACTATAAAATCATAAAATACTGAAAAAAGCCAGCAAATTTCATCAGTGTTTTAAAGTTTCATAGTGGTGTGCCTATTTCTCCTTTGCTGTGTGTTAGAAAGTTTTATCAGCGTTTCCCAGAAATGCCTACTTTGATCCACAGAGGTTCTGTTGAAACTCGTGATCTGAGTCTCACTCCTTCTTTAAATATATTTGCAGCTTGAAATTAACATTTTGGGCTTGCAAAGTGGAAGTCCAGTGCAACAGCCTCTGAGACAGAAAAGTAATCGTTCTTTTATTGCCCTATCCCAATGATTTTATTTTTGGATTTTGGGCCTACTCAGATAAACAGTTAAAATATCAAGCTTTTAAAACATCAAATTAATAATTCCCCCATGAAGATACTGATTAAAATTCATTCTTAAAATGTGCAAAAGCGATGTCTTTCAAAAAAGCGATCTTGCTTTTTTAGATCAAACAAAGTAGGATATATATCAGGATAATTATTATCATCCCTCTCCTGATTTTTGCCTCAAGCAGATGGTAATTTAACTCTGATAAAGTCGAACAGTTATGCAGTGCTAGTAGGAAAAGACGCATAAATTGGATTATAGAGGAAGACAGCGAGTATCTGGCTTACTTCAAAATGAAGATACATGAAAATAATTCATTTTTAATTGTGTTTAAAAATTAAGATAAACATTTAACGGTTTTCTTCCCAGTATAAACCACTGGGGTTTTTTTCTTAGGATTTTATTTTGAAGTGCTTTATAGCTGTACTGGGGGAAAACAAATTACGCATGTAACAATCCGCAGGTAACAGGCTATTTTGGTAAAGGCCTCATTTGCACGAGTAATCATCTTCTTAGAGATAACACTTGCATTTTCAGTTGTCCTTACTCTTTTTTTCTGGGAATCGCCGATTGTGTTGACTACCTTCCTTTAATTGTACTTGTAATAAGCTATTTTCCCTTTTTTTTTATTTCTCCGCCACGCTTTCTCGCTTTGCTCTGTGATTGCATGCCATCTGCCGGTTTAACCCATGACGATGGCTTGCCGCTCTTGATATTCACCATGCCAAAAATACCACTTCTCTTACCATAATGCTGCACCCTCCTGTTCATTGCTTCCATGGTTCCCCTCCTGAAAGTACCCATGATGCACAACGCTACGGCCGCCACTGTCTCTGCAGCAACAACTCCTGCAACAAGTGTTCCCTTCGCCGCAACAGCCACAGCAAATCAGGTTTGCTCCTTTTAAAGCTTTCTTTCACGAGATCCTGAACTCTAAATGAGTGCTGAGATTTTTATTTTAATTTTTTTTTAACAAAAAAAATTCTCACAGAGAATTTTTTTTTTTTATTTCTGTGTTTACCCCATCAAATTTTACTTTTATTTTTAAGTCGTTTATAGCAAGTGTTTGTGGGACAGGTTGCACTTATTTAGAGTTAACATTTGTTGCAAATAATGATGTAGCTGTGTTTTGTGTTGCGATGTTTGTACCTAATTATTGTGTAATTAACCCAGCTGGAATTAGAATCACCGTAGTACTGGACTACTTACAAAAGTCTATTATTAACGCCTAAGTTCAAAAGGAAGATCATCACAGGTTTCAAACGTTCAGATGTGTTAATGCAGCCTTCTCCATGAGGTGTGGAAGTGACTAATTTGAAAGCATGGAAGCTGTCAAAAATCACAAGCAGGACAAAGCAACTGGAAAAAGAAAAAAAATTGAATGTTTTCTGTACATACTAGTGATCAAAACAGCACTTATGATATTTATGACTATGCCTACTTTATATTTGCAAGTGTATCTTTAACCTGGGAATTATTTTCCCTAAAGAAGGACATTGATAGAAAGAATCCCAAGAGCTATTGTCTGAGGTAGGCTAGGAAAGATGATACTTTCTCCTTTTCTTCTGAAGTTTATGTTAATGGCAGTTTTCATTTTGGTTGGGTTTCCCCTCCTCCTGTAGGACCTAATTCCCAGGGAAGACATATCTATTGCAGCCTGGAGTGTGTAGCTTTGACTCCTCTGTTGGGATGATTCCCACCCTGGTGTGCCTGGCATCTGCCAGGAGAGGAGTTTGCACAGCAGTTGCATCACTCTGGCTTTTCTGTTGTTTTGGGACCATGCTCGGGCACTTCCACCTGAGATGTGTTTCCCCTCAGGTTCTGAGAGGTCAGATGGAAAAGGAAATAAGCAGATTTGCTCACCAAAAGAAAGCAAAGGGCTATGTCCCCATCATCTTTCCTTATGTTGCTTCTGGACAGACTGACAAGCTGTTGCAGACCCAGTAGAAACACTCTCCTGTTGGTTCCTTCCCCTCCGCTTGCCGAGGACTTAGAAAGAAATCACTGAAAATGTTTTGGTTAATAATGTTATACTAACAGGTTTATTTTTTTTACTGTCATTCCCAAAACTATTTAAGTATCCCATGGAAAAATAGGAGTTACCACAAGAGTTTATTTTTAATAATTCAGGAAAAATATACTACCTCTGAAATACATCCTACTTTCTTAAAGAAACACAAACCAGTCCATTTTCTTTTTTTTTTTTTAAGGTTCGTTTGCCAACATTGTGACATTTTTGCTTCTAGCATTTTCATCAAAAGAGAGTTGTTGTTTTGTGCTTACTTTTCTGAGATTTAGCTTGTAAAAAATGCTTGGGAAAAGGATGAAAGTGCAGCAGGCAAATGGTGCATTTCATGGTCTTTCCCAGAACAGTGTCTGCAGCAGAAAATTGTTTGGTGGTATCCAGTGTAGTTTTATGATCTCAAAGTGGTGACAGAGGGACTTGACTAAGAGAAAATGGGATGGCTTGGGGAGGGGTTCAGCTAGAGACCCTCTCCAGCACAGGAATGCAGCTGGGGCAGCTCTACCACCCGCACTCCTGAGTGCCAAAGGGGCCGACTGTGGCTGAAGGTAGAATAAATACAGGTATGCCTACAAAAGGACCAGTAAGCAGTATTTATTTTTTTTTTAATGGGAACACTTTCACACAATTAACTAGTGCCACTGAGAAGACAGAGGTGTGCCTTAAGGCTCTTTCTCATTTAGCAGGATGAGAAGCAGAGATCCTTCTTTCCCAGTGCAGATTTTGTTTGCATTGGAGGATTACAGCATTTTAAATTTAACAGGAGTTGTAGAAAGTGTCTGTATTTATCTAGTTGCATATAGTTGTGTGTGTATACATACAATTCCATGCTGAAATTAATGGATGATTTAACAGGAGGATGGGGTTTCACTTGTTTAACTTCAGCCATTTGGACGTTTGGCATCTAGTTCATCTGCTTTTCTAGAAGTCCGTGTTAGGACTTCTACACTGTCCGTGTAAATTGCCCTGGAGGGTCTTGCCTCTTTCCTTGCCTGTGGAATGAGTGTAGGTGTGTTACCAAAGCTCTGCACCACTGCACGTGGGGGAGATAAGTCCCACCTCAGGTGCTCATTGGCTTCTGTAGCCTGTGCCATCACTATCTGGTTTTTTCTCACTCCTGTCTTTGTTTTAATCATTGTAAGTCTTTAAAAGCTACTGTAAAAAAGAACATGTATTTCAAAGTAGGGAAAGTAGTAGTAGTAGTTGCTTCTTCTTTATAAGAGATAAAATTCCAAGTTTTCTGTTTATTTACAGCCTCCTAAGATTGGAAACAAAGCTACAATGCTAGGAAAGCCCCACAGTAACTCTGTGGCCCAAATTTTCAGTATTTCTTTAACCCAAGAAACACAGCAGGAGCAGGTCATTAACTTTGTAATTAACACGACTTTGTTCATGGTCCATAACATTCTTTGTATCTTCTTGTATGGGTTTAAAGTCTCTTGAGTATTTCAGGAAAGGACTTTTTTAATCCCAGCTAGATAAAATTTCCTTTTCTAGTCTGTGCCACACTGCTTTACATATCTGTGAGGTACAGTTTCCTCCTTCATGGTCTCCCCCATACCTTTTTTTTTTTTAAACCTGCAGCCTTAAGCATGTCCCATTTCAGCTCCCACGGCTTCTCCTCACCATTCTGGGTGTGAAAAGGAAGTTGTAGCAGGGCTTAATCATCTATCATAATATCATTTGGTTTAGTATTCTGACCTGGGGAAAGATTGCTGATCTTCCTGGGATTGAGTCTGATGATCCCAGTGTCTTTGAAGCACAAGTAGAAGGGAAAAGTCAACATCCCAAAAGTTATGGAGTCTCAGCTGATGGGCTAATAAAACATAATAACTCTGTTGGGTCCAGTAAATTATTTAGTATGTACTGTCAGCTTGTATTTTGAAAAAAGAATTCACTCTGTCTCATGTCTTCTGTACATCCTTTCCTTCAGAAAATAACATCAGTAAGAGCTCAGAATATACCTGCATTGACACACACTGTCAGTCGTGCTTGGCCAGCAACTCTGGGCATGGTGTGTTCAATGTGTGGCACGAGGCACACAGGAAGATTGTGTAGAGTTAAAGGTGTACTAGGTACATCTGTGCAGGGTGACACCAGTTAAGAGTGTAAGGAAAACTGGGCATCTCTTGCTTTTCCTAACTTACGAAGGTTAGGTTTTAAAAATAGTTTTGTAGCAGTGTACTTCAGAGGGGAAGAGAATTGCTTTGGCTCAATGCAATGTGAACATGAAGCAAAAGTGCTTTAGCAAACCCTGTTTCACAAACTCTGATTGAAAACTTACTCTGATGATACAAGAGCTGGTGGTGTTGCTGTTCCCTCGAGGGAGTGCCCCACTCACTGTAGCTGCCAGGCTGTGGTGAGAGGGAATGGAGGGGAGAGGACTTCAGCTTTCCAGTGAAAGGCAGCTGGAAAGGTACATGTCCAGGAGCAGGACTGGTCAGAGGTAAGAGGCCCTTCCCCTTTTCCTTCTCCCCTCCTTCACAATTGCTCAAACCATTCCCGCCAGGATGGGGCTTGAAGCCTCTGCTGCTTAACCTCACTTCAGCAGGAGATGCTTGATGAACTTTCAGTTCAGTTGTTGTTTGGGGATGCTGACGGCGTTTTCTTGGAGCAGAGTTTGAAGTCAAGTGAAGTGATGGTGAGAAGCAGCGTTAGGGTATGAATACAGAGGGTTTGGTTCTAGCTCCCTCTAGTGCCTGCATGTGGACAGAGGCATGTAAAATGTCCTGCTTGAATATTAATACAGTCTTTATTTGTAAATACATACTTCAGAGATCTTTAACAAAGCTTTTGTTCCTCCTTTCGCTAGTGGACTAGCAGTACTCAAGCAAGCAAGGAAACTGTTACCTCTTAGCTTCACTCACAGGTAGAATCACAGAATCATTCAGGTTGGAAAAACCTCTAAGATCATCAAGTCCAATTCTTAACCCAGGGCTGCCAAGTTCACCACTAAACCATGCCCCTAAGTGCAGCAGCTACACATCTTTTAAATACCTCCAGGGATGGTGACTGCTTTGGGCTGTCTGTTCCAGTGCTTGACAACCCATTCCATGAAGAAATATTTCCTAATATGCAATCTAAACCTACTCTGGTGCAACTTGAGGCCATTTTCTCTCATCCTATCACTTGTTACTTGGGACAAGCGACCAATCCCCTTTCAAATAGTTGTAGAGGGAAAGAGCAATGTTTACTGACTGTTTTTTTAGGCAAAGAATGTACAGTGCTGTAATTTCAGGATGACCTAAAAGTCACAGATCTTAAGGAAAAATACTTTGGAAGTTTGTGTCTCTTCTTATTTGCTGTTTGCTTTATGAGAAAATACAGGATTAGAAATTTGGGGAAAGATTAGATAGATCCTACTTGGAGGTGATAATGTTCATGTTGATGGAAATGCAGAAAAATGGGACTTCCTTCACCCTGCATGCCAAAGATAATTTAACAGAGGATGATTTATCCTGACATTATTTGAGAAAGATGTTATTCTGACTTTTGGGGCTGAAGTTCAGTTTTCAATAATGGCAAACATCTGCTTGTGGGGGCTTTAAATTTCTAAATTAGGAAGCCTCACTACTGTTCCATTTATATATATATGTCTTGGTGAGTCCTACAAGGATTAGAAGGTTCAAACTCAGCCCAAAATTAAGACACTTAAGTGTTGGTGTCTAAGAATGGGTTTCTACATGCAAGATACAAGTTTAGGTATCAGTTGTAGACTGTGAAGTTTATCAGCCCAGTCAGATGAAGTCTGGAGAGTAGCCCAACTTGTCCTTCAAAAGTCTCACAGGGCTTGGTTCAGTTGCCTAAACATGTGTCTAGTGACGTTTGAGATTGTCCTAAGATAACCTTGAGTCTAGGTTACTCAAGGCATTTTCACAAGCTTGGCGTGTGCAATAGAGGACATACAGACAAATCTGCACATCTACTTCTGAACTTGCACTGGACGACAGGCAAAAGACCTTAGCCCGAGTGGTACTAAAACCCTGGTGAGCAGATGATCCAAGCCTGCAGCTGGTGATCACATGAAGGGATCTCCAGGCTTTGTTGGCTTGCTGACTAGGCTGTATCACCTCAGTGAGTGTGGTGGGGGGTTAAGACACCAGCATTTCTGTGTCCTCTTCTGTGCCCTCAAGCTCAGTGAGTGTTTCTGTAGTTCCTGCTTATTAGAGGACAATTACCAAATTCCAAACAATTCCAAGCGACATGAGTCTTGCTCAGATCACATCACTTCAGAACAGTACATGGCTTTATTTTTTGTACCAATGAAAATGGGCAGACTGGTGGGATAAAAATAGCATTACAGAGAATGCTGCTTGAAGATGTTACTTAGTGACAACGTTATTCTACTGGTTATAAGACCTTTTATCAAGAAGGAAATATTAAAGAACATATCCAAAAGAAAAATGAGATACTTGGAGGCTGTGTCTAAAAAGAAATATAAGATCAACAGGCTGTCTCATGCTAAGGCTTGTGATTATCTGGCACAGCTGCTTTAAATTATGCATCAGCGTTCGCACTGAATTAGGTGGCAATTATGCAGATATTAATTATGAAATCATTCAGTAGCCTTCAGTTCTGTCAAAATCTGTTAGAATACAATGAAGCCAAAATAAATATAGTTATGTTTGACTGTCACAAACAAAAGGACAGCTAAAATATTTGCCCCAGAATTCAAAAACTAGTTAACATGTTGTGAAATACAAACATGCCAAACTTTTGGGATTTGGGACGCCATGTGTGGTGGCTCCATCAGGAGGGAGCAGAGCCGGGACGTGCAGCAACAGAGCACCTCTCCTTGCCAGGGTGCCTGCAAAGGCAGCACCACTCCCAAGGGAGGCAGATTCTTCTCAGACCGGGATGTCCTGGGGCACTGGCTCAAGCTGATGTCTCCTCCTGCACAAAGCTGAAGTGCTGGTTGCTCCCTTGTGCAAATATTCCTTGGTGTCCCCCAACAGGGCTTCCTCTCCAGTCCTCTCTAACCCCAGGAGGCTTTCTGGCGGGGCAGAGAGCTGTCCACAGCACTGCCGACAAGGCTTTTTCTGCCTCATGTTCCTTTTCTTCCTCGTGGAAACCTGCTGTACTTGTAAATGGGGAGAACGGTAGCAATATACCAAGAAAATGAATTGAAAAATCTGGTAAATAGTAGGAAATGGATTTTTTTGTTGTTTTTAAAATGCAAGCTTTTGAGAAGGAAGGTGGGCAGTGGAAACAAATGTTATTTACATCCTTAGTGCCAGCATACAAGAACATTACAAATAAGAGTCTATGCAAAATTCATGTTAGTGGTTTGAAAACCTTTAAATGCAGTTTCTGAGGGAATGAGGGAACAGGTAGGAAAGCACTTCTCCTGGGAATAATGAGTATCTAAACAATTTTAGTATTTTTTTTTTTCTGACTGAAAGTTTGGTCTAAAAATTCCGTAAAGTTCCAAGTTAAATGCTCCTGTAGAAAATTCTGTTCTAACAACAGAAAGAGTGATTTGAGTCTGACTTGAAAAAGTCCAGAGAAGAAGACAGAGGAACAGGTTCCATCCTCAGGCACATTATCAGAGGGAATACTTGCAGGGAGCCAGCATGGGGCAGAAGAGTGTTGGGCACCTAGCGAGCCCATCTATGGAGCCCTGGCAGCTGGGATGCAGGACTTGCCATCTTGCCTTGTACCTGCACCAGGCTGGGAAAACAAACCTAAGTGACTTTTGATCATGAAGAGTAATTTCTCTAGAGAAGGTATGTAAATAGCAATAGCTTGTAACAGTGGGAAAGGCAAAACTTAAACTGCTTGCTGCCTTTTTCATGCTAGACACACAAGAGTCACGGGCCTCATCTCACTCAAGTTGTCTTGTCTGACACCGAGTTACAGGTGGCTCGCAGACTCAAGAAGTGAGAGTTTCCAATCATAAAGCCCACAGCAAATCTTAAGCAGTGTCAAGAAAAGATCCTTTGAATTGCCTTGAAACAACTGATGTTACAAAATATGTGGCAGAACTGTTTTCTAAGGCACCAAAGGAGCAAAGCCAAAAGATCACCCTGGAAAATGTAAAGGAATTCTATTTTAGTCTCATGCAAACTTTAACCAAGTCTTTGTTTTAATAATATTTTTGGCCTCTTAAGATATCATGTTGTTTCTTTGTAGATGATAAAAACTTCCAGCAGGCTTTTATACGGAATTTTAGATTGTGTGTTCATATACAAGAAGCCAGTGGGGAAGAAATGGAAAAATCTCTGTTCTGTTTTGGGTTTTTTTAAGAAATTCTCCCATCATACCCCTTTGACCTGTAGAGGACTAAAACCTGACTTCCCCTGGTATCCTGCTAGATGGCAGTGTCACACAACATCAGCAGTAACCAAAGGCTTCGTCCTTTTATATAACAAAAATCAAAACAGATTTCCCTTTCCTGTTATAGAAATTTAAAGAAAAAGTCTTAATGTTTGATATGATAACTTCTTTTTGTGTTCTTACTTGCAAATATTCAACAACTGATACTTTGACAAGTGGAGTAAAAGTCTTTTGGGGCATATATTTATTATTTAAACATAGGAGATTTTTTATGACATCCAATAATTTTGTAGGCATTTGGGGAAAAATGAGTTTGTTTCATGGTGTATACACACAGATATGTGAGTCTGTGTTTTTCCATCATAAAATTTTAACAACACAGAGCAGTGCAGAGCTCCAGATGGACTTGTCTGGATTCTGTCCTTTAAAATAATTGCACCTGGACATCTCTAGGTGCTCCAACTACTTTCCCTTGAATTAAACAAAGATCATATTTTTATCTTGGTGTATGATTTATTGCTTACTAGTGCAGGAGGCTGCCCATGTAACTGAACTGGAAACATAAACATATTTATTTTTGTTGATTATATCTGTCATGACTTTCAGCTGGACGCAGAAAGTTGCTAACTTGCCTGACTTCATTTTTGGTGCAATATTACCTGCCGTGACACACACACTAGGATGAATGTCTGTTTATGTAAGAGTAGTCAGATAAGAAGAAAATTAAGGAAGTGATAAGTAGTCAAAAGTCAGGAAGGTTTTTCAAATTTCATCAGAGAAGTTATAAGTATAGTGAGTTTTATAAAACTGACACAAGGTCTTATAAACAACCTTGATGAACATAAATTCGATACTTTTTTGTGGTTTTGTTTAGTTCTGGATGTTGTCTCTTGCTTTGAAGGGAGTCTGAACTGGAGTGCCGGGTTTTGGGAGAGGAGGGGTTTCAGAGTGGTGATAGCTGCTGAGGAGCCTGCAGAAGTGCCGACTGTGCTCTGTGTGCAGTGGTGCCTTCGCCTGAACAGGATGCTGTATGTGCAGTGGCAGCCTCATCTTGCATGATGTGGGCATGCTTGGTGTCTAAAAGGAAAGTGCAAAGCAGGTTTTGTTAAAAAAAAAAAAAGGCCAAGTGAGGATGCCAGGGCTGGAGAAGTAACACCCCTGCAAGAGGAATATGGGCATTTCCACAGATAATGCACAACTTGTGCTTGCCTTCCACTCATTTGTGCTCTCAGTTTCTCTGTGCAGGCCTATTCTGGCAGTTTCTAAAATTCAGGAAGAGAAGGAAAATGACCTGAAAGTAGGAGGTGAAAAACACAGATGATTGCAGTAGCTCAGACCTGCTGGAAGGTAAAATTGAGTGGCTTTCCAAAACAGTCAGTGTATGGGTGCTCCTAAAATACTACAGCAGTGGTTTTCTCACTTCTGTATAGTCTGTCTGCTGCCTCTACGGGAGTTAAAAATAGATTTTGGTAGAATATATTAGAGTATGTTATGATCAATTTTTAGCACTGCATTATTTATTACTTTAAGGAAGAATAAATAAACACAGATTGCTTTCATTTCTGAACCAACTAATCCTCTGTTTCTCCTAAGTACTTATTAAGTTGAATTTAAATATTGTACATTATTACTTGAGTAAACACCCATTGAAGCTCATAAGTGGGCTAAGGAGTTGGCAGCACAAATGGCTTTGGTCTTTTCTTTCAGGACCTTGTGACAATTAAATGAGAAAAATGATGCTGCTGAACCCTTGAAACCTTTGGGGTCCCATAATTGCCTTGAACTTCTTTTTTAAATCATCATGAAGGGCTGGATTCAGATAAGGTCTTTGTCAGCTTTATGACACCCTGATAGCCAACAGCTTGTGCGTAATGGAATGATAACATGCGAGCAGATGTGTCCACTTCAGCATGGGCATCTGACCCTCAGCCATTTCCAGAGGCATATTGTCAACATGTGGGACAGGCAAAACTGGGCACACTCAGATTTAGAGAAGAACAGCGAGAATGGAGCAGGGCACCAGAATTACTGTGTGAGGGAATGGGCTATGAGCAAGCCAAGAAAATAGGACTCCGGCCCTCGGGAAATACCTGATGCTCCTGTGTTAGGCGCTCAGACATCCTACCTGTTATGTGCAAATCAGAGGTCACCTTATTGATGAGCAAAGTAGGCAAATGTATTGGGGTTGCACTGGGTTAATGGGGAAGCAGTAAGATAAAATCCTCCTTCAGCCCTGGATTGAGGAGAGGACCATGGTCAGTGAGTAAAACAAAGCACGTATCCATTAAACGATAATATGCTGGAAATGAGAACGAGGTTTCAAGGGAGAAGTACTGGCAAAGGAAAAAGTCCAAGCTGCATTTAGTGCAAGCAAGAGTTGGAGCTGGCTCAGCTGTCAGCAGTCAAGACAGGGGCAAAACCTGTCCCATGGGACAGTGTTGGTGGGAGCCCTGGGGTGGGAGAGTGGAATGTTTGGGATGGTGCTCCATGGAGGTGCTGCTATGGAATCTGTGGGGAAAAGGAGGTGAAAAAGCCCATCTGCTAGGCTATGTAAAAATTAAATAAGACCAGGTGTAACTGATACAATAGAGATTGCTTTCAGTGAGTGTCTGAACATTTACTCATCTTTTCCCACTTCTAATTAAAAAAAAAAAAAAAAAGGGGTTTATTTTGAAGAAAAGGAACAAGGCACATACCACAAGAGAACATTCTAAGAGAAAATGAAAAATAAAGGCATGGAGGCATTTCCCAAAGGCATGGGGAAATATAAATAGTCTTGGGTTCCTTGTCATAGGGAAGAAATACTTGGTGTTACTTTTATTTTTAGAAAGAGGGAGAAGTTATGAGACAGCCTGATATGAGCCGGCTGTCTGAAAATATCTGTCATTTTTAATGTATACCCCAGATATATCTGACCAGTCTGCTGCTCGTGTGAAAAACATGAAAACAGAAAATGTCAGTGTAGAAGGATTCATCTATCCTGACACAGGTGTCTGAAAGTTAAATACCTTGGTGCAAACTGTTCACCACAGACCCTTTCATTTGGTGGAGGGGGAAAAAAGCAGCATGAGTTGATAATCTATCTCATGCTAAAATAAGTTGCCTGAGGTGGCCTAGGAAGATGTAAAATGGGTGACTGGCTGAGGCATTCGTGTCTGAAATCCTCTGAGATAAATCTTGTCTACAAGAAACTTCTATTACTACATTGCTTTCAAAATGGAAGGCTGAGCAGACCAGAATGTTTGCTATGCAGGAGTTAATTTTTGGAGGGGTAAGTGCTTTGCAATGCAGAGATCAAATACAGTCTTAACACCTTCTTAAAATATATTAGGGGTTATAAAGCACACTGTATTTTGGAGTAATAATTTCAAAACTTCTGAAAAAGAAACATGTCAGAGGTAGATGCAAAGTCATGTTTTCCAGCTGATCCACTGTGACAGGTCTTTAGTTGAACAAGAGTTCATGTACACTGAATTCATGCACAATGTTAAATTTTCCCTATTCATCGTTGTATAATAAATCTGGAACTGGGAATTGAATTTAAGTCAGAGACTATAAAGAAGCTTTGTGAATTGTAGCTTCGAAACAGAAAATCTCAAGCCAAACAGTGTTCTTGTAAATCTCTGTAATTTGGTCAATTCCATGAACTGTATCAGGTAAAGGAGTAACCTGGGTGTCAGAAAAGAGTTCACAAAAATGGAATTTCTACTTTAATTTAAAAGACTTTCAATTTTCCTTTTTAATTCTTGAGACAGTGACTCCTGATCACAGCCTCCTTTGGCGGGTCTAAGGAACTCCCAAATCGATTTATCCGTACTGATAGTTGGGGAGAAGCTGAAAGCATTGGCACTAACATGTCTCTTGGTTGTCATTCCCCTGGGTGACACTGCAGAACTGTATCACCCTTATGAGCAACCTTATCTGAATTTCAGGATGTTCTGTGTTGCACAAGGGGCTTAATGACCATTATGATCACTCAGAAGTCCAGAAGGTAAAGGTCTAAAAGAGCCATGCTCTGGTAGGAAGGAAAGTCTTGACATTTAGGAGCTGAAAATGTCACCTCTAAAGAGCTGGAAAATTTTGAGGCGCAAATTGCAGAAATTTAGGTTCACTCTTTGTGTTACTAGTTTCAGTGAGGTCTGCTAACTATCACTGGCACAGTGTGAGTGATTTTGGTCTAAAGGGTAGCCAGCTCTCTGCCACTTCAAACAGGTACCAAACAAGAAGGCAAGGAAGAAGGTACCTTTCTCTGTGATTACCTCAAAAAAAATGCCCTTTTCTGTTATTAAATCTTCTGTGAGTTACTACTGAAGACTCTAAGTGCCAGGCCATTCTACTTATGCTGGAAATAGTCTTCTTATTAGATCTCTTACTGCAGCAGCAGAAAGTATGTTTTCTGTCATGTCTGTATCCACACCTGCGGACCTTACCCATACAGAGCAGGAGAAAATGCTTTCCCATGCTTGACCTGTAGACCTTTGTACATAGGACAGTGCATACTCATTGTACGTCTTGTTTTTCAGGGTTTTTTCTTACATATACTATGGTAAAAGTGTTACTACATTACGTCCTGTTGCTGTGAAGTACAATGTTATAATAGTATCAGAGCAAACATGACAGGTCATATATATGTGCATTTGAGATGCAATTCTTCAAAGAGTAGTGAACATGAAGGTGGCTGGACCTATTTACAAGTAACGAGGGAGTGCAGACTCTGTGGAAAGTGTTTGCAGGGATGTTCCTTCTCCAGTAGAGCTTCTTCTTTTCAGCATGCAAGTGATGGAGCAATTAGCAGCGATGCAGACTTAGATAACCTCTGTCTTCCATCACAGTTTATTTCTTCATTTGTAGATTAAACAGGAGAGGTTCACAGTGTGTTTTCCATGTAAAGTAGTTGAGCATTTTATATTTCTCTGTCAGACACAGTGAAAAAAAACAGTGGCGGAAGCTGATGCCCGTGTACGTAGCTGTGGCAGAGTTGTGATATCTTTTGAGAAATAGGGTGTGAACATGTAATTAAAGACTACGGGAGACGTTTTACACTTTGTGGCTAAGGTTAAAAAAGAAATGTAGCTCCTCGGTTCTGCAACTCTGCACTGGAGAAGCTTGTTCTGAAGGAGAGACTTGAGGGTTTTTTCCTAGGAGGACTCCTACATGTACTAGAAATAGCTGGGTGCAACATGCCCTAGTTACGGCCCCTGTACGAGGGGCGGCACACTGAGGATGATGTGGTAGGAGCAAGCCAGCTCCATAGCCACTGGCAGCAGGAGAAGCATGGCAGTGAGAGCTCCAGCTGCTCCTCTGGCACCTGCAACCCATAAACAGGGCGTGCTTGCACAGAAGAGGAAAGTGTTTACATTGTCTTCGCTGTTTTCCTGAGTTTTGACAGGAGGAGAGAAAAGGCAGGAATAAGGACACGGCAGTGAAGTCCTTACCTTGGGCTTTGCTGCTCACCAGGGCAGGGAAAAAAAGGCGTTCCTGCTCTTTCACATTGCCCAGGACCACTCTGGCCTGCCTGGCACACGACAGGACGAGTGGCACTTTAGTTAATCACAACGCCAGGAATAATCCTACCATTTTCCCAAGAAACAGCCTGAGATTAGGCCCTCTGTCTTCTCTGTCACACATTTTGAGGGAATTGTGACCACCAGCACAAGGGGCAGTTATCTGTCTCCCTGTACTGTGAGGAAAGAAAGATACAGGAAAATGCAAGTTTAGCCCCTCAAAAGGTGGCAGACAACGTAGTCAGCTGTAGTGTCTGAAATTCTGGGTTTTTTACTGAGTGAAAAACTTACTGAGTAAGTTTCAGGTTATGTCCCATTAAGTGAGACCTTAGGATCCTTTAAATATACTTGTGTGATTATGGCTAACCCAGTACAGCTAAAGCTGCTTTAATTATTACACTGACATGTTGGGTAGTAACACGCTAAAAATACCAGTGCTGAAAATCTTGGTCATTTCTTATTTTCAGCACAGCTGCATTCTTTATACATATTGTCAAATCACCGTGCTGGAGCTGGACCAGGGTTATCACAGACAGGGCTTTATTATTTGAGCAAAGGTATTTCTTTGTTATTGTGAAAGGAAACAGAAGATAGGCGATAAGCTAACAAATTCACAATGGGTGGAAGTTCATTAAAAATATATGTCCTTGTTGTGTGCATGATGTATTTAGATGTTAAGCCCTTTGGAGCAGCAGGTGTTTGTACAGTGTCATTACAATGGGGCCTCGTGTGTCACCAGAGCTGATGGCAATCAAAGATGGCTTTTTGGCTTGCTGGCAAGGTCGGTGGGGTCAGGGAGACGGTGCTTGTGCACAGAGAGCGAGGCAGTGCAGTTGTGAGGGGCAGTGGGGACGATGGGCAGGGGACTGGGACGAGCGCCTGCCACGCAGAGCCAAGCGTGTTTCTTTTTGGCGGTCTGTATGTCAGAGGTAGTATGTTGCTGAAGTTACTTTCCAAACACCTCTTTTTTCCCCCCTTTTAATATAAATATTGCATTAAGGAGTGGTCTAGCTTCATAATACACACGTAGGTCGAAGTGCTGTCATGACTGCATTGCAAATACAGCTTAAAAATATTCCAAGTTCTAAATTAAACAGGAAGAGCAGGTAATGCCCTCTTAATTCCTTGACTCGTTCTTAAGTCTGGAGCACAGGTTAGCAGTGGCATGATAAAATATCACACCCCTGCCTTTTGATACCACTTTTACCAACAAGCATTACAGGCAGGCAGTGGAAATCTGGACGATTTTCCAATACTGTGAGCAGGTGGTGTTGGTTGCTGGGCACATCGTGCATTCAACCTTCACATTATTGGAAGCTTGAGAGTTTACATCTGTAAAATGATTGCTTCACCCTCCACTTGAGACACCATGGAGGTAAAGCAGCAAGGTTAGTGGCTAGTTAGGTGCACAGAGGTACCACTATCCCTCTAGATTCCTTGGCATAAAGAAGCGTGAGAAAACCTCTCAAGTTCGCTGATCTGCAGTTAATTTTTTTAGGGAATAAGCAGCTGCTAAAAGTGCACTGAAAAGACACTTTTGCTTCATGAAAACACCCAGCCCAGTACATCTTTTTGCTTGCTAGTGGCAAGGAGCCCTGCCTCCACTGTTTCTCCTGGTCGTTCTGGCTTTCTGGGAGCATGGTGGGAGCTGGAGAGTCGCCTCAGGCACAGATGCACTTTGAGCTCCTCCAGGAGGTGCACGGTTTCCACGTCTACTGACAAGGCAAGGTGCTGAGAGTGCACACCCTGCCTATGGCCAGGCCATGGATCCAGCGCTGCCCTCCAGTATTTTGACACATAAAGTACCCCCTCTGTGTGTTCTCACGCACGTGAGGACCTGTGTGCAGGGAAGACGAGCAGGTGTGTGAGACAAACGCCTCCCAGGCAGTCTGAGGAATGGGACGCTGTCCCCCACGGGACACTGTCCTGTGTGAGCTGTGGCTGAGCTCAGTTAGGCCAGCGCCGGCCGTCTGGGCGCACTGCTCTCCCCGCGCCACCTAAAAGCGCGATCACGCTTTCCCTTTCTCTCGACAGATAATCCTGAAATAGCCGGCAGGAGCGGAACGGAGTGTCACGAAGCCTCCCTGCGGACGGCCAAGCACGGCTACTGTACATACTACCCCGTCTCCTCCTCTCTAGAGTTGCCACAAACTGCATGCTAAGTCAAGAATTTGTTCTTATGGACAAATCAAAAAACTCAAAAAAGCTAGTGCTGCTATGTCATATATGAATATTAAATATGGTATGCTTACTATACTCCAACCTAAAATAGTTAACTACCTGATACCAGCTGTGATGTTTCAAGACATAAAGGGTAACATTTAGTTTTAAAGATTTTCTAAGCATAGTTTAATTATTGCAAATATTGTTGTTTCTCCATAACTACACCTAATGGAAATGGTCCAGATCAGTTAGTCTCGTGAGATTCAGCGTTCATGAATCTTTCGAGCTCAGCAATAATTGAGTTGCATTGGCTAAAAACTTTCCCCAGTTGCAGGTTTAGTTTTCAACCCAAACTATGATTCGGGGTTTTCTTCTCAGTTAAAAAAAATCTTGTTCCCTTGGTGAGTTGATTCCAAGACAGAGGAAGTGAAACGCAGCCCGGTGTCCTGCACATCATCCTGCCAATCTGATATTTTTAGCCAGTAGTCCAAAGTAAAGCACAAAGTCTTTAGATGCACATGGTTGGTGTTTGACTTGTATGGAGAAGTTGCATTTGAATCATAGCAGAATAGCAGAAGAAAATTGTAAAAATTTTGCACAGTATGAACTTCATACCCCTTTCAATCCCCAAAAGAACAAAGTCTTGAGAATATTATTTTACAAGTATATTTATAATGTTTTTAAAATAGACTTTGCAGAAGTGCCTAAATTTTGTCACATCAGACTTGATGAAAGTGAGCCTGATGCCAACAGTCAAATCTCACCGGACGCGAATAATCTTTGAAACTCATAGTCAGGTTACCAAAAAGATCCAAGCTGATAAGAAGTAACTTCTAGAAGTGTAAAATCAAACAAAACGAAACAAAACAAGACCAAACTAACAAAAGAAAAGGCAAAAAAGAAGGCTGTAGATGAAGAGATTGTATGATACTCTAATTTAATTAAAATTCAGTTGAGTCACTGAAACTTCATAGGTGACTTTAATCTAGGCTATTAACTGAACATTAAGAATGTAGAATGAGATTCAGTTTAATAAATCATTACTGTATTTGCATTTTTTTAATTGGATTATAAGATTGTAACCAGATTAGAGTGGAGAAAAAATAGTTCTTTTAATTGTTTTTCTTTAAAAACATATTTTATGTCACAAAAGTATGAAGATATCTTTAATACAATTATATACATGTTATATATACATACATACATATATATGGATGAAGCAGATTTTAATGTTGTTTACTTTTTTAAATCCTTTGTTGATTTACAAGGTAATTATATATGTATAATTAAAATTTCATTTGTTTAAGATTTGTTTCAAGCACTATTGTACCAAATATTTCATATTTCACATTTTATATGTTGCACATGTATCACATAAATGACATAATTTTTAAATTATTGTTTAAAAAAACAAGACAGCTGTTATAAGTGGATATTATGTATAATTGTTTGCAGCATAAATTTTCTATGTGGACATTACTAGTGATTGCAGTATTTTAACTTAACCTCTTCAGATTGATTGTAAACTGTTTTAAACTTTGGCAGCACTGCCTGTTCTGAACGACTGAAGGCACTAACCATATTATTATTAGTCTAGGAAATTATTTTCCAGGCTAAATCTTGTTTGTCCGATGTCTAATTCCTATCTATTTATATATAAAGCTGGAGAATTGATCATCCGAAAGAAAAAAAAATAATCAGAATTCGGTTGTAAAATTAACATAGTGCTTGTAACGTTGCGTTAGTTTAATTTGTGGGAAAATAATGTATCTTAACTTGTTACTTTAGCAGTTAAGGTATCACCATTATATACTATTAAAACACTAATATTTGTAGACTTTCTCAGTCATTATAACTAGGTAGTTGACACTGCAACTTGCCTATATCTGTCAAAGTTGTTTTTATTTTTTTATAATAGTTAATTTAGGCATTTGGGTAGCTTATTGTATA
This sequence comes from Platysteira castanea, assembly GCA_013397175.1. Taxonomy (NCBI): domain Eukaryota; kingdom Metazoa; phylum Chordata; class Aves; order Passeriformes; genus Platysteira; species Platysteira castanea. The sequence continues at coordinate 142,559 of VYXC01005558.1, read as the reverse complement.
ATACTAAATGGTAAATTATCCATGTTTAAATATTTTATGTAGATAACTCTTCAAGACATCATTTTGTGTGAACTTTTTATGTTTCAAAATTACTGTTATTCTATGTTTTTTACAATTAATCCAATATTACTATTTTTTGCCCATGGATGACAAAGCTTCAGATACATCAGGTCTTTCATCCAGATTAACTGACAGACAAAAAGAGAAAATGTATTTTTAATAAGAGATCCACTTTCCGACTTTATGACTTTGTAATATTCCTGAAAACTGTACAAGTACAAACCTATGCTAACAGTAAGGAGGCAATTACAGAGATGTGCAAATACGTGTACAACAGATTCTGCATTTTATTTATTTATAAAGTAATTTTATAGACTATTTCAAAATTTGGGAAGATCTAAAACTATTTTTCTGTATAAATATTATTTGCCAAAACTTTGTTTATATTTAAAAAAAAAAGTCTAATGAAAATGATTAAATTTTAAATGCTTTGTTTAATTAAAAAAAACCCAGCAAGAAATATAACCCCCTAAAAGAACCATGAGATGGGCCAACACAGAGACAGTGAATACTGTAGCTGGGACATGGTTTCAAGCAACTTGAGATGTCTCAGTGCTTATTTCCTTCAAAGGATACAGCACCTCACCAAAATACCTTTTTGTTTGCCTCTCTCATCCAGCATAATTGACGACATGTACAATGAGTATTTCGGTAACATTTAAAAGAAACCCCTCCATTCACTCTTTTCCAGCATATATAATTACTAGTGGTCTGTTAAATAGCCATTCTATTTCTGTTGTGACGTTAAATTCATTCACCCAATGTACAACCACTGAAATAAAAAGAAGCATTTTAAAATGAGAGCGGAGTCAGGGCAATCCTTTCTTGTGGCATGGCTCTGGGAAGAGGGGCCTGGGGTAACAAAAAATAGCCAAAAGAAAGTGGAGGAATCTTTTAAAAAAGTATTTATTTTTTAGATTTTATTTTTTCTTTAATTGCTTGTTCAAGTAACAGATCCTTAAGTGCAGACCCCAGGTGCAGGACACGCAGATGGGACATGCAAGTGGGGAAGCCCGTGCCCTTCTCCTGCCGAGGATGCCGCACCACACAGCTCCAGCCTCCAACGGGCATCCCCAGCCCTTCCCACCTGCCCGTGCGTGCCGGGGTGCAGGCAGGCACTGGTTATCCCGGGGGTGTGACTCATGGGGTTTTTTTGGTGGCACATCCTTTGCACCTTTTCTTTTCTACATCTTGAAGAATATTACACCAGCAAGTAATCCCTGTTATCTGCTAGTTCCTCTGGGTAGAGCAGCATCACAGAGCAGTTGTGCGCCCATGGGCAGAGACTGCATGGCAAGCTAGTGACAAAGGAGGGAATGAAACCTCTGGCTGGCCAGCTCTGTGGTTTCTTCACACTGCCTTCTCTGATTTATTTTTTTAAATGCTTTAAAGAAAGGAAATACAATTCCTGCAGAATCAAGAAGAGTTTGTGTCATAAAGTTGTCTACGCTTCATCAGCACAGGGCTGGTTTGAAAGGAGCCCAAGGTCATAAGTGATGTGGAAAACCACCAGGTCAACCAGCCTATTTGGATGTATCACAGATATACTGAGCCAGAAGCCTGCTGAGAATGAGTATGTGGGATGGAGAGGAGAAACAGGATGACTTGCGGGGACAAGGAAGGACTGGAGCATTAGAGGGCTGCAAGGGCATTGTAGAGCAAAAGCAGCAAACGATTAAAATTCAACTCCTAATGACTCAGGAGTGGGAAGCCTGTCTGTTGACACTTTCTTATGTTAAACCCCACCCTGGACAGTTGTCAGCTGCCAAGAAGGGTCAGGACGTGCCACTTTTCTTGTCTAAAATCTGCTTTGTTTCTTGTCAACTTTGACACTTTCTTGGCAGTGGAGAAGTGCTCATGGAAGCCGTGAGCTTTCGGGGCCCACAGCAAACCCGCAGTGTCTGTACGTGTCCACGTGCAGAGCGTACCCCCTTCGGACAACGTCAGGGTTTCCAAAATGAAGCAAGTTACTTCTAGAGAAGAGCCTTTAGAAACTTTTGAGTTTCCCCCCCGCCATGCACGTCCTCGTGGACAGTCTGTGGCCACTGCTGTGGCTCTCACTCAGGCCAAGGGCTGCAGCAGTGTCCTGGAGCTCAACATCGGCCCGCAGCAGACTGCCCAGGGGCACATGCACCACACTTGGCCACGCACCTCCCCTGGCCGCACGTGGTGTAGCCATGGCCATATGACTTATTCTTTCTGTTTTGCATGGTTGTCAGTTCAAAAGTCTGAAGTATTCTGAGAACTGGGGTGTTTTTGCAGTCCACTGGAATTAAAAGCATGAAACAAAAGGGGATGTGGCATTTGAGGGATCAGAGCCTGCTGGGATAGTTTTGCGTGTTTGTATACAGCAAAGGAAGAAAAAACTGGTTGAGCCTTGTTCATGCTGCACTTTGGGAGTGACTTTTGAGCAAGTTACTAAAACAGCAGTTGGGTTTGCTTCCAGCCAGAAGAGAGCCCAGGAACAGCCCAACATTTCTGTACTGTGGCTGACAATAGATGAAAGGACTTGTGGGCAAGGCTGCTCAACAGTGCAGGCATTGAATCTCCTGCTACTGACATTTACTGCATGAATTCATGGGACCAAAAAAAATACCTTGCCTGGAACTGCTGAAAACCTTCCCTGGCATCTGATGATATGGTCGTCTGAGCATACCATGCTCTTCATGCCTGCAATCAGTTCTCAGCCAAGCCTTTTACACAGTAGCCTGCATTTTTAATGTCATATAATTGGCAGTTCTGGAGGCTTTTTTACATGGGTCAAGATGATTTTTATTGCTGGAGTGGGTGTGTGTGAGAGCAAAATCACCTCAGCTGTTGCACTATTGCTAGTATGTAATGTATTCAAGCACATGGGTACAGAATATGTAGTTCAATTATATGTGAATGGATAAATTATGGAAATGTGTTCTAAATTGTTATTCTTCTGTAATTATAGAAACCATAGAAATTGTAGAAAATACATTACATATTTCATTACATGAAAATACCTTCTGCTGTAACAGGGGAAAAAAACACAACACTAAGAAATGTGAAAGGAAAATATTGGTGTGAGCTGCTTATTCAATGCTGGGTTGCAGTTGTATTATTTCCATCAAAGCTTCCTGCCATATGAGGAAAAGACACTTGGCTTTATGATTTAGGAAAATCACTACAGGAAAGACGCCCTGCTCCTCCCATCTTCAAAGGGCTGGATTTGGATACTACTTTTAAAGCAAACAAATTATGGTGAGTGTCTTCCTTTGTCTTAATTGTCACAAAACAGTCACAAGGTGTGGCCTGTGTGGTTCCTCAGAAGGCCACCAGACCAAAGAGATGCCAGGATGTCGAGGTGGCAAGGATGACCACATGGTGTGAGGTTCACCTTGTAGGAACAGCCCCCAGGGATGGTCATGCAGGTGCTGCCTGTGCTGAGCCTGAGCTGTGTTTGCATTTGCCGTGACTGCCTGTCCTTTTCACACAGGGCTAGGAGGAGGAAGTGCTTTTACTTCCTTGTTTTATGGTTGTGGCCACTGCACTGAATGCCAGTTGAGCACATCCAGAGATGCTAAAGTTGGTAGCTGACAGCACAGCTCAGGACTGCGGGTGGGCAAGTTTTTCACACTTGGGAAGCTGCTAGAGTGGAATCCAGCTTTCTCTCTGTAGCTGTGGAGCCTCAAACGAGACACTGCAGAGTACCCACTTGGCCTAAAGCTGCTGCTATGGAGGAGCACAGGTCTGGGGGAGTATGTTAACTTAAGTCTGCCAGCCCCACGCAGGTGTCTCAGATACTCTACAACACCTTAGATGAGTTTAGTCAATGAATCCCACGTGTTTTCACAAAGGACAATGGCTTTGATGGATTTAAAACACCCATCATGCACAAGGAATCACAAAATCATGAGACTGACTTAAATGGTCCGATAGTTAAAAATCCTGATTTTCTCTGTAGGTATTTGGCAGATGTTTGGCTTGCATATTTTAAGCTTTTTCTCTCCTACTGTGATACCTAGAATTTTTTTTCATGTCACCTAATGTGTTCCTATGCTTACAGATGTAAAGCTAAAGAGCAGTTTATAAGATTCTTGAGAAACTCATGAAGATTGACAACAGAAATTCAAGCAATTCTTATGTCTTACCATGTTGTAGGGAAGAATGACAAAACCCTTGAGGATGCGATACAATTTCTTCAGGCTTAGCTTCCACATGGACTTTATTCAATTATTACGCCAGTGAAGGTGTGATGTTGTCAGGACAACACAGGCTGAGTGCAGTTGCAATGGGATGGACTGTCCCTGTATGCAAATAAATTGTTCTGTCTAACATGGGAAATGACTGCACCCTACTCTATGCAAATTAGTTATGTTGCTTTAATTTCTGTCTCTAAGTTTTGATAACAAGACTTGTCCTTGGCTGTCCTTGGACAGCCGTTGGTGGAGCCTACACGTTCATTTCTGGGTTTAAGATAAATTATGATGCAAGGCAAGAGTCCCGTTTTGTGTCCTTCCTCAAGCCAGATGGGCTCAAAAGAAAAGCTACATAAACAAGTACAAGAGAACTCACGTGGAAAAAAGTGGTCAGCCTTAAGCAGATTTCAGTGGACTTTCTAACTACAGGATAGGATACAAAGTGTTTTCCCTCTCTATTGACTGAAAGTGGCTACTTTATACCCATTCCAGAGGAAATAAATGAGGTTGAACTCTTCTAATAGAAAATCAATGCACCCCTCCACGAGTGTGAACTTTGCAAGAGCAGTCACTGGAGTAAGTCCCTGGGCTGATGGTACTGCCCATTCCTCACCTGTTATCTCGGAATCCACGGTAAGTGCTTATGGGTAGCAGTAGAAGCATGCAGGCAACTCCTGCTGTGGCAAGGGACTTCTCATTTTACTTCCTTTTAATTAAATCATGAGAGAGGCTGGACTTCTTCAAGTCCAATTTTATCTGGAGTTGCAGGTATGTATGGGAACTTTTGTTTGGTGTTTTTCTCACCAACTTACTTGTAAGACTGATTCCTCTGGGGTCCCCAGCATAAGGAGGACGTGGACCTGTTGGAGTGAGTCCAGGGAAGGGCCGTGAAGATGATCAGAGGGCTGGGGAACCTCTCCTGTGAAGACCGGCTGAGAGAGTTGGGGTGATTAGTTGGAGAAGAGAAGGCTCCAGGGAGACCTTAGAGCACCTTCCAGTATCTAAGGGAGACCCATGGGAAAGATGAGGACAGGAATTCTGGTTTTTACAATGAGGGTGGTGAAAAACTCGAACAGGTTGCCCAGAGAAGTTGTGGATGCCCTATCCCTGGAAACATTCAAGGCTAGGTTGGATAGGGCTCTGAGCAACCTGGTTGAGTTGAATATGTCTCTGCCCATGGCAGGGGCTTGGACTAGATGACATTGAAAAGTCCCTTCCAGCCCAAAGCATTCTACAATTCTATACAGAGAGCCTATAAAGCAAATGAAACCAAATTAAAGCCAATTGTCAGCCAGCTCGGCACTTTCTTAGTTGCAGCCACTCTATTTGCCAGATGTAGCACAGTATGGATTGCCTGAACAGTGGCAAAAGATTCTTTCTGGGCCTCCTTTTCTGTGTGCAGGCAGAACAGAAACATGCTTTTACCACACAAAATTCAGGCCTTTTGCATTCAGCCCCAGGCTTCCTGTATAAGCAAATGGAGAGTGACTGAGGCTTTGCCAGAGGGCAACAACATTGAACTTCTAGGCAGGATTGCTTCTTCTGAAGCCCTTCCAGCCCTGCTGCCTACAGAGATGCCTAGTGTGACCCCTCCTCCATCAAGCTGGGGCACACAGCAGGGTGCTGTGCATTCTCAATCCTGCCTCCAGCTCCTTCTTGCTCTGGCTTTCACCTGAGCTTCTCTTGTAAGCATATATGCACCGTGGGAACCCCATGCCACCTGCCAGCTTCTGTGCCTTTATTTTTGTCTGAGGGTGGTTGTTTTTTCAAAGTATCTTGTTCCCCTTTTCTTCCCTTGACTCTAGAGATGACGTGGGCTTTTATAGCATCCTGTGCTTGGGGAGCACGCTGTGGTCCTTGCACTACTGCAGCACTGTAATGGGTGCAATGAACTGATTTCTCTTGCCCCCACAGACTGAGCACACTGCCCAAAAGATGATTTAAGTGATCTCTTCTACAGTAATCAAACCCCTTTCCCCACCACTACACATGTGCATTAATGTGCATCCTTTAGTGTTTAAAGAAACTTCAGGGGAGAAATGTCCTTCTGCTACTTAAGAAAAAGCATTAGCCAATCCTGTCTTAATTCATGCACAGAGGCTTTTATCTTCACCCACTTGATTCTGCTGGCCTTCCTTAGGAGACCCTGGGATCCAAATTATATTAAATCCATGCTGTTCTTGACCATACAGAGAAGTTCCTTGCAAGGTTCTGGAAGCCTTTGTGAGTCAGTTCCTGTGGAACTGACCAAACAAACTTCATTTTCATAACTAAAGCAGGAAACCACAACAGTCTGAACATTTAAAGCATTAATTACAGATTTGTTTTGCATGGAAGGTAAAGCGGTGTAAGCCTTCCTAGAGAGGATCTGACTTCCATACAGGCAATGTCTCGTCTGCTCTGTCCAACATTTTATGGTCGGGGAGAAGACAGATGGGTCAGGCTGACTGCAAATGAACGCCCACCTCAGCAGCAGAAGCAGCTCTCTGATTACTATTATTTGGCCAGAGAAATTTTCCAGTCTTTCCCAGTGAATGCTGTCCACAGGAAAGGTTTTGATGAGAGCTCTTTGGGTATGATGGAAACCCCATGGAAAGCAGAAGGTGTAAAGCAGCAAGGGGACATCATGTGGTGAGAAGACAGTCGGTGGAAACCAAGTGCAGCATAATTATTCTCTTATTTGCATTTCACCTCCATCTACATCAGATGTTTACTCTAAAAGGTGTTCCACCTTTTATCTTGGTGGAAAGGACTTTGTTCTTTGTTTTAGACCTGGCATTTGGGAGTTTTACATCCTTTCTTATTTGTTTCCTCTCCTTTTATTTTAATTTTTGCCATAATGCAGCTGATCTGATGCGATACAAGATCAGCCTTTGGGTTTTGGTGAATGCAGCAGATAATTACTCCTGAAGAGGAATGTATCAGAGGAACTGCTTTCAAATCCAAGTTTCCTGTGCAATATAATTATTTCCATTTAAATAAAGGACTCCAGCACTTCTACTCAGCAGCACCTCTCTATATAAAGTGAGGATTGTTCCCTCCCAACAGCTTTATTTGCTCTTCTCAGAAAATGACTCCATGAAAACCAAACATTAGTCCATCACAGTGCCTAAAATCAATGATCATTTTATATTCAATGGAATCCTTACTTTCTAAAAAATATCACAATGAAACTGCTCTATTTTCCTTCCCCTTATTGTTACTATTATTACCTCATGAATGCTCCAGAGACAAACAGCTGCATCTCCTTTAGTTTTCAGCTTCTAGGACTTAGCTGGATGTGGCTTCATGCTCTAGGAGTCTATAGACTCAAGCCAATTTGCAATAAAACTAATAAAGAAAATGGCCCTGATAAGATGTGGCCTTTGTAGAACTTGGATTTTGTTTGCTCAGCAATGGAAGCATGTCCCAAGGTGAATTTTATCTAGAAAGGCATGCTGCAGCATTGTGGTGTCAGAAGCTCCCATTCACAGGGGCTGATACCCATTGAAACTTCCAGAGTTTGTGGTGGGGTCCCTCAGAAGCAAGACCTGCAGCAGCTGGGCTTCACTGGGATTAGACACTTATTACTGGAGCTGGATGCACAGCTGAAAGGAATAGACTTGGGCTGGTTCACTTGAGCAGGGCATTAGGAGAAGCTAGTGTGTGGATTTATGGACACTGCCCATGCTCTGCAGCAGCTGTGGGTGGCTGCTCTGCAGTGAAAAGTGCCCTGTCTGTCAGAAATGGAAGTATCTCATCTTTTTAAACACAACGTTTTGCTTTCGGGATCCCAAGGTGTGTGTCTGTCTGCCTGTGGCACTCACCACAGGGATGACCAGGTTGGCTCTCAACAAGCCATAGAAGTTCTTCTCAGGTGCCTGGTGCTTTGTCCAGCAGACAGATTACTAGATTTACCGCAGGAACATCCTACAGCCTTCTGGCAGGGCTGAAGGTAATGGGAGGGCCAGAGGAGAGGATTCAGAGGCACAGCATGGGGAATGTGTCTGTTCCTCCAACACATCCTGTGGCAGAATCCAAACAGCCTCACCAGCTACCCTGTTCTTGCACACGCAAAATGGTATCACTGTAAATAAATAAAACCTGCAGTCCCCTAACCTATGGCATCAGAAGCACAGGGTCCCTCTGAGACGTTAGTAAGTGTGAAGAAGGAAAGTCTGTGGCCTCTACTGTAAGTCCTGTTGGCTTCTCCTTGTTGGGATTTCTTCTGCCAAATCTCTGCTGTATGCCAGCACAGGCATCCCCTGTAGCCATCCCCTTGTGCCATGTTTCCTTCTGTCAAAACATGGAGGAATCGGAGTGCACACAAAGACAGAAATGTAAAAATGTCTATTTCTACCATGCTTGGAAAGATCCTTGGGGGGGGACCTGAGGGAGCAGGTGAGTTTTACAGGGCTCGTTCAGCCAGCTGGGTTACAGGGGAGTCTCCTCAGCTGCAGCCCCTTAAGGAGCCTGAGGCTATTTTTAAATCAGTAAAATTAAGAAGTCTGGGGGCTTGGGAGGCTGATTAGCTCCCACAGGGCACCTACAGACCTTAGAGGCAGCTGAGGTGAGACGGAGCTTGCCTGCAACACACCTGCCTGTTTCAGCAGGGGACCTGAGCGTCCCTCGGCCATTGATGGTCCCTGCTCTGCCACCATCCCTGGCAGCCAAGGTGCTGCCAAAGCTCCTTCTCCAGAAGGGAGACCTGGCTGGATTTGTGTGCCTTAGGCCCTCAACCCTGCAGCCATCCCATTAACTTAATGCTGGTGACAGGCTCACATCCAGCTGTGCACTCAGCTTCAACCCAGCCTCCCAGCAGCTGCTCCTCAGCCTTTCCTGGTGTCTCTCCACACACCTACCCACACGGGCACAGGACACAGGGCTTGGCTCCCTGCATCCTCCCCTTATTTGACAAAGCCCAACACTCTTTTAGAGCATTTTATATCTGTTTAGAGGCACACTTTGCATTTGTTTTCATGAAGTGAAAATAGCTGGAGGTTTATGCTGATAGCAGCCTGCAGCTATGCCTGCTAGTACAGCAAACCTGCTGCAGGGAGGAATGGCTCTATGCTCTGCTACTCCTGCCAGCAGCATCCCTGGCACCTCCCAGACTGCTGCATTTTTCCTCTGGATAAAGCTTGGATTGGCACCTTTTGCCAATCCTCAGCTCCCAACGTTTTTCATCACTGCCTTTTCTATCTCAGGGGGAAACGAAAACAATTTTAACAGCCTGTTCTTCAGGCATTAACATTCCAAACAATTTCGCTGAGTAACTGGAGAAAAAAATTGTGTGAGAAAAAAATTTACTTGGAAGATGACACGACAACCAGAATAAAGAAAGGAATTCAGAGGCACTAACCACCTTGAGAAGATTGTCATGGAGTAGTTCTAGCGTTTTCATCAGTCATCTAATATGCCTAGTATGTTCATCCCAAACCCACAAGGAAATCTTGTTGGAATCTGTCCCAGAAAAGCTATCCTGATAAAGTTCATCTCTGTGCAGTGGGACCAGATCTATTTGAAAGTCCCAAAATAATTCTGGAATAATCTAGTATTATGGATTTGTTTGGTGTGTTGTGGGTTGCTCCCAAATCATTTTGCAAGCATCTACCTGCAGTTGTATCAAGCCCTCACTGGAGGCCCAAGAGGAAATGCCAAGAGGGCCTGGAGCTAATTCTTTGTATTATTTTCCTCAAGCAAATGAGCTGTGGTTCTTAAAGTAGGATATGCAGATCTCCTGCTTGCATACATCTCCCACTGTAACACACCTCTGAAAGGTTGCTTGAAAAGAGTAGCCACTGTGTTGCATTCATGTACAGCACTGAAGACCTAAAGAAGAGTATGAGAGCTTTGTACGCCTCACAAACTCAGCTCCTATTTTCTTGCATTAATCTTTTCTTCAGCCTCAGAATGATTTTATCATAAATGTATGATACTGGGTTGTCTTAAAGCATCTGCTACTGGAATCAAAAACATGAGATTCCTGGTTTCTGTTAAAAAAATCCAAACCATCTATGAGAAAGCAGCAAAAAGAAGCAACAATAACTAAAGACCAAAAGGCAAAACCCAATAGTCAGTCTTGGGAAGCAATGATTTTCAGGCCTTTAATGTTTATCTCTGAAGGCCAGCAGTTAGTAACTCCTATGTTGATAAAGACCATATATAAACCTCATGATTCTGAAGCATTTAGTTAAAACTTCCTCTTCCACTAATTAGAGGTTGGGCTTAACAAGCTCCTCGAAGTGGAAACTCCAGCCTTTCATGTAGAAAGAGACAAGTTACTGTAGAGGTGAGAGGTGCCTCCCCACCCCACTAAAGCCCCTGAATTAGCTCCTACCTGTGCATCCACTCAGGGAGGGAGGGAGGGAAGCGCCCATGCTTGAGCTGGGCACACTGGTCCACCTCTTTGTGTACAGAGACAGGGTCAGCACTTGCTGGCAAACTGGCAGCTGAGTCTTTTTCAGGGGCTGTCACATCCCCCAGGCAGTGACCAGCCCCCTTTAAACCTGCCTCTCCTCAGGGACCCTTCCGGGGTCTTTCCCACTGAGACTGGGACACTCGGCAGAGCAACCAACTCCCCTAGAACAGATGATGTAAATCCAAACATTCAGAACAAATCCATCTCTTCGGATATGCACCAAAATGACCTACTTGGTTTTAGTACATGTACTAAATTGAACTTAAGTCTAAGTTGTGGTTGGATTACATGAAATCAACATTAAATGCTTCCACTTTTTATGTGAAAAGCATATTGGAAATCTTATTTTGATTTACAGTACAACTTGGAGCAATTAAGTCATCTTACAATTTCAGTTCTGAATATTTTGCTAAAAATAACTACATAAAAAGAAAATATTATTTTAACTGTAATACGTATTCTTTATTGACACCTACAAATCTAAATCTTATGAAATACATGTCCCTGATGCTTATACACTGATTATTATAAAGAAGAACTTGATTTCAAGTCTGACTCAGGAAAAAAAAGGCTGACTTGTGACAGATATTGCAAAACTTTTGTATCTTAATAAAAACAGACTATCATTGTCTTAACTCTCTCAAGTCTTGTGATTGAATTATTTTTGAACATCATAAGCAGAAAGAATGAAAGAGTCAAATAGAATAATAAATCATCTGTTTTTAGTTTATTTTGCCGTGGCTTTTTACATCTTGAAACTGACTTCCCTGTTTTGAACCTACATCTGAACAACAGCTATTTAACTTTATTAGTAGATGAGTCTTTCTTACAAAACTTAAATATGCAGTGGAAGTTTTCATTAAAATTAATAGCACCATCAAGGTTTCTTGTTTGCTTTATGGGAAGCAAGGAAAACTTTGTTGTTAAATGTCATAATACATCAGCAGAAGTCCACTGAAAACAGTAAAAATTAGGTCACAGGCTAATTCATACTATTTTCACTTAGATTTCCTGGCACTTTGGGGAATGGTTTGATCAAATTTTCACTATTAATAAAAAGAGGGGCCAGGAGCAATTACTCTTTTTTAATTTAACCACCATCTTCAATTAAACACAACGACCATAATACATGACAGGGATGGCTATCTGACTGCATAAAATAGTTAAAAAATCATCAGTCCTACCACTCAACAAGGATCCCTTTCCTTTGATACTTAACCTGCAATGTTAGGAAAGATCAATAATGAGAAAGCTGTGGGGATCTGCAGACCTATCAAATTTTGAAATAAACCCATGAAGCCACCTTAATGCTCCTTTCTGGTTAGAAAATTAAATTATGACTGAGAGAAGACTTCGGTGTGTCTACTCCTATTGTCTCCATTTCTTTCAAACTGTAAAAAACCAGAAGAACCCAAACCCTGGGGACTGGATCACACAATTGAAAGTGGCAGGTACAGCAATTTAGTGAGTATCTATTGGTGGAGCCACAGTAATTGTGTTCACACTTGTTGTCCTCTCTAGTTGTAAGGTAAAACGCATTAATTGAATCTCGTTCTGCTGGAATGTAATCTCGTTTGTTTTCCCTCACAACACAAACCAGTCTCTTGGGAGTCAATAGGTGGGGGGTTAAACTGTTTTAAGTTGAGGATGGTGTTAACTCTGTTCCTCTTTCAGGGCTGAGCCCCTGGAAGCTAGCAACTATAAAACAGTTCGTATTTATAGTCTGGATTCACCTTCTACAAATTCAGTGAGCTGAGATGGCCCAGCACAGGTGTCAGAGGGAGAAAGGCAGTGTGGGTCTGGGCAGAGTGGGGGAGCTAACAGAGCTGGCTTCCAGGGCCTGCTTTCACCCCTATGGATCACAGGAAGTGCAAGAGACCACTTCAGATTTTGGCGCTCTGACTCTAAATATGCTTAAGTGAAGGCTATAAGCAATTAAAACTGAGGACAAAAGAGTTGCCCAAAGAACATTTCCGATCATCTGGTTTAAAATCTCCCCACTCAGCATGTTTGGCTGCTGGGAATCCAAGTGCTAAAGTCTCAGTTTTGCCAAGAATCTCCTAGTGCTTACCTCAGCTTTGTGAATTGTCTTCCCAAAACCAGGAACCAGAACTAAAGCCTAGCAATGCTGATGACCATCACACTTGCTACACTGGACAGATCAGCCTAAGTTACCAGCTTAGGGTGCTGAGCCCAGGACAGCACACGGGAATGCATCCCTGCATGTAGGGAAGTGTCAGCCCCAGCCAGTGCAGATGTGTAATGATGACTGTAATGCATCACTGCAGATTTTGACTCCACCTTACAGTGAGGATTGTAGAGAGCCGCTATCTCATCCTGGCACAGAGCACCCCTGACTTCAGTGAGGCTTGACACAGACACAAAAGTCACCTCACTCAGAGCTCACACGAGGCTTCACCACTACAAAACTAAAGCATGCTCACCTTACCTTCCAAAACAAGGGCTTAGATGTGCTTAGGAACAAAACAAAAAACCCCAGCAAACCCAAACTGGCCTGCAAGCAGTGAAGTTAATGAAACCTTGCTTCTGTAAGATGCTCTTCCAGTGTGGTAAGTTAAATCCCAAATCCTACTCCCTCCACCAGGGTGGAAGCCGTGGTGGCTGTCACTGATGGGCTCTTGGGCAATCCGAGCTGCCACCCGACTGCTCCCAGACACGACGGAGGAGGTCCAACTTCCTTTGCCTTTACAAGTACACTCAGATGGTTTCTGCTCTCACCTAGAAAGCATGAACAAAGGTGTCAAACATCTACAATTCTGCACTTGGTAAAAAAACAGGACAACTCTACTGCCGGTATGAAAGGGAAATTTCCAGTGTGATCACCTGAAAACACTAAGGACAGAGTGAGCCAAGTCAGCCACCTTTCACTACAGCTAGTTGCATCCTCAATTTGATAACAACTTGACAGACAGTACTAATAAGATAATTAATCTAGCAAGAAATATTAAAGATTAAGCAAAATTTCAATCCTTGGTGCGTCCTAAATAGTGTAATGACATATGGCTGGGAGAAATCCATGGGATGACAGAACTGCATTGACAGCCTGAATGTAAAGACATGATGGTATGCAAGGACAGGAAATCATGTTCTTCTACTAATACTGCACTTAAAAGAACACTTGACCATGGAAAACAAATGTACACCAGAACAGTTTGTAGCACAGACAGGCTTTACCTCACACATTTTCTTGTGCTTCAGGGTCAGAAGACCATCATCAGCTCTCAGAGGGAGGGAACTACAGATTCCCCCATTTTTCATACTGGTACACTTTACATCTTGCAACTGATACTGCTAGTAGTGAAGAATTGGCAAATTCTAGCTTCGGAATGGAAACAGGTATTAGAGGCCATTCTCTTTTAAATACGTACCCTAACACATAGTCAGAGGCTACAATAGCTATCAAAAAAAATTACAAACTAGTGTGTTGGTTGCTGCGCAAGATAAAAATTCAGTATTTATTGAGAAACTCCAGGCTTCCATAAAACAGTGCGGTAAGCCGCAGGCCACTGAAGCTTGAAATAAGACAGCTCGATACAAGACATAAAAAGACTTGAGAAGTGAGCAATAAAACTGAAGTTTCTAAATCCTAGGAAGCCAGCAAAAGCCCAGCTGTACAGCACAGGGGGACTAGATGACTCTCGAGTCTCAAGCTTCTCCTGTGAGAAGCTACAAAGGAAGTCATGCTGGGAAGGCATGCTGTGGGCTGAGATATTTGCCTGGCAAGCCTTGCCCAATTCCAACTTTTGTGGCAGGAAGTTTCTCTTTCCCTGCAATTTACTACCTTATTTTTTCTCTCCCGTTCTTCAGCAAAGAATAGCAGAAGTATAAGCAACGTGCAATAAAAAAAGACTGGCAGCACCTAAATAACCCCATGTTCTCCGCATCACTATAAATAACTCCACATAACTGATAATGCGTTTGTTTTTAGGGCTGAGCCTCCACCACTTATTAGGTGAATTTTCAATGTTGTTGTTGTCCTCATCAGATGAATCACAACCAAAAATAAAGGCTAGAAAAACAGGGCAATGACACGATGTTCAGCCTCACAACAGCAATGCCGAGATCCTTGGAAACAGTCATCAATTAAGAGCATCCAGCACCTCCTCCAACTGACCATCCTATGTTTTCTTTTACATCCTCCATACTGTATATACACCATTCCTCTGTATTTCCAGTTCCTACATTCCTTAGGTCCCTGCACACACTATTAAGTAAATAACAAATTGCTGCCCATCAAATATAAGAGCCTGAACACCTGGTGTAAATCTCCTCAGTGGGAGCACTCCTGTTACCCCTTTCTGAACTGCTGCCTTCCCACCCTCCTCATCATGAACCAGCAGTTGACAGCTTTCTTTCTGAGAACAGCTTTTTTCTGCCGAACATCAGGAGGTTGCTCTGGTCTCAGGATGAGCCAGGGAGGCCCAAAACTCCTCCCTCCAACATTGATCACTTAGATCTATTTTGTATAATTACACATAATCTTCCTATTCTGATGCGCAACACATTTTAAAGCCTGTCAGATAAGTCCATTTTCACTGTTCTTCGTGGAAGACGAAACCCTCACGGCAATGAGACAGGGCTTAGTTTTCTATCTAGGTTATAATCAGTTTAGATCCGTGCTCTTCCATCAGTGTTGTTCATTAGCTCAAATGCCCACTTGCTTGAGCTTGACTCCACCCTGCCTTACTGGTTAGTCATAACCCTCCCCTGCATTTGTTTTTCTACGTTAATCAAACAAATATTCCCGGTGTACTCTTGCAGATAAGCTTTGTTCATCTCCAGTAACCTTCCTGGAAGTATTTCTGTGCAAATTCCTCTTTCCTGGACATGATTTATCAGAACTGGACACAGTAATGTCTCACCAGTCACCCAGAAGCTTGACTGTGTGCACACCACTGTCACACTCAGTTTTTTCACAACCACGTTAAATTGGCAGCTTCCTTTCATCATTGACTAATAAACCCAGGTATTTTCGTATTACTTTGCTGGGTTCCTGGATTCAAACTACAAACAGTTATTAATCTGTACATGCAGTATCTTACATTTTGTGATATTACATCTTCTTATAGGCTCACTTCTAATACTTGAAGGTCTCAAGTCACCAACAGAAATTACATGATTCATTGAAACTATTACTCAGTTCTGACTAGACTGACCAGCCTCTGCAACATTTACAAATGAATTCTGATAGTCCTGTAAAAAATTTCCTACCTCTTTGGTACTGATGTATTTAAGTCACTCAAACGTGCGGTTTCCGGTTTGCTTCGGCAGCTTTGAACATGAGAATTGCAAGAAGCCAGTAAATAATCTTCTTTTCTCTCGACACACCAATGCTATGGCCATCCTACTAAGATAAATTTGTTTTGAAGCTTTGCAGTTAAAAAAAAACAAAACACCAAAACAAAGGAGCAAACAAATCAAAAACACACAGAAAAGCCAAACAGAATGCCCAAGCAAAACACTGAAAAACTTAAAATACTGCACATGGCAAGCATTTAACTGAAAGACTCAGACAGGGACAAATGTGCTCCAAAAAGCCCTTAATACATCCACCACTGTTAGGTTTGGAAACATGAAAACAAGCCAGCAAGGAAGCACAACTGGACTTAAAGCAGGCCGACACTTCAGATGGGCCTAACTTCAGATGAAGACATGACAATGCAATGGGAAGAACAGAACAAGAAATGCAGCACCAGGAGTGGGCTCCTTTTCCTACAGCTTTTGGAAAGCATCTGAATAGCAGACTAAGGGCTCTGGCTGACCTTTAACCCTTTGGAAATGGAAATAAAGTCTTTACTCCCTGTATCAAATAATTCCAACCTATTATGTTTGAGGACAAAAAAAAAAGAAAAAAGAAGCGCTAAGGAGTCTGTCTCAGCAGAAAGAGAAGCATACAAGTGTGAGCATCTTTCCGGAGTGACACTGGTTCGCATCGGGAACTGTGAATTCCATCTCATCAATCATCTTCCTTTTCCTTACTGCTTTGATGGAGCACTTTTCCCAAACCGTACCACCACCTTTTCTGGCCCTCTCCCTCTGTTCGAAGGGGACGAGAAGGCAGGCACCCACTGGCAACAAACACCTCCGGCCGCCCCCTAGCAGGCACAGCCCAGACCGCAGTGCGTCCATAGGGATCCAACGCGCGCCGGATCACTGCCATGGATGCGACGAATCCCACAGAAGGACACACCCAGGAGAGGGATTCCCACAGGGCCGCGGGCACCTCCGGCCTGCGGAGAGCCGGCAGGTTTGGAGCGGCACGAACTTACCGCGCCGGAGCCGCCTGCCCCGCAGCCCGGGAAGCGGAACCGCGGGAGCCCCGCCGCGCGCTCCCATTGGCTCGTCCCGCCCCCGCGCGTGACCGCCGGCTGCCCCTTCCCGCTCGGAGCGGCGCGCGCGGCGGCGGAGCTGGCCCGGGGAACGCTGTGTCTCCAGGGCGACGGCGCCGGGCGAGCGACGGCACGGGAGGGGACACGGGAGGG
>VYXC01005558.1:93236-125020 GCA_013397175.1 Platysteira castanea | reverse complement strand
TGCCCTCCTCCCCCGCCCCGGTGCCCGGATCTCCGGCCCGGGGGCTGCCCACGCCCGCTCAGGTGCCTGCCCCGCGGCTCCCTTCCCTCGCCCGCCTCCCTCCGCCCTCCCCCGGGCGGCAGGACATTCTCCCCATCCCGCCGCCCCCTCCGGTGCCGCGCCCGCAGCCCCGGGCTCCCTGTGGGCGGGCGCCGGCCGGGGGTGGCGGAGCGGGGGCAGGGGCCAGGGGCTCCGGTGGTTTCCGCCGCTCGCCCTCCCCGCAGTCGTATGTGCGGGGAGTTTGGGGTGCTCCCGGATGGAATACGGTGGAGAATCTGGCCAGAGGCTGGATCCGTGGGGGCGGAAAAGCAGTTCCCCCAGTGTTGTATCGGGTCAGCCAGCCCTCGAGTGCACTTCTTGGTGGACGTGCTGTGGCCGATGTGTAGGGGAAGCACCTGGATGCTTTCGCGCGGCAGACGAGAGATCTGCCTGTTCAGATACCTGCATAGGTATTTCCATGAACTTCCCACTCTTAAAAGTGCAGGACGCCAGCCTCTTTCTCGGTGGAAGTGACAGCTGTGAGTGTTAGGCCTCATCTGTGCTGGTGTTTCTCTTAAATTTCCCACGGTCTCGCTGCCAGCCGCTCTGTTAGGAGCTAGCCCACGGTGGTGAAACACCGGTGCCTACTGCCAGTTTGTTTTTATAACCGCTGCGTTGTTTAGATGTGCATCAATCAGTCAGATGTCGGCGGCTGAAATGCAGCCAGTCGCGCTAAAATAAGGGTAGATGCACCATTTGAAATCATAGCAACCGTTTGAACCAGAGCGTAGATGAGAAAATGCCGCTGGCCAGATCGTCGCAGACAGAGGTCTGTTACTGCCCGTGGAGAGAGGCTGTAATTATATTGCAGAACTGGTTGTAGCTTTGGCTTGGACATCTGAAAGGGAAACCCTTGTAAATAACTTAGTTGGACCACATCTGCTGGATTTGCATCTTAATGTAGAGTAGAGCATAAAAGGTGATGATAATAATGGCTAATCATATGGTCGGGTATGGTCTGTTCACAGAAACTGCCATTCCAGACCAAGGCCTGGGGAAGATGTATTTTGAAATTGGGGAGGAGGGTGAGTAGGGGAAAGGGGAGGGAGGAGGCAAAGCGCTGCTATTTTTAAAGACTTGGAACTTTTTCATAGTGGGTGTTTCTTAATGTGTGTCCTGACTTTTTCAGTGGAGATTTCTAAAGACCAATGTAATGAAGTTATTTTGAATTTATTATGAAAAACATATTTTCAATATCCTTCCATCCTTATCATTCGCACATACCTTACAGAAGAAGGTTTTTTCTTTAAGTAGTTCGGGTAGACTTTATTCATTAATAAATGCTTTTGGTTTTCTTGTATTTAATCATCACTATAACTTCATTTAGCCTCTGAATTTTTATCTGTGGCTTTTGCAGCTTGCTTTGTACCTTGTGCTGGAGCATCTGCATTCAGACCCCAGCTGATGAGCTGTAGATAGGTGAAGCAGAATAGCAAGCGACTTGTACTTCCATAGTTACATTGACTCAGCACTGCTGAGAGTGGGTCTAAATGGTGCTCTTACTTTTCATCTGCCAGCTCTTTTACTGCAAGACTTCAGCTTTAGGCTTTTGGTTAGATATTTTGTGAGACATCTGAGAAACACTGTAATCCTAAATTTCATTTATGCAAAGCAATCTAAATGCAGCTGAAATCCTGAAAATTTCAGCAAGCCCAAATAATTTTAATTGAGTTGTAGTTTAAAGGAATATGGTGCATTAAAAGGATGTAGCTTTAGCAAGGGTATCAGATTTTTACTTGTTAGCTTCCCAGATCTTATATTTGTTGGTTGTGGTGGGAGTGTTATGTTTTGGAACTTAAGTTTGCAGGTAGTGTAAGACCTGATGTGCTGTAGACTTAAGCTTGCATCCTTTTTACCAGTTGAACCTGAAAAATGTATATTTACAGATACAAAATGCATCTGTACAAGGACTTCTAAGTTATGATTTACAGTTGCAGAAAGGCGTTTAATCTATGTTGATTAATCGTAGTACTATTTACTTGGGGGTTTTGGGTGACATGAACCTGAAAATATGCTTCTATTGATACAAAACCACGTTATAAAAATCTCTGAACTTTAGTTGTACCTAAAAACCAATTGGCCAAGTCTCTAACTGGTAGGTATCTCTGCATTTTGCATATTGTCCTTGCTATTTTATTTTATTTTTGGATGAAAGAATCCCTGTGTTATACCATAATTAGAGAGTAATGTTAATTACTCTCCCAAGAAGTAGAAAAGCCAGTTGAAGTTCCCTCTTTGGATTAAGAGATGCACACTTGAGTCCTCTGCTTCCCTGGTCTAAGCACCACATACAGGCCAGCAAAGCTAAGCGAGTCCTTTGCACCACCTGATGAGGCTGAGTGACCTTAGAGGAATGAATGACATGTTCAGGAATGAAAGAGAGGAAACAAGTGGACCTTCACTTAACTCTGAAGCTTAGTGGTTAGAAGAGATTGAGATCACTCTTGCCGCTCTAGTTTCTGTTCTCATTAAATGGCAATTTAATATTAGTGCACAAATAGGCTTAGTCTGAAATCCAGCTCTGCCAGCTTCCAGAGAACTCCCCTAATGGCAAAACTATGAAGCTAGGCTTCCTTGTGTAGTGTGTGTAGGCCCTGCATCCCTGTCAGTCAGGGTGCACAGCTTTGTCAAGAGTGGAGGATGTCTCCATGGCTTTTAAACAGGTAATTAAAATTCTTTCCTGAGAAATGTTTTAAATGTAAACAGTATTCCTCTTTTCAAAGTAAAAAAAAAATATTTGTTTAGATCTTTCTAAGAGAGAGTCGAGGTGCTTTACCTTTAGAAGGGAGCCCTGCCAGTTCTCAGTGGATAGGTGCTCCCCCAGCAGCTCTGCCTAGACAGAGGAGGAGGAAGAGCTTTCAGAAGTGCGCACTGTACTCTGGGGCAGAATTTCCTGCAGCACAGAGTGCTGCCAGCATCGGATGAAGGATCAGGGTGGTACAAAATCACAGCTGCCATTCTTCTTCCTCCACGTGCTTCATCTAAAATGCCTTGATCCAAACCCAGTGGGGGCACCTAGTACTAGTTTCTGGACCCTACTTGTGCCAACTATGTCCATTAAGCCTTGTGTCTTGATTCTTGCATATGCTGAGGGTTTGTACTGTTGGGAAGGTGGAGTGTACATAAGGCAGCTTCGAAGACTACTTACTTTCTGTATTCAAGAAGGATAAAGAGAATCAGTTGCTGCTTTACTGTCTCCTGTTGAGGTAGTACACAAAGTATGTTACCTGGGCATTGGTAGGTCCTGCGGCTCTGGGGCCTTTGTCCTCACATTTACACGCTTGGCAGCAAAGAACTGTCTTGTTTATGCTGCAGACAGAACTTGCCATAGTTGAAGAATGAGCTGTTTTCTGGAGAAACTTTTCATTTGTGAGAGCAGGGCTAAATTGGATGAGTGGGCCCATGCCAGCAAAGGTCTGCAGTGAAGGAAGAAGAGAAGCTGTCAAAAGAACAGATTGGAAGTGGTACAGCCCACTTAGATGTCGAGGTTTAGAAGTAATTAGTGAGTATGCAGATTAAGTAGTGTAAATTTTGTTTTTATTTTTGTGGAAAAAGGAGCTGGGAAACTTCTAACACTTTTGCGTTTGTGTGTTGTGTGATTAGAAAGCTCTCTGAAGAGAATCCACTGATATTTGCCAAACACTGAATTTTAATTTTTAATATGACTGTCAGTGTTTTTCTATTATGAAGGTATGTTTAAAACTCACTGGATATTAATTATAGGTGCTTGCTTAGCCTCCAATAATTTAATTTCTCAATCTGTTCTACAGGCGTTTTTATGGACGCCATGAAATAGGAAAGTATTATTATTTCTATTCAAGCAGAAAACTAGAGCCTAGAAATGAGAATGAACTCAGAGTTAATCCAGAATTCTTCACTTGCAGTAATTTCTCTAGATGTCTGATCTGTGCTTTAAGTACAGGACTGTTGTGTTCATGTTTTAGAGACTAACAGAGCCTATTTAAAGTATTTCTCAAAAGTGCTGTTTTATTCCAAGTAGTGAAAAAAAACTCCTTTTCATTAATCTAATGCTTTTTTCACTAGAAGAAAAAGACCAGAAAATTTATTTTATTTGGATTGGCTGAAAATGCAGGCTAAATTATATATTTCTATGAAATATCACAGAAATGTGTCTTTGAGTTGAGAATGTTCATCATGGCTCTTGTTTATGATCAGGTTGAAAATCTGCCTCCCAGTCTAGGGATTCTGTGTAGTAACTTTAAACATACAAGAGATGTAATTATTGAAATTTATTAATTGGGAAATCAGCATCTTCAGTCAATGATAATTGATGTATTTAGTTACTTAATGGTGATTAAGTCTGGAAGACTATATTTGAAGTTACAAATTGCTCAAAAGTCTAGTTGAAAATACTGCTTTCCAAGTACTATGAAATCAAAGTATGGTTTTTATTCAAAGAACATAAAACCTCTCTAAACAAGGTTGAATTTTTCAGTTTTCTGAAATTCTATGTATGTTGCATCCTTATTTTAAGAAAGTATTTTTTCTACTTTTGAGAAGTAATTAGAGAATTCTTCATTTACCCTGGTGTAACACCTTCAACCACAAACATGGCTTCAGCCTTTCACAAGAAACACTGAAGTGTTTGCTGGAAGTGAAATATGGAAAATCCTGTTTCTTCTGACGTGTACTTTATGCAAAGCTTGACAAATGTCTAGGGATTTTCATAGGTGCTAGCTGTGCAGAGATGGCACAAATAAGCACAGACCAAAATCCTTAAGTCTTTTTAGCAAGAGTTCATTTTCTTGCAATAATGTGAATGTAGTGGCTTGTTTTGAGTACTCATCTTTAGGTAAAAAAAGGCAGAGTAGGTAAAAAGCTGCCAGCCACTCTTGTGCCCCCATCAGATGAAATTTAGGACTTCATTGGAAGAACAGATTAACAGATTCTAAGTATGAACAAACATTTCTGCATATGTAGGTACAGCAGAAGAACTCTACTGGTCTCCCTTTTCCTTTTTTCTTGGTTAAGGGACACCTGTGGATAGCTGTTTATCAGGTGAGAACCTCATCAGTTTATAAGAATAAAATGCAAATACTTTAAGCATCTGTAAGGATATAAAGGAGTGGTAGATCCAAGTAGTCAGTCATACCTAATTCTCTCTGTATATAATTTCAGAACCTTCAGCTGTCTGGCCATCTCTTGTGTTTTATTGGGGAACTGATACGTAGACTGTCCTTTAGGAAGTGTCTGTAATAGAAACAGTACAACTCAGATTTGTGCTCTCATGCTTTTAAGGTAGAGACCAAAAGAAGCATTTTATAGAATTTAGATTATTTTTTGTGTGTGTGTGAATCTACCTTTGTTTTAATTTGAAATTAATGAACTAGTTCTGTAAGATAAAATTATAGGTTCCTAAAAGTCATACACAGACAATCCTCTAAAAAATGTCTCTGACAGTGTGCAATTTTGAGCTATAGAACATTATTTTAAAGTTGTTTGGCATAGTCTTAAACTCAGATATTTCAAGATGTTCGTGCATCTTCAGAACATATAACCTTTAATGTTTTCCTGTAGTAACTTGAATTTAATTACATACTTGCAGAGTTCTCTTGACTCTTCCCCCCCACACTCTCCCACTCTCACATTCTTGATAATCTGAAATATTCATATTACTTTGAATTTCTTTCAGTGGAAAATGTGAAAATTGGAGACAATGCTTATAACCAGAGTGTTCTAATGTGTTGGGGGGTTTTTTGGCTCTTTCCCTGCTCCCTATCACCCCCACAGCCTGGTCCAGATAATTTTATAGGTATTCCTTCCCAAGTTTTACTTATTTTTCTCTGTAAGGTAAAGTGACATAATAGTTTTCATATACGAACACTGAATATAAATATTTTTATCCCCTCCTGCTTTTTAGGTGTTCTTTGGACTTTTATTGAAAAAGCCAGGTAGGCAAGCTCCTTTTGTATGCGTGTTTAGTTTAGATTGTGCTAGTTTAGAGTATAGTGCTTTTTTTTTTTTTTTTTAATGATGCCTGTATTCCTTAGCATCATCTTCTGGGTTTGGGTCTTAATTGCTGCTGTAGCTTTTGTTGTTGTAGAGATGTGTGGATAATTTTTGGATAGCTGCAAAATTCATATGCAATTGTCAAATAGTAGAACAGTATGTGGCAAAACTCCTTAAATTTGTTTTTGGTTGTGCAATATTGCTTTTTTGTGTCTGTGTTGTAAAAATGTTATTTAATGTGTTAAAGACCAAATATAACTGTGACTTTGATTGCTTTCATAACTTAGTTCAGTAATATGGAAGTAATGCTTGGGGTTGAATGTTTTTTATCATGCTCTTCATTAGGCTCTTTTGACACAGAATTTTGAATATTCAAAAATTTTATTTTAAAAAAAATCATTGCTCATTAGAATTTCTGGTTTTGCTTTTGAATTTCTGTTTTGCTGAGAGGACAGTAATTCTTTGAATACTGTTTTTTGTAGCCAACACAGTTGGTAGTAACTTTAATATTTTCTTTCAAAATAATTCCTCGGTTGGATAGTGTGTGGACAGAAACAAGTGTTGTTCTTTGGTCAAACATGAAATATTCTGGGTTACATTATGTTTAGTTAAAGCTCTTATGATATCAGGCATGATTTTTAGACTGAAATTTCAAAAATAGACATTCTTTGGCTATTGAAAGTTTTTAGATGAAAATGTGAAATGTCTGAGTGGGTGGATCGCCCCAAAAAAATCATTAAATCCTTCCATTAAATTTCTTTCCTAGTTTTCTTCTTAATAATTAAATGTCAGATTTTTATTTCTTGTACCTTAAAAAAAACCTGGGGTTACTGGTTATTTAATTTCTGGAGCATTGCAAGTGTTGCTCAAACAATTTTTTTTTTCCTCCTTGTAAATTGTGTAGGTGGTATGTGATGATAACGTTTTGAGAGAGAATAGGGAAGCAACTGGGACTGCAGTGCTAAATTATCCTGGCACGTAGTGACTTGTATAAAGATTTATGTATAAAGATTTTAAAGTAACAAGAACTGTAGCAATATGCTTCTATGGGCTCTCTTATTCATTAGCTTGCTTCTGCTCTTTTTTGGGGGTTTGGGTTTGTTCTGTTCTGAGTGTGTTTTCCAGAGATTTCCAGTACTGGACTAGTATTCAGTTTTTGCTGCACTAAGGCAAATACTATAGTCTAGGTACAGTTTAGAATGATGAGTGCAACTTGAACACTTTCTTTGTCAATAGGTTGGATGCATTTTGGCAGCTGTGTTGTCTTAAATCCTAGTCTAGACAAGAGAATTAAAGGTGTGTTATGAGCACGTTATCCTTTCTCAACATTAATGTCATGGAACTCACTCAGTTAGTTGGGTGCTGTACTCTTCAAAAATGCAATGGTGACAATATTTTAATTCTTGTCTT
Source organism: Platysteira castanea (assembly GCA_013397175.1). Taxonomy (NCBI): domain Eukaryota; kingdom Metazoa; phylum Chordata; class Aves; order Passeriformes; genus Platysteira; species Platysteira castanea. Next base: position 117,562 of record VYXC01005558.1, on the reverse strand, counting down.
GATTAGCCCTACACTAGGTGAAAGATCAGGTGAAGAACAAAAAAAGAGTGGTTTTAGAGTTGATTAGCTTGTTTTGAAATATCACTTGTGTCTTGTAGGTAGAGCTTTAAAAACTTTAAAAATACTATCTTCTGCAAAAGTCAGGGTAATGAGGAAGACATTAAAACATTTTTAAAATATTAGAATGTAATAGTGTAGGGTAGTGGTCTGTGGTAAAATAAAATACAGTTCTTATTTTATAGAATGGTTTGGAGACTTCCCATTATTGTTCTGGTTAACAGGTAGCCACCTTAACTAAAAGATTTAATAGTGTTTGAGATTCCCCTGCGAGTTTCAACTCAACTACAATTTAATTTGAACTGGAAATGGATTGGATAAGGCACTGAACTTAAGTGCTCTGAATGTTGTGAAGAAGAGCTTTGGTCCTGGATTTCTAATTAATTGCAAGAAAGGATCCTTTCAAGAAATAACCAAATAGGTCACCGCTAGCCTATATTCATGTTTGCTGAATTATGAGCAAGTTTTCATAGCAGAATGTTTGAATTGTTTGCCCTCTTACTCCTAATACATTTTACAGTAAAGAGTATAAGCCAGGACTGATCAACCTACTTTATCTGATTAGATCTAGTTGTAGTTTCCAGCATTGCTGTAACATCTTTTTATCTGCTGTACAAAATCTTACTTGAAACGTTTTATTAAATAATTGGAATGCTTTTGTCTTTTGAAAAAGCTGTGAACTTTATGAGACCTATCTAGAAATGCATAAATTCTCTCCTCGAGAATTCCTCTTCTTTTGAAATGTCCTTATCATGTTTTTAATTTAATTTATAAATTTTAGAAACTCCTTGGTTTTGCTAGAACTAAACAATGAGTACAAAATGCTTGGGGTTTATACCATTTTCCTCAGAATTCATAAGTGAGTGGGGAGAAAAATCTGGTGTTGTTTTTTTTTTTCACCCACCTCTGTATTTAATGATGCAGAATGCTGAACAAGTGTATTTTTTTGAACTGTGACATCAGTCCTAATTTGTATACTGCTACTTGTAAATACATGTTTTTAGGAATGTATGTTTTCAGTCTGTGGATTACTTTCTTCTGCCAAAAGAACTAGATGTATTAATAAGTTTTCCTAGTAGTAGTCTTCTATCTCCAGGTTCAGAATTTGCCACTCATCTGCTGAAATAATTCTGCTGAAGACCAGTCACACAGTGGCATTTTGTGGTTTACTTGTGGGGTTTTTTTAGCATCAGGCATCCAGGTTTGGTTTTGTTCTTTAATAATTTGGATGGCAGAAGTTGATCGTGTTGAACTATTTCTTCTGGAGGATTTTATCAGATGCCTTTCATACCCCTCTAAAGCCACAAAGCAAAAAAATCTAACTGATCTAAGTATTTTTCAGTCTCCGGTTAAATCCAGGCTCTCCATCTCGCTGCTTAAAGAAGGCATCTGCTCTGCTCTGTTAGTCTCAGATGCAGTTAGATTCTTGGTAGCTGACATGCAGGTTACTCCCTACAATGCCTGGAAGAGAGAAGAGTGAGTCACCTTCTGCTGGGTTAAGGCTGCTGCAGTCCACTGTCAAAGTCCAAGTGATAATGTGGAATGAATTCTGCCATTGCTTTCTTCCGTTTGGGTGTGGTGTTAGGTTTGGGTGGAAGGGAGTGGGCGTTGTCAGTGTGGTACCACTTAAATCTGTTGGATTCTTTAACAGATGAGCTCCTCAGGATGCATGGAGGCTTTGGAGGTAGGAGAGGTTGGTTTTGTTACTGTACCAAATGTACAGGATGCAAGCAGGCAGTCCTGGCATTGATCTTCTGAACATGCAGTGCTCTGGAACAGATGCCTTTTTTAAATATTTTTTTCCCCAATGCCAACCTTCTCTTTTTACGTATTTCATTTAGAGATAAATGAGAACTGGGCCTTACAGGAAAAAAAAACACTAAGCTATTTTGGGTCATTTTTTCAGGAATCTGCCTTGCTCTAAGGTGTATAATACTGTTGCAGCAAACCACTCAAACGATCAAGTCATGTATGCAGAATCTTTTCTCTTGAGAAACAGGCTTGGTCGTGGGTCAAAATACTTAAAAAGAATGGGAGAAAAATGGAAGTCAGTATGGCAACATGAAGCAACAGCTGACCTTTCCTGAAATACTATGGTCGCCTGGACTAGGGGAGTCTTCTGGTGATCACTAACAATATGGGATATGAATTTTGCATTTTTGCAGTGACTTCCCAATCTAAAGAGAATAAGCAGTCCTGTGAAATCACTGGGTTTCAGTCCTGGTACCTTTCTTTATCTTGTACATCTGGTCTTTTTCTGTTGTTCCCTTGGGATTTGTGAATTTACCTTCATGTGTTTGTACATACCTTCAGAGTGGTACATCTTCAACAAAAAGATTGAACAGTATTTTCTAAACCTCTCTTGCAGTTTAGTGGTTAGAGCAGTCTTCTGGGAAAAGCAGATGTGGAACTCCTATGACTAAAGGAGGTGTGTGGTGCAGGTCTGTCACCTCATTGATCAGGGTTGTAATCACTGTACTGTGTTAAATGTGAGCAATGGCACTGAGACCACTTGCTTTTATTCCCAGGGCTTTCTGTGGAAGTGATATCTGTTGTAGATTTGTTGAATACCTTAGTGTTGTTGGGTTAGTAGACTCAGTAAGCAATGTTTAGTGAATTAGGCCTCTCCAGGGACTTGGCTGCTTGCATGCCTCCTCCATAAATCTGCAGAGAGCTTAGGTGTGTGACCCTGGTTTGGTTCCAATATATGGCTCAGATGGGCTTTCACAGCTGTAGGCCTTCAGACAGATATCTTGTTTTCACAAGAACTTTGGGTGGATGCAGCTTTCCAAGAAATTAAGTGAGTAGGGAGAAATTTTGTGGAGCAGTCTCTTGGTCATGGGTCTCTAAATTCTGGAGTCCCAGTATATTTACCTACCCCAGTTTTGCTTTCAGATCCAGACATATTTGCCATCAGAATGAGTTAATCTCTCTGCCTCCTCCTTTTTCACATCAGTTTCATTCTGTATGTTTTGAGCAGTGAGTTTCTAACTCACTTTGTATGACTATGGCTTTGTATGACTTTTTTAGTATAGAATACGGAGTAGGCCACAGACTTGATGATCAAATCATCCACAGCATAGGCTTAACAAGTCTCATACTTAAGATGTCTTCCTTCTCTTAAAGGAGTTCTATGCACAGATTATATTGCATTGTTGATTGTAACATTTTATTTGGAGAAGAATCTGCTTAGGTGTCTATGCTTATACAAATAATTGAGGGATGATAGACTCTTTCCTAGAAAGAAACTGGAGAAGAAGATGATGCCAGGATAGCCTGTCAGGAGTCCATAGAGTTTTAATGTTAAGTATGAAACTGTAAGAAACTTGATTAGTTTGCCTTCCTAGGCATCTCTTCTGTCTATCCCTTAGTTTGGTTGTCTGCAGCCTCACTTAACATTAGAAGCTGCAGATGGTCAGCAGTCTATTTTCATACCATCTGTTTCTCCAGTAATTGGTATAGGTTGGCCATGTGAGAGAATCAGTAGCCTTGTGCTCCTTGGTCCTTGATGTTCCAGAAAATTTAGGCATGATGGCACATTCTAGAAGTTCACTCAATCCAAATATTCCCAAAATTCATTCAAACTGTAGAGAAGCCAGCTGCCTGCTGGTGTGGTGCATGTGTGGCTATGTTTTGATGGGCGTAGGGTTGAAGAGTCCTCTGCTGCCTTTGAAGATAATGTAGTGGATCAACTCATAATTTTGCCTGGACTGTATGAATGGGTATCTAATAGTCTTGCCTTTAGTCTGGCACCATACGCAATGTACTTGTTCCATCTGGGATTTTGTAACCTCTGTTACTTACCAAAGTATAATATTATTATGTAGTTGCTGCAAATTTCTGATGAGTCTGTTTACTATCTAGCAGTTTTTAGTCAAACTTCTTGTAACTCTTATTTCAAATGCTCTCTGTAACCAGATTTCATAGCAACCAAAGTCAGATGCTTGCTACTTATCAGATGAGTTAACAACTGTTGGCAAGGAATGCTGTTCTTATCATCACTCGAGTACCGGGTTTTACATTGTGGGAGTGGTCCTGCTGCCACCAGGCCTTTTGCCCCAGATTTTGCACTGACCATGTAATTGGAGGATTGCTGGACTTACTCCTCATCTGTGCAAAAGTGGTTTTCAGAAACCACAATGAGCAAATGCATTCCTTGGACAGCCTCCTGATGGACTGAAGCTACTGTTCTTTTCATCTTTTTGATTCACAGTGTTGATTACACCTGTAATTGCCGAGAGCTTAACTACTGGGCTGCAGTGGTGGTTTGTAGACAGGACATGCAGTGTGAACTTTTAACTGAAAGCAGGGCCCTTTCTCAAGGGAAGGAAGTGACGGGCACTTGCAGACAATATGAGCCCTCAGTCACAAGACTAAACTGTAGCAGACATGTTCAAAGGGCCGTTATCTCTAAAAATTATATCGCAAGAAGCTGAAGATAAACATCATGGTAGCTTGATGATGGAAAGGTGGTTTATCCAGACTGCTTCATCTTAGGTACTTCAGAAACTCTTTGAACAAATCCATGCAATTCAGGTTTTACCTACCAAAGTTTACAATATAACTCTCTTATGAGAAGAAAAACAAAATATACAGAAAGCTACCAGCAGAGTACTTGAACTTAAAAGGTCCAAGTTGCTCTGGAACATAAGGAAGAGGGAAGGAAGGTGCTATGTATTGCAGGTTTACTAATGTGTTCCTAGGCTTGATAGGGGCACACTGAGGAAAAAGAAACAACTCCGTGTTAACAAAGTTTTCACCTCTGGAAAGAATTGCTGCATTGTAGACTTTACACAGGAAAGAATTATGATTTTTGAAAAAAGAAAATATTTTTTTTCCATGGCTTCTCAACAACTTGGTCATTCAATATAGTTGTTGCAATTTATTGTAGGATATTGCCTTTTCTATTTTTTTCTCGCGAACTATATTTGGTAAAAAATATACCAAAAAAAAAAAAAGAGAAAAGCATCCTTTTTTAAAATGAGATGAGTATATTCAAGAAAGAAAACAAATAACCTGAAAGTGTGAAATTGCATAACTTGGTGAGTGTTGAATTCTCCTCCAGATGGTTTTTAGTCAGAAATAGTGACTGCCATTGTTGTAGCTTCATCTGCCAGAGAGGGACAATGGTAAGCTCAGCCTTAGATGAAAGCTGAGAAGGCACACCTTGAAAGTCCATCATTACTCTAAAATTAAGCAATTGTATTGCCTTCCTAGCTGGGATAATTAGACTGGTAATTGAAGTCTACATTCTTCTCCAAGAGATGATCAAAACGCTTGCTTTGAAAGACTTTGTCTGTCAGCAAGAAATGTGGTTAGATTAAAAGGACTGGGAACAGTCTGGGCTTCACACCTCCGCACACACCTTCAGATTAATTGGAATGGCCTTTCTGAATAGGACAACTTAATGTGGAAAAAATAATTAGTGAACTACTTTCAGGAAATTATAGTTACCAGTTAGTGATTCAATAAAGAAGGTGTAATGGACACTGGGGTGTGTGTACAGTACCTTTAAACGTAATCTCTTTTCTTAAAAGAAAACCAACTTTTTCAAATATTTCAGTATTTTTCATATATTTTCTTACTGTTACTTTTGAGGTTTAAGTATACAAATTATCATCCTTTCTGTACCTAAAATGTGACAAATAGACATGTAAGCATTGGGGTAATATTTTCTTTCTTCGAATAAAATAAAGGACGTGTTTTTTAAAAATTAAATTTGCACAGAAAGAGAGACAGTTAAAATGTATGTGTATATACACAAGTTATGCACATATGTACAGAAGGGGTTTTCATTATTTTAGCCATCTGGGGCCAGGACTCAGGATAAAAGAAAATGGATTCTATCAGGGTCTGCAGTCATCTTCTATTTAAAATAATTTAAAATAGGCTTTCTTTACATGTGAAAATTTTTTCACCAAATTACTTCTGAACAAGTTTGTTTAAACCAATGTAAAACCACATTGTTTGTCTCATACCTAATTTGAGCAATATTAAAATTGATATCCATGTGGGAATTTGCAACATTTTAAAGAAGTTTCTTAGGTTAGCCTGGCTTGTTTGTGTTTTCTCCCTCTGAGAAAAAAATTACATCAGTAAGAGACACAGACTGTTTTTTCATTCTGTTTCTCTCTCACACGCTGATGCACAGGTTGGTTTTTCTGTCAGCAAGCAGGGCCTGTCCTGGTGAGCAGAGCTGAGGAGCCGTCTCGCTGGTGACACCGGCCATCAGCCGGCACAGCCACCGGCACAGTGCCAGCACGGAGCCACCCCGGTGCCCAGGGGATGCTGCCAGCCGCAGCCCTGGGCTCTGACCCCGGGCTCCTGGCACAGCTTTGGCACGGCCAGTGCAGCCAGGTGCCCGCATCCCCAGAGGTGCAGCAGCGTGGTGCTGGTAGTGGTAGAGGAGTCCCAGGGGCCAACCTTGCTGATAGGGTAACAGGTACAAGATAAAAGTCTGCAGCGTTGTCTGGCTGCCACAGAGTGTCTTTCGTGGACAGTAAACTGGCTGTCAGGCAGATCAGTAAAACTCTTCTGGGAAGAAAGCTCCTTTTTATAACCTAGACTAGACCCAAGGAAATTAACATTTATACAGTAGATAAAATATAAATAGCTCAACATCTGAGATGATGGGTATATCTGAGCTCCTCATTCTAGCTGGCTTCATTTTGATAGTTAATCAAATATGAGATTTGAGATATATGTACACACATCTATGTGTGTGAGGAGAAGTAAAATGTTTAGATTTCATTGTTTTACTAGATACCCTGTATTTCATGTCATCTTATAAACAAGTTCTTACTAAGAAATTTCTGGATATTAGAATGGATTATATTCACAACACTGATTCAGAATGAAGTAGTCTGTTGTTTTTCTTTAACTGGTACCCATCTTATTGTAGAAAGAATAAAAAAAACTCCTAAGAAAATTATTTCTGAAGTTTATGCCCGAGATAGAAGGGAGATTATCAGTAAATTGTTCTCTATTTTTATCTTTATGCCACATAGAGGTAGTATGCTGGGAGGCAGTATTTTGTATTTGAAGATGAACCAAAATTTATTTTAATAAGGAACAAACAAGTAACAAGCAATCAAAAAATCCTGACAATTCTGAAGCTCTTTTTTTGATCTGTTCACCTTTAGATATGGAAACAGTTTCACTTAACAAGATGATATACACTTTTTGAGTAAAATTTATGGAGTTAAAAAGTTGAGTTGTTGAAGATGAAGGTGACTTCTTAAACCTGTGGAGAATAAAACAGTCTTACTGTTCTGTTTATTCTAATATTCCAATTATTTATATCAGGCATATGATAATTAGATAAATTGTTCTGTAAGATAAGGGCCACCAACTTGCTAAAGTCATGGCAGAATGGTTTTGCTTACCAAGTTAAAAATCAGATGTTCTGGTAGAAACTTGGGAGGAGTGAAGAGGCTTTCAGAGCATCTGCTTATGATACTAGTCAAGGCCTTGGATTTTTTCTTTGTTGGTAGAGGAGGGTTTGATTACGGTCAAAAGGATATTAAATCAGAATACTACTGCGGTAAAAGAGAAAATGATAGCATTTATCCTGTTTTGTCCTGAATTGGTTCACTGTATCAGTATGATGGTCACTTGCTTAGAGTTTCTGTAAAATAGTCCATCTTCTGAAAAATATCCAGAGTTGTACCTTAATTGTACCATTGTGAGGAAGATCTGTCTCAACAGAGCATTTTTTTCTAAGTTTTTTTATATGCTTGTAGGATGTTTTTATTAGCTTGAAGGACATTAAGCTGTATTCTTCTTTAGTTTCTAGGGCAACAAAAGTCTGTGCTTTGAACTAGACACACAAATCCTTTTCAGGCTGTGCAGTATTATAAAAACTCTGGTATCTACCTGCCTTAACTTCTACGTGGAGACTGAGGAGAGAACAGAAATTCAGGCCAGGTTGTTTGCCAATTAGCCCTATTATTTTTGTTTTACTTTTTCTTAAGTTTTAGTGACCTGCAGCTAGGTTCATTGCAAGGGGTCAAATTCTTTAAAAAGCAAATAAATAAAAGCCTCTGTGGAACTGCAGTTTGTATGAGTATATAATGCTCAATTCTGCAGACTAGATCGTCAAATTATCAGAGGTGAATTTTGTGACCTAGACTTGCATTTGTTTTCAGAGGCCAGATTTGGGTAGTGCTGAAAGTCAGGAGCAGGGATTTTTTGGAGTAAAAGTATCTTACCTCAACATGGAAGAGAAACTGTTTCTTTCCCTGGATTTCTGACTGGACAGGACAACACGGTTGTTCCTGAACTCTAATCCTTTGGAAGCAGGTGATGCTACTAAGAAGGTTTTGAATTAATTGTTAGTCCTATTCTTGAAGACTGTAAAAGTGTGATTTTAATGAGCTAGAGAAAATCCTATTAGAATAGTTTAAACAAGTTTTGCAGTGGAATTTTTATCAGTGATTATAAACTGGTTAAAGTGTGTTTGCTTTGAAGAGTGAATGAATACTTTAGAGGACTCTAGTCTTCTGGCCCTTTTAAAACACATATGCATTTGACTATTTTTGCTATTTTTACTTTATTTATCCACTAAAAAGTTTTGCTTTTTGTAGTTTCAGTAAACAAGGATAAAGCATTTGAAGTTGTCGTTAACTTATGCTTGAGCTTTAGTTAATTCTGCAAAATCTGGTTAGTTCATTTTGCTTTCAGAATTCTAAGATATATGTCTATCTTGAGGCCTGTAAGTATGATTATCACTTCCTCTACATAAATGAATAGCTATAAATATTTATATAACTTTGGCATTTGTTTCTCAGCCCATTTTCCATGTAAACAAGCCATATACAAGTCGGTTGTCTGCTTGTCGCATCTTCCTCCATTACCTATCAGTAAGTTTGGAATTCTGCAGCAAAGTTAAACTAAATTAAACATTAGGACAAATTCCCAAAGAGATCGTGGAAGGCCTGTCCTTGGAAGTTTTCAAGGCTGAACTGTGCATGGCCCTGAGCAAGCTGGTTGAGACTTCCTGGCTGGCCTTGCTCTGAGCAGGGGGTTGGACTGGAGACTTCCCAAGGTCCCTTCCTGCCCAGATCAACATCTGGAACAAATGAGAAATCTAAATAATGATTACGTTCTGTCAGAATTGTTGGTGGGAAAGACACACTGTCACTGCTGTAGTTATGGGAGAAACTGGCACATGCTTAATCCTAATTATGGACTGGAGAATGGGGAAAGTTGTAGGCAGAAGGGAAAACTAGAGCTTTAGATGGCAGCAGTGATAGACTGTATAAGAAACTAGACCTACCATTGTACTCATAAATTACTTTACAGACTCTGTGCTTTATACAAAGCTGTTCCAGCTTTTCCAAAAGGATTATTAACAGTATTTTATTGTAAGGGTTTTTCTTTAGCCCAGCTACAGGCATAAATTTTGATATATCTGAATTGGTACAAATCTATTTGGTCACTTTCTTTCTCCTCCATCACCTTTGTCAGTGCTTGCTTGTACGGGAAGTTTACAGTATATTTCAAAATATTTCAGTAGCTTAGATAAACATTTGCACATCAAGATATGCTTCTGAGAGAAATTTCTTGTGACAAAGCATGTATTGATGGATGAATAGTAATGCATTTTAGGGTCACTGTTGAGTTGAACATAGCAATGTAATAACTTTAAACTATAAAAAAATTAGAATCCATAGATTTGTATGATGTGCAAGAGGCTCACATTGCTTTTAATAGGTATCTGCATTTTTCATTGCCTTTGTAAAGGGACCTGTTTCAGTCCCACATCACCAGAAGAGGCAGGCTTTATGACCTTGTAGAGTTTTGTACAGAGGAGCAAGGAGGAGGAGAAATCCCTTAATGTCAGCATATGTTTTAAGATATTGTGAGCCTTTGCAGTTTCTGCTCAAGCTGGTGGTGTTGAAGTGAGGTGACAACCTTGACTTTGTCCCCAAAGCTGGTGTTCTTGCTTCAAGGCACACCTAATCCACTAGCTTTATTCTTTCTGCTGACAGGTTTGATGTTGTCACAGAATCTGCCCTAACATTCTAAATACTTGTAAAGAAGTCCCAAAATTTTGTGGTGTTACATAGCCTACTGCTGATAATAGCTGGAATGCAGGGTACTTTTTCACTTGAAGAGCAGGCAGAACTGCCACTGCATCCTTCAAGATGTTCAGATTGCCTCCATCGCTAAGGATGGAAGACTTCATAAGTGTTTATGTGCCATAGGCAATAGAGGTTAAAGCTGACAACTCTTTTCTTTAGATGGAGAGCAGAGGTACCGAGTTCAAGGGACTTGCTAGAAATTGCACAGGAGGTCTGTAACAGGGTGTGAAACTGAACCCACATCCCTTAAATCATGTGTCAGCATTCCTCTTGCTTGATGCTTAATGTCTTTGCTCTAAGATGTCAGTGGATAAGGTATAATTATAAGCAGCCATGTCTGAAAAAAATGGTCATGTAAAAGCAATGTCTTTTTTTTTGAGACTTCAGAATAGAAATAAAAGATAGATGGTAGTCTCTTTAATTTTAGAATCTTCTATATATTGCACATTTGGTAGGTACTGAAAGCCTTGACATACCCAGTCATGCTCATTGTACTGGAATAAACATTAGTATATTAGCATGGATATGGCTTAAAAATATTCAAAGTAAGAAAACTAATGTGGCTGTTAAGAATAATTTTCAATTATGGATGCAAAGCTTAAATATTGAAATGTGAGACCTAATTTTCAAAATGTTGAGCCATTCCTACAGCTAGTAGCAGTAATTTTAAAAAAAAAATAGATGCTCAGCTTTAATGTCTAGAAATTTTTTGAGCAAGAACTTTTGTGTATTTAAGCAACCATAACATGCCTTATAATCTGTTAGTATCTTGACAAGTAGACTTCATTCAGTGTGAACTCAGTAGAGAAACGGGAGCTAGATTAAATTGGAGCAGCTGTGAGAATCTCAGACTTGTAGGACATTCTGATTTTCTTGTTGCTTTTACAAACAAGAGAATTAGTCACAATGGCAAAAGTCAGGCAAAACACTTGCCGTGTATTTACATTGTGGTTTTTGCTTCTAAGCTATACCAAGGAACAGAAAATTCCCATTTGAAAATTCCAGTGTTTCTGAGTTGCTAAGTGTGGCGACCATTTCAGGATTTTAACAAGATGATGTTGGTGCTCCTTTGTCTAAGATGAGAATTTTGATTGGCATAGAGAGAGAACTCAAGGATTAAAATCTTGTTTGGATATGCTCCCAGCAAACCTGCTGCTAAGCAGGTAGATTTTATATATCCCTTAGAGTCTTTCCAGTCTTGATAATAGACTTCAGTGTTAGCTATGAATTTTAATGGTAGATACTAGGGAGAAGTGTCCTTTTTAAGGTGAAAAATAACTTCTTGTTTGTGAAGGCTTCTGAGCATCTGAAATGGCAGTAGATGAGAACTGAAGCTACTTTATGCCATTGGCTCCTTCTTATCATCCCCAGCGGTCAGAGTGCTGTTTTCCTTCACCTGTGCCAGAGCCTTACTTTGGGGGGAACAGACAGTGTCATGGGACGTAGTTTAAACATTCATGGAGTTCTGCAAGCTTAATGAGAAAATGTCTCCCTAACATCTTAATGATCAGGGATTTTTTTTTTTAGGACTTACTTTAGCGACTAGCAAACCCTTAAGACATGTTGATAGACCTTTGAATTTTCAGATGTTCTTGACATTTTATCTTAAAAGAGGAAGGCAGAGCTGAAGGTAGGTTGTATCTGCAGTGACTTGCAGAAGCAGGCTGAAATCATGGAAGGAGTTTATTGTTATTCTGGTTCCCCTATGAAATCTCACATGCAGAAAATCCTCTGTAGATAAGAATTTTTCTCTGAAGTGATTGGAAATGACCTGTAAAGATCTTTGGTGTCCTTCATACAGAGATGATGTGCATCATCCTGTTGCATCTGTTGCAGCAAGGGAATATAGGTTTACCAGATGGCCTTTAAGTGTGTGTTGGGTTGTACCATCCATGGCTCTTGTCCCTTGGAAGGTCTCAGCTGTAAGCTGCCTAGGAATAATGTGTGCAAGTGCTTTGGTTGAAAAGTGCTTATTGTAACAGTTGGGAAGCAGATATTTATAGTGCTTTTGTATATTGTGGTTGGTTGTTGTTTCTTGGGCTTTTGCTTGGAAGGGAACTATTTCCTCTAATTTCTTACAAGTGCAGCACCAATGGTGAGCCAAACTGGCATTGATTGAGACTTTTCGTAGAGCTTGAAACCAAAGTGGAAAGTGAAGCCAGCTAGAACACCCACAGAAGTGAATTGGCTTTAAAGTATTTTATTTAAGCTGAGGTGATTATTTCCAGAAAGTTTCATGTACAAGAACAAAGTTTCTGAAGCCTCCTCAAAAGTGATACGGTGTGGTATTTACTATTCTAATATTATCCTCCCGAGTTGTTCTACAATTATTATTTAATTTGCTGGCTTATGAGTAAGTACAATTATCATGACTTTATATACCTCATTCTATCCACCTGAAGAGTGTGTTTTCCCAAAGGCTATGTAAGGAGTTCATGTCAAAGCCTAGAATAAAGTGTTAGATCCCAGTCCTGCAATTAGGCCATACACTGCTCTTTATAGCAAACTAATGCATGACTCAGCTACCTAATTGCAGTGGGACTTCCAATAAACTCTTTAACATCTACTCATTTATAAAAATGATTTTAAGACCATTTTTTTAGTTGGGAGTTGTTGCTTAAGAAATTAAATCATTGCACAATATAGCTTACAAAACTGAATATTAAATGCAATTAATTAGTAAACCGGAATGACTTGTTTGCATCAGAATCGTGGGAGTTTTACAGCTGTTCTGTATGCTTTTGCCTGAGAAGCTGTAATAAAATCCATTAGAGGGAAAAGTGCTCAAACTTTGCAGAAACCTGCTTTTGTTTAGATTTGAGTTGATGCGTTTATACTTGTGTACAGGTATTGACACATCTTCATTGATATATTTGCAGGAGTCCATGGAAACATAACTCTGCACAATGAGCCCCTAATGGTTACATTTTTAAAGCTACCAAAATACAAGGAATAAGTGTTTGGAAAAAGTGAAATGTCTCCTCTGTCTGAATGTATTAAGGTAGTAATAGCTTCAGAAGTAGATTGATTGATTGATTTCCTGCTGCTTTGATTCAAGAATTGGTAGCTTCGACAAAGGGTTAAGATGGTTTTCTCCTTGAAAATTCTATAGTATTGCTTCCTCTCATCCTGGTGTTTTAGAGGCTCAGAATCAGGCTGCGGAACAGCCTGTGCCTTTTCTTATCCTCCATAGCTGATGTGAGTTTTAACTATCCAGGATTCTGCATTAAATATCCAAGTAATTATGTGAAAGGGATTAGAAAAAGTCTTGATAGTTACACTTGGAATATGTTCTTCCTCTAGATGAGGAAACTGCTTGTTCAAGTTATGACAGATTTTACTGCAGGCAATCAAAGTTTGCAAGTTACATTACAAAAGGATACTTAGTTATATTTAGTGTGAATTTGTAAATAACCTAATAGATTTAACTGTCATTTCTGGTACTTTATGTCATATTACCCAGAATTCTTTTGCTGTGTATTTTGGCAGGATTCAGACCACAAATTTTTTGTAAGTCTAAAATGAAGAATAATTATTGTTATTTACTGACTTTTTGATATCATTTCCATCACTAATATCTTTATCCCTTAAATTAGTTAATTAGTTTCCTTTTTGAAATACTATCAAAAGTGCCAGAAATGCATTTTAAAAAGGAGAGAAAGATGCCCTGTGTGTAGAAGTTGATGAAGGTGATGTAGTACTGGGGTCTCCTTTTGATTATTAATAATACTTAAAATGTATAGATACCTTTTGTATTTCAGTGGTCCCAGTATTTATCATATAAAGCTGTAATCATGCATCTTTCCAGAAACAACAGAAGTTAAACTTGTTATAAGAAGTAGTCTTTAAGAATACATGGTATTCTCTTGATTTGTTTTTATTACACAGAGTGATTTGATTGAAAATATTTGTGTCTGATATGAAGCTCAGGAAAAAAATCCTAGAAAAGATACAACACTTCTGGAATGTGAAATTAGAAAACAGGAACCTGTTTGGAGTTTTTAACATCTTCTCTACTGACTAGTACAACTCACACACGTACAGAGTTTAGGGGTACTGGGCAATCTCTACCACTGTTTAAGGAAATCAGATCAGTTTATTAGCCTTGGTGTATGTGTGAGGTGTTTTTTTTTAATTCTTGCTCTTTTAGTCTTCATTTTTATTATATTTTCACTGCATGCTGTCTTTGTTTTTGTCTTTATCCAATGACAGCTCTAACCAGAAATCTGAGAAGTACCTTGTAAAAGACATTCAGATGTGAAGTCAGGTACTGCCCATGTTTTTCTCCTTCTGAGTATGACTGGAGGTGGAAAAACTGTGAGGTAAAAGTCTCTGAAGATCATTTGCATACCATTCACCTTGACGCTTTCTAGATATTTTAAGCTGTTATTCAAAGTGTACATAGTAATCTAAACAGATGTGTGTGCCGTAAGATAAAATATAGAAACTATTTATTGCCATGTGATGTGTAAGGCTGTGTGGTCAGTGGTGTATAACTGAGCTACATAAAACATTTGAAATCTGTGTATTTATTGATTTCATGTGGCTGTGGTGTCCATTATCAGGAAAACTGAGGGATTTCTTGTGGGCTGTTGGTCCCAGGTGCTCATTAAAGATGGGTAACAGGATTGGTTTTAGCACTGAATAGTTATCTAGGACTGGGAAATATACTCTGGTTGTCATTTATGGAGCAATGACTGTACCTTGTTAGTACTGATATCCTGGATATGATGGCATCTGACTCTGCACCAGTGCCTTTCATAGGGCTATAAATGACTGCAGTTGTGTTACCTCTTCAAGAGTCGCTGCTGTTCAGTATCTATCATATTGGAGCTAAAGATTGTGAGAGCATTTAAACAGGGTGAAGTGCCATGTTCTTTAATCGTGTTCTGCAAACATGTGTAATTAGTCTTGCAAAAATTTGTTCCTGAAGAGGTCTTGAAAAGCCAAGCCTTCCCCTCCTACATTTGAGAGTTTTTATTACAGGCTCTGCTATGAAATTTGCCCTAGAATACATACTGTGCTGTGCTGATACTGACAAAAGTGGCAGCAATTCTTATTTTCAGGTGGCCCTCATGCTTTTCATTAGGAATGATCAGTGCTACTCAAAGCTTTTCAGCCATACTAAAAAAAATTTGGATTTTTGTGCTCCAGAAATGAGGAGCAGAACTGTGCCACTTTTCCATTGCTAAGGGGACAGGCAGAGGCAGATGGGCTGTAGCAAGAGGCAGAACTTCTGCCCAGCTCCCACTGTGAACTGAGCTGCTCTCTCACACATCCTGTGATGGGAGTAGCATCCTGGATTCAGGACTTCAGTATAAGTGATGGGGTTTTAGCCTCTCTTGCTCTGCTAAAAGTATTTTTGAGTAGGTTAGATCCTACCGGAATCTTTTGGTAGGATTTATGAATTCCTAAGTTTGATTTTTGTGGTCGTATGGAAGGGTTCTGTGTTGCTGCTTGGACATTGCAAGGTAGCTTTGTTTGTTTGTTTGTTTGTTTGTTTTTCCTTTGTAAAGAACCTGCTTTTCTCTTGGGCCACTGAAATTCAACAGGGTGAAAAGCCTGTGAGGAAAAGATGTTCTTCTTCCCTTCAGATTTCATTAGAATCCTGTAATTCCCCCCAATCTGAGAAATCTCCCTTCCCTTGGTGGGCCTGTGCTGCTGCAGGCCACCTCAGTGGCGGGTGTCCAACATCTGTCTGGTCAAAGCTCTGAATATCAAGTGGAGTCTCCAAATCCAGGCAGAAGTTGCCTCCAGTGAGATCAGCTGTAGTAAGGAGCTGTAGTAAGGAGAGTATTGAGCCAGGGATCTCCCCTGCACTCATCAGGAAAAAATTTGCCTGGGATACTAAGTGAGACAGGAAATTCTGACAGTGTTGAGGGGTAAAGTGTGCAGAGCTACCTTGAATTTCAGAGCTTGTAGAGCTTGATTTAGTCAAGAGCTAGATTTTCCACAAAGTGTTATCAGAACTCTGAAACTGGGAATAGCAGTGCGGAGACCCTTAGGACTCTGAATGAAGACACACAGTTCATCATCCTCTCGGTACCTGGGGAATATGATACACAGAAGTCTGGCCTAATTCCCCCTACTTAGCTTGGGTCTGGCAGGACTGATCCTGAGCTGGAGCTCATAAGCCCATACCAGAGCCAGTCTTCTGCTCAGTATCCATGGACTGTTTTTCCATTATTTGCTGTATTCTAGGTAGTAGACACTGACTTTTCTATGTAGAAAGACAAATTGTGTGTGTATATTATAGACAGGCATAAGTATATATAAAAGTCTAAAATATATGTCACACAGGATATATGTATATATATATTTACATATATTAAAAAATATATTTTCTCTGTTAAGTTAACTACTCAAAATCTAGGTAGTACAGGAACGTACTCTGCAAGAGCAACTTTATTTTTTATAAGAAGACATAATGACAGCTTTGCAGAAACACTTCCTGACACATTTCAGTATTGTAAAGTTATTGGTTATTGGATGAATCTGAATTATAAGGTGAATAAGGCTATTGACTGTAGGATCTCATTTTAGGTGGTGAAGGTAGGTAGTGAATTGGGTAAATGCAACAGGAAAAGCAATACAGAAAATTGCTTCTGTCTGTTCCACCTAATAGTTCCTAGATGGCCCTGTGCAAATAAATTAAATTAGGCTTTTCACATCTTTTCTGTCAGCTCATCAGTTCTTTCTGTTCTTCAGTACGAGATGTCAGTGTTTCCACTGCTCCATTTCCCAGGTGCTAAGTGCTCATAGCGTTCAGACTCTCAGATATTTAGTTGCCCAGCTTTTCTAAGGTTCCTAAACCTTTTAAGCACTTGAATGTTTCAGCAGAGCTGACTGTAAGTCTGCAACAAGTATGTACGTGTTTCCTCATATGTTTCTCAACAAATTGGAGTGATCTCACAAAACTGAGAGAGGTGATCTTGTGTTTTAATTCTGGCTCATCTGTTTCTTCACTGGGCACTTCTCAAGCACCTGCTTTGAATACCAGCGGGCAAGCCAGTGGAAAGTGAGAGGAAGTTCAGGGCCCTCAGTTATCAAGAGATGCAGTGAAGGTGTACCTGATTCCATTTCCACTGAAGGGTTTTTTTAATGCTGTATAGCAAATACATCAGGACACATGCATCTGAACAATAAAGATAAGACAGTAATTCAATATTTCTTTTTATCTGTTGAATGCCATCCATCTTATGTAATTAAAGACTATGCTATCTTGTGTTTAAACGCAGGAGGACAGATTTCAAGATGCTTGTGTGTATTTTGGTACTTAATTAATGGCAGCTTAGCTCTTGCAAGAGTTTCAAAGTTATCATTGTGTTAAACACTGCATGTCCACGGAGTAAGAAATGGATTGTGTCTCTGTAGATGGTAAATGAAGGCAGGATAAATGGTTAAAGTGAGGGGAATTCTCTACAATTATTGATGACAGCCCTAGACTATGGATTAAATGGCATTCCCTTAGTAGAGAGGCATGACAAAGTTTGGAATTTTGGCTACATCTTATGGCATAGTTGGACAAATTTTTGATATTAGTCTGGTGATGTAAGAGTTGCTGATGTGGTTTGAGACATTATTGGCCTTTTATCGTTTCTGACTCTGGGGAGCCCATCGTCCCTGCAGCAGAGCCAGCGGGAATACGCAGGTTACCTGTTCCAGTGCAGAGTGGTGACAGACAGGGAAACACGCTGTTTCCCTCAACCAGCTGAGGCAGGTACTGCTCTGCTGCCTTGCAGGGGCAGGCAGAGGGGACAGGTGGGAGGGATGAAGAAGGTGTAATAGGTGGCTTAAGGATGGTGTCATCTTCAGGTGCTGCAGGTGTCAGCTGTGTCTTTTGTCTGTCCACAGTCCAGTCTTACTCCAGTGATTTGACTCAAACCAATACTACTAAGATAATATGAAGGAGAAAATCAGGTTTAAGTTAAGAAGGTAGGATCTTGCTTCTCTTAGGTCTGGTTTAAGTGCTAAAAGTCATAGTTGGTTTTTCTCTGGGTCCTAGTTGCTTTCATGAGAAAACCTGTGTAAGAGTATTTTGGAAATAGGCCCAGTGTTTTCTTCTCTCTTTTCTTTTCTGTGGCAAATATGTAAATTTAAAACCTGATGGAACACTTAGTTTCATGTCTGAAGAAAAGCTTTTGAATGTGAGGATGGAAAAAGAAAAAAAAGGCATTTAAATTTTGTAAAAAAAATTTGGCGAGGATCCCTTCACAAGGAGGTGCAAAGTAATAAATTCCTTCATAGCTATATGATCTGTTGTGCTGTCCAAGTTGATTATGAAGCAGAACTGTGATAATATTGCCTGGAACTTCATTTTGATTTTTTATTTGTCTCTTCAACTTGTTTAACTGGCATAATGATGTGAATGCTGCACGAGAGAGATACACATTTTGTGTTATCTAATACGTGTTTTTATATAGCAATACTTCTGTGTGTATGCAGTACTTGAAGTGGATTACATTTCCTGAAATATGGAATTAATTTACTGGCCCTTTGGTTTTGTCTCATTTATTGCTATTCAGAGAATTCTGTGTATATTGACCAAAGGTAAATGTACCCTTGAAAGGGAGAGCATTCCATCGTTATCCCAAGCAGGAGATACAAAATACCTGTTCAGGGAGAAGGAGGATTTAATGTTGAAGGGAGGGTTTGATGTCCGTCCTGTTCTTACACATGGAGATTGCAAACAGAGAAAATAGTATTACATTCCTCCTTTTTGTAGTGTGGTAGTATTCCTGGCATATTTCCTGGAGGGAAGGGAAATTCAGAGGAGGAAGATTTTTGTAGAATTTTTAAAGTTCTGAGGGGAAGAAGATGTGCAACAAATCACTAGAATGTGGAATATGCATTTTTTCGATTGTAAAATTTTAAGATCATCCAAATGTCTCTTTCCTGTTGGGCCTGTACTGTTGGCAAATAGATTTTTAAATTTCTTTTTTCTTTAAGAATGTTGCCATTTTTTAAAATATAATTATTGTTGTTGTTTTTGTTTTTGTTTTAAACTGTAGGTATGAGAAGGTGCCAGTAATTCTGGTTGGTAATAAAGTGGACCTGGAAAGTGAGAGAGAAGTATCATTGAGTGAAGGCAGAGCCTTAGCTGAAGAATGGGGCTGCCCCTTTATGGAGACCTCTGCTAAAAGTAAAACAATGGTGGATGAGCTCTTTGCGGAAATTGTTAGACAAATGAACTATGCAGCACAGCCAGACAAAGATGATCCATGCTGTTCTGCATGTAATATACAATAGCATTAAAAATGACCTAACCTGGACTTAATTTGCAGAAATTTTGTAAGGTGGTAAAACTGTCTACTTCACTTCCTGGTTTGTGGGTCACTTGAAATACATCTGTAGTGAAGTAGCAACATTAACTCAGAGCTGAGCATTGAAAGTCAATCACTGACTCTGAATATAATTGGGTTAAATGACCACATCTCACCCGTTTTTTCCCTTTGAGCACCTGCAATTTTATGGCACAGTCAGTTGATCTACAGGGTCGTTCCAGACGAACGTACGTGTGTTGTCATGTCAGACAGCAACAACAGCAACTATTTCTGAAGAGGACAGAATCCTTTTGGAAACAGGAGATGAAAGCAGTGGAGAGGATGTCTCTGAAGACCATTCACAACGAGCATAAGCACGAAAAGGAGAGCCAAGTCTTTTGGTGTCTGATTACCACGCTTCAGAGTGGGCACTATCACATGTGGCTGAGTTTGTTCAGTCAGTTATGTTGATTTCACCAGAACTTCTGACAGTGTTGGAGGAGAAGGCTACCAGAGACCCATACAGTTTGGATTCTTTTCAAAATCAATGCTATTATTTCTACACTTTATCCCACATCTTGAAATAGAAAACATTGAATCTGTGTGTGAAATGAGAGGCAAGATCTGGAAACAAGTGACGGGTGAAGAAACAGTCTGGCATTGGAATGTTTTAAATCTTTCATTTTGCTGCTCAAAAATGGAGGATCACTTCAGGTTTTGGTCTACAAAAAGCCAAACAAACCCTCTGTTTACAAAGCAGGAAGCATCTTTATTTTCACTTTACTGAACCAGGAGGAAGCAACTGTGGTGAAAAAAAATTGCTGAGCCTTACTAACAAGGAACACTTTAATAGATTAACTAGTACCATCTTGTAAGGAAAATTAAGCCATGTTTCATCCATATGTTCCCTTCTGCAGAAACCTCGTGGGACAGTATGAACATCCTGCATTTTTAAGTTTGTTAAAGACAACAGTTTTTCTTGCCTTTAAGGGCTACATTCTCTGGTGTCATCCCGAACTAACCTTTGAAAATCCAGTTTGCTATTTGATAGCTTTAATGTTGAAAACTTAATTGAATAACCATGTGAAATCATTTGGTTCAGAGGTGAAATAGTTACGGTTGTAATTCCTTAGGTGAGTGTGGAAATGGCTCTTTAATTGCCTGACACACTATTCAAAGGTTGCCCCAATTATTGGAGTGTTTAATGGTGGGAGCAAACATTTTATTTTGAAAGGATGCTCGAGCTCTGACTTGCTAGTTTCATAGCAGTGAAGTATTTATCATTTGCATGACTAATGGCACAGAAATACCTATTTCAAAGTCTTACAATCGAAGTATAGAAAAGTTTTCAATCGCAATGTTTAGATTTTAAATGCTGGAGAGATTGTCTTGAGCTGGATCTTTTATAGGTAAAATTGGCCATAAAAATACAGTCACTGAGCCTGTGGTCTAAATAACACCATGCGTTTATTAGTTTTTCAATCTTGTGCAGTAACAGTGTAGTTCCTTGTGTTTAAATGAGTGAAAATAGGGGTGCTGGGCTGTGTGTGTGTGTGTGTTGAGTGTGTATGTGTGTGTGTATATGGCCCTTAGAAATGCTGTAATTGGAGTTAGGTTCGAGAGTTTTGCCTCCATCTGCAGAACTTCCTAAAAGCGCTCTCATCTGCCACAAAGGACACTGGAGTAGAAAACACTTTGCAGATTTCCATACATAAATATCCTTAACATTTTGAATTACAGTTCACTGGATGATAACTAAAGAAAATCATATTCACAGAAGAGAACTGGCCAACTCTGCCCTTAATCTTTCAAGACCTTTCCACAACCAGTGTGACAAAGGGCATTAGATGTCACAGAACATTAAGCCTTACTAGAACGTAAATGTAGCCCATTTCCCATCTACCTTGCAGAGCTTTCGTTACTGTACTTTGTTCTCTTAGGGAGATAGGCACACCGTTTATTTCTGGCATCTGAATGCCCATTTTGGGTGCTCTGAATCGCCCTCCTAGAGGCACCTACCTCTTTCCATTGACTATATAGCAAACTTAGGCTTTTAACTTTAGTCCTCCAAGTCACACAACTCACATGCCTAAACCAGATGGTTATGAATGTTCTCTTACCACCCCCTGCCTGCCCATTGTGTCAGCTGCCATGCTTAAGCAAGATGTGAGATGTTGGATTAATGGTATTTCAGAGTTTCAAATATCTAGATAGGGGAACGGTTTATCAAGCAGCACAATCCATCCGTAAAACAGCTTGTCAGTGTGAGATCCACTGCACAAGCACTCGAAAAAAGAAAAAAACCCACAAAAAACAAACCTCAGAAAACAAACCAAAGCCAAATTTCAAACTGAGTTGGAAGTGCATGCTATGCGAGGTTATTTACAGAGATGTTAAAAATCTTACCTCACAGATTGTTCATCAACCAAGAAAATGGCATCAAGTAGAGTATGAACAGCCTAATATGAAGTTCATAATGTAAAGCAGATGGGCTTTAAATATAGGGAAAATTGCACAGTAAATTTTTAACAGAAAATATTGAAGAAAATATCTCCCAGTTTGGTTTCTTCATTACACTCTTACATTTTCAAAAGCATAGGCTGTATGTAAGCTGCCATGCAACTTGGCTGGGGGGGCAAAGCGTAAGTGTTGTTTTTCATTGTATAGTTCTGAGGAAGTAGTTATGCACTATTTGTATTTCCACTAATGTGAAGATAGTGGAGCTTGAATCAATGACAGTTGCACTCGAAAGATTTTTGAAGTTATAGGGGTAGCCAAAAGGGAGGTAGGTGAGCCACACGGCGGCTGCATGGCCACCCTGCAGGAGTCACTGCTCTTGGGTCACTATTTCATTTGTACCCTGATAGGATTACCAATTATAGTATTTGAAAGTTTCTTATAACATGCCTTAAAATATTATGATTTGTTCCAAAGACCCACTTTTCCTTTGGCTGTTCTTGTAGAGCTTTGTACTTTTCTACAAAGACAGCATTTCTCCAGTTTTGTTGGTTTTTCTTAAAAAAGTTGCAACTTTTATTCTTTTAAGCTATGATAGTGAGAGCAACTGTTTCCTCTTTCCCTTAAAAATACACACAAAACCATTCAAATCAAACAAACCACAATCAGATCAAGAGTATTAAATACAGCTTGCATTGGATTTTGTTTGGATTTTTTCTGTTGTGTCTGTCCCCCTGCTCACCCCTTCAGAGCATCAAAAAAAGAAATTTGGTGACATTTTCTGTTCTGGTTCTAGCCTCTCCCTAACCCCAGTGCTACAGTTGCCATTACTTTTCTGTGGGAAAACTACTGGTATTTGCTTTCCTGTATAGAATGTTGCCTAAAGATGTCAGCCATTTGGTTGGGGGGTTTTGTGCATGTTTGTTTTTAATTTTTTTATTTTTTTTTACCAGTGTGCCATCAAAGCACTGGTTAGGCTTTAATTGTGAAACTCCGCAACAAAAGCAAATGTTTGACAACTGCAGGAGGCTTTTATCTGCATTGTTGTGCATCTGTTAATTCTTGATCAGGGTTTGAAGAAAGACTGAAGTGGGTTCTGGAGTCAGACTTAATGCTGTTGATTTGGAGTTTCCTATGGGTGAATTAATGTATTTCACAGTTAGTTGTTGAGCTCTAATACAACTGGCAACTTTAAATGGGGCAACAGTTTGTTTTGTAACAATGTCAGTTGTTTAAACCTTGATGTTTCAAATAAAACAAGAATTGTACATAGAACTCAATGCAAACTCAGCAGTTGTATTTGGAGTTAAATTATTTTAACAAATAAATTTATTTAATGAAATCTTCCTTGCATTTTCTGTATTGTTCATTTTGATTTGATCAAAAAGTTCATCCAGAGCTGATGAGGGTTCCCAGTAATTTGAAACAACACTGCCAACTATATTCAGTTCAGCTAAGTATTTCCTGCCAAAATGCTCTTCTAAATTTGTAATTTAATGTACAAATTAAATAGCAGTAAGTAAAATCAAATATACTTTATTTTTTATGGATGGTTGGATGTTGTGATTTGAGTTATGAGCTTGATAAAGAACAATAGCAATGGAGGGGCTTTTTTTGTTCACTTTTCTTAGTGGGATAAACACTGACAACAATCAGTAATACTCAGTATTTGATAAGATACAGCTCTTCTTATGGCAAGAGAATAGGGCTTATTGTAAATAGATAGTAAAATGTTCCATATATAAAAAAATAAAATTACCAAATAAAAACTTGGTCAATATATGGTATAGTTAATGTGCAGAACTATGGCACCGCAAAGGGTTAAAGAAGGATTGTTTGTTATATCAGCTGTTCAATTGATGAGTGTTTTGGAGGCTTTCAGCACCACACAAAAGGAGTTAGAGTTAGAAAGAACTTCAAATACAATTAGTGTTGCAGAGATTTATAAATGAACAGTTGAGCTAATGCTAACAGGATTATTCTAGCTAATTGGCACTGATCAGCAGTTATATTTTAGTCATGCCAGTATCGCTAAAATACCCTGTTTTCACTAATGATGGGTGCTTGGTAGTCTCTTGTTTTCATGTCATGTGTGCCTTAAGGAGCAAGAAGCCTGAGGTTGGCACGTCTTAAAAGCTTTTAGTTCTATGGATCATATAGAAGGCTGGCACATGCTGCTAATTTCCTGTTTTTGATTTGCCCATTCATTCTGTAAACCAGTTCCAGGGGAACTTTTGCTGATGGGTTCTTCCAGTCTGATTATCTTAGTAATATCCTTTTGTTTTGCCCAAGAAGATACCTGTAGAGGGACAACAGGAATTCATTGGGCTATTCTGAACAGTTAAAAAAAATGCCAATGTGTGACATGCTCTTTTCAAATAACTGAATGGCTAGAAAACTTTGAATTTTTCACTTCTAGCAAATGCTTTCTCTGTCTCTCTGCACCCTTACCCCCCCCCCCCCC
>VYXC01005558.1:0-93205 GCA_013397175.1 Platysteira castanea | reverse complement strand
ACTGCAGGAAGTTTTTTACTCTGTAAAATATTTTGGTTAGATATAGTATCTTGTTTTCAATCTTCCACAGGTATCAATGTAACTGGATCACCAACCTTTGCTCATTACTTTTGTTGCTTGACCAGGGAATCACAGGATACATCTTCTATCCCAAGTTCGCCTCAGCAGTATTGTGTCCTTGCAGTTTACCTTGTGCTTTATTCTCCATCAAACAACATCTGTTTTTCTGAGTGCAGGAAAAATGGTTCTGAAATTGCTGACAACTGTTCATTGCTCTGTCTGGCCCACAGCAGTGTAGTCAATCTGTAGTCATGTCTTCCTTTGGCAGGCACCATCTTGGTCATTCTCATTTAAGAAAGAAATTTCCAGCTTCCACTGACTCTGTTTGAATGCACTAGTGCCCTACTCATTTGTCTTAAACATAATTCCTGTTTTGCCATAAAACCTGCAGAAAGAAATTTTCTTGTGTTTTTGGGCTAATTGCAGTCACAGAATTTGCAGACAGTTGGACCTGCATGTTTCTTTTCTTCACAGGGAGGTCAGTTAATACATCTGGATTTTGACTCCAGTTGTTTAGGGCTTCGTTTGTCTGATGGTCAGCACAACATGTTTTTCTTCTCACTTTGGAAGTAAAAAGTACTGAGTTTGGAGTCATAGGCTCATGGAATGATTCAGATAGAAAGGGATGTTTAAAGTTCATCTAGTGCCAACTCCCGTGCCGTGGGCAGGGATGCCTTCCACTAGATTGCTCAAAGCCTGGCCTTGAACGCTTCCAGGGATGCACATCCAGAGCTTCTCTGGGCAACCCATTTCAGTGCCTCACCACCCTCAGAGTGAAAAAATTTCTTCCTTAGAATCTAAACCTGCCCTGTTTCAGTTTGAAGCCATTCCCCCTTGCCCTGTCACTACAGGCTCTTGTCAAAGGTCCCTCTCCAGCTCTCTTGCAAGCCCTTTTTAGGTACTGGAAGACTGCCAGAAAGCTCCCTGGAGTCTTCTCTTCTCCAGGCTGTGGGTTGCATTTACAGGCTGGATTGCAAGTGGGCGGAAGAAAAAGCCGTGTTGATGTGAGCCAGGCACTGCGCGATACTGGAACTGCTAACGGCACATCTTCATCCCGCTCTGCTGGAACGGTTTTTCTGTGTACTTTCAAACACACGCTCTTTGGTCTGACTGGAATATGAAATAGTCTGTGGGGCACTGAGAATTTATTTGAGATTCTTCACAGTGCAGTGACCACATACGTAGTCAACTGGATAACAGACCTGGCTGCTCTTCTTAGGAGTGTTTGCAAGGCCAGACAGCCGTGTAAGAGTCTCACTGAAAAATGGAAAAGTGAGGTGGTTAGCTGGCAGAAGTGGAGGACAACAGGGGTGGAGCTAGGTTAAAGAGGTGAAAATATAAACCTGAAAGACTGCTGAAGAAAAATATTGTAGGTAGACCATGTTATGTTGAATGGTAGAAATACGAGTATCAAGATTAAGAGTATTCTTGCACAAAAGTGCTTATTAGGTAGATCAGAGAACTGGATTTGCTGTGTAGCCTTCTACAAGATATTTTCATTGAAATAAGTATAAAGCTGCTTCTTGAGATGTATGAAAGATTCTGAATTTTTCATGCTTAGAATCCTTGTACAGTTTAATAAGCAAAAGACATTAACCTCAAACGTCATCCCCAAATGCTTGAGACATGGCACCTTAGCTTTCTAGTTGTACAACACATCTTAGGAAAACAAAACGTGCTTTCATCCTACAGCCAAGAATATACTCTAGATCACAGCTCTTTTGGTTATTACATAGGCTTCTTTTTGCTATTCACCCTTTGTTCTTGCAGATGGAATAATCAAACTGAATAGAGGTTTCCTGGCACTTTCCAGTATGAGACAAGGTGATCTTTTTTTTTTTGCTGCTTTCCAAACTAATTAGTAAAGCTCCAGTTTTTTCAGGATGATCTCTCTGTCCCAGATTTGGGGGTGGTTGTTTGTTCTCTATTTTTTAATGGTTCAGCTGTTTCTAAGGATAAAACAATGGAAGATGCACCATTCTGCATGTGCTAAATTCTTGAAAACATTCTGCCAGAACCTGGCACCATTCTGGTTTGAACCACTGGGAAATTGCTCAAAACCCCACAGTATTGGTACATGGGTCTAAATCTGGCCAAATTATAAGCCTCTGAAAAAATAGTTTTCCCACTATGAGAAAGGATAAAAGTCTGCATCATGACTCTTCACTTGGATTGGATATGCCTTCTGCTCTTTGTATTTCATATATAGTAACTGCTGGGTGCAAGGCACAGTCCTTGTCTGTACACACTGGCTGAGAGCTGAGAAATAGAGTGGGAAAGAGTAGGATGAGACTTCAGCAGGGAGGATTTCCAACTGTAGATCTTAATGTTTCTTGTTTAAGGAACAGAAATCAGCTTTGCTGACAGTGAAGTCATCTAGGAGCAGATTCAGAGGCAGACTTCATTAACACCAGCAGTGGAGGACTGATTTGAACACAGGAATCTCATAACCTGCCCAATGGCATGTGACCAACGCAGGGACACAAGAAAAACTTCCCAAAAGTGCTAGTGTGATTTTGCCTAGAAGTCCTTGCCTAAGTAAGGCAATAGTAAGTTAACCTTTATAGTATTTGCTGTGTGAGATTTTAAATACAGGAACACAAATAATTGATTAATGTAAAGATGATGAGATTCTGCAAGGCAAAATAGATGATACATAAGTGTCCTGTTGCTAGAGAGTGAATGGATGAGGACACTCATTGCTATGTGGATTCAGGTGCTTCTCAAATTCTCCATGAAGCCTCAATACTTGTAACAGGTGCTGCTCTCACAGGGCAGGATTCCTTCTAGGCCTGTGTATTTCTCTAACTGGTTTTTAGGTGAAGTTTTTCTTCCTGTGTGGTTCTATTGAAAATTATTTAGGGGGAAGACAACACTTAAAGTCAGATGCAGTATTGATGTAACATTTATCTTTGTGTTTTACAATGGAGGGAGAACACCAAAGACTTCTAGTTTTGCCTAATTTTTTGGCAAAGATACACTGTGAAGATTTGAGAAGTATTCATAAGAGTTGGCACCTCTTTATTAGGGGAACTCAATCAACCCTTGTTGCTGAAGGTGCTATTTGTGCTATTTCTAGGAACGTACTTATTCAGGCAGTCAGAGATCATGAAGAGTGGGTGGGCACTTAGAGCGTGTTGTCTACTTGTTCTCCTTTTCAACCGGGGAATGCTGTGCGTGACATGCATGATAGTTTACTGAGATAATTCCTAATCTCTGCATTTAAAGTTAACCCATCAGGTGGATATCCTTAATCCAGCAGGACAACATCCACCTGCAAACAAGCTCTCTGTGATGACTGTGAGGAGGGGGCTCTCATGTCTGCATCAGACCTAAAGCAAAATGCTCGTTTTCCTTGTCATTTTTCAAGGCTGGAGGAAATCTGAAGAGCAATAAACATTGCTTTCTCCCCATTAGGTGAGATATCCCCAGTTTCAGAGCTCTTTGGTTTGTCCAGAAACATACACTGGTAAAAAACTTTATATTTGTCAGTATGGAGGAAGGATAGTGACAGGGAAAATTCACTGCTCATAAAGGTACATGGCTCTTCACTCCAGGCAAGTCACCTCTGCCGCTGGGTGAACATCATGTTCTCATGTTCATCTTTTTTTTTCTATGTGGAAAACAGTTTGTTTCATGTAAGACAAGACAGATTCTTCCTCCTTTATTCCCATTTTTTGTCTGTTTTTTTTTTTTTAATCTTGTATAGGTTTTGCACAAAGCAACCATTCTGTGCTCTTGAATCAATAGTTCATGGCAGAAGCTGCGTCTCCCCTGCTCTCAGGAGACATTCTGACTCAGAAATGTACACAGCCTATGCATCACTGAAGCTGTAAACCTAGTTTGCTTGTTTATAAGTGGTAGAGTTTTCCAATAAATTATGAAAACCACACTTCCAAAGAAGTTCACAATGCTGCTCCTTATTAAACTTTTTTATTTGTTCCAGATTTTGGCATGTTTGTCAAAAGTTTTAAAACACACCAATGAACAAAAAGCACCAAATAGTGAAAACCAAGCAAACAAGATAAAAAACAATACGAGCCAAATTCAGGTTTCCTCGTCTTGCTATCTCCAACAAAAGAAGTTTCAGCTGCTATTTACAGCCTTTATGTTTTTCAACCTTTTTTTATAGGTTTCACCAGAAACCTGTAAATGCAAATTAAAAAGAGGGAGAAGGGAAGACTTGGGGAGCGTAAGAATTCTTACAGCTCGCTGAGCTTGGATGGCAATATCAATATAATCCATAAAGTTCCCTGATCAGTTACAAAAAGAAGATGGTGGAAGCAGGTGGTCACTTGGGGCTCAATAGCAACAGTGGTAAGAAAAGTTCAAGAAAAAAAGAGAGTTCCCTGTTGTCTACCCGTACAAGTCTCCCTGTAAGGAAGTGCTTGAATGAACAGTGTCTGCCACAGCGTGTGGGCGCTGGGTGACGAGCAGCCTGCTCCCGCGATGGTGCTGTGAGCGCTGAGAAAGCTGGCTTAGCATTGCAGCAGCTGCTGCATTCACCTTCTTTAGCAAAGCTTCCCTGCAGACCACAGCTGGGACTTAGTATGTTTAGAGACATGCAGCTTCTTAAACTGATCATGCAATTGCTGCTAAACCTGCATTTTCCTTGACAAACCCCCTTCAGGTGCTGTCCATCACAGAGGAAGGGTAGGGGGGGGCCATCTTTCTCTTCCATGTGTTAGTCAGGAACTGCACAGCCAGATCGTGCTGAACACTTGTTCTACCTTGAGGAGCCACCACGGAGGATGTTTCCAGCTAAGCTGGGCTAATCAGGCCACCATGATTTCAGAGGTGGCTGCTCTGAAACTCTCTGACAGGGGTGTGGCCCGTGCTTCCCCCTGACCAGCTGTGTGTCAGTGTGGTCCCAGCTATCTCTGCTACTGGGTTTCTGGATCAAAAGTCTTAACCAGTTTTCTGCCGCATCACCTAATATGGGCAGTAATTGACTGACCCAAAGATCATTTGGTAGCTCTTTCTGCTCTGTGTGAGAAATAGTCTTTGGGATCAGCCCTCTTAGACTAATTAGGCAGAGATCTGCTCTAATCCCCTTAGAGCAGGCCTCCCACTGCCTTGGCTTTGTGTGGACAGACTCCAGAAAAGCTCTGGCCGCTGCCTGATTGCTGAAACAAACACGGGCTGTCTGAGATAAACATTCTGCCAAAGGTGTACTGGGGGGGGCAGTTCAGTATCCCTACTGTCAGCTTGTTTGGATGCACAAATTTCTCCGAGTGGCACCAAGAGCAAAGCAGCTCAATGCTTGTATGGGTGCTTGTGTGGGTTTCCAGCCCACATTGAAAAAATGAAATGTGAAATGCCCGCTGTGCTGCCCTATCCCAATGCACCCTGGGGTGCATCGCTACCCCAGTTTCTCCAGGATGTGCCTCCTGCACGTCCCCCGACAACACCCTTAAGAAAAGCTGTGTGCTGCTGCCTGCAGTCGAGCTGCAGACACCACGCACAGGATAGCTCGTCCTGGCCCTCGGCATGCCTGCCCTGCCTCCGAGCCAGAGCTGGAGTGCCTGGGGCTGGAAACGTGTCACAGTCCCAGGGGACCCCATCCAGAGGGACTCACCAAGTGAGATGTAGAGCTCGGTTCCCTACACAGAGATTTTCAGGGTGTGCAGAGAGGATTTGGCCACCCGCAAGTCACCGAAGGTGCAGGAGGGGATAGGGCACCTTGTGTCAGGGCATGCAGGATGTTTTCCCTTTCACTACCTTGTGTCAGGGCACGTAGGATGTTTTCCCTTTCACTACCAAGACACCTGAGGATCTTCAAAGAATGGGGTATTTCTTACCTGCCCATTTACCTGTCCACTTCTCAGTAACCACAACTTCTTGCTGGCAAAACACTCAAGAGTGGCTCTTCTAATACTGACTAAAGCAACAACATGAAAGCACGGGGCAGGAGTTTTTCCTGTAGTTAATAGTCATGGAAACTGGAAAGTTTGAGGCTCCTACAGAAAAGCTAAATTAAAATCAAATTAAACTTGGCAAGGCTTCTCATCTGGGGATTACAGGCATTTGAAATGTTCTGCCAGAACTAGTCCAACACTGATGGTAAAGCAGGCTTTTGAAGGCCTATCTTAAAAGTCAGTAAAAACTAAAATACCCTGGTTATGACTGTTGAACGCTTTGGAGGAGGTAACAATTGATATTCAGTTAAAGAAAAGTTTCCAGCTAGGACGTATTTTTCCAACTTCTGTTTTCTGCACAACTATTTAAAAATACTTTGGACAAGATGAGCGGTCACATTTTCCTCAGCTGAGTGCCTCCAGGATGAGTTAAACTCAGGAACCTAGAGTCAGAGGATCTCAAATGACCTGTCCTTCCCAGCTTTTTCCTATTGAAGCAAGGAGACACCTTTGCACATGTGCCATGTTAAAGTCTGGGAATAAGGAATCCTTTCCTCTGCTGATACTTAACAGACCCTTTACTAGTAATTTATCCAAACGTGCATGTAAGCTTTATCAGCAATCTTTTGTTTTAATGGTCTAACAATCTCTTGCGGTGAAATAACAGATTTTTTGCCTTCTCTTTGTTGAGTTTGTAGTGGATATTTATATCATGCTCTCAGGCAATGAGCTTTAAACTCTTGAGTGAAATGTATGCATTATATCCTCATTTCACGCTTGTGGAAACAAAGTTGTAGCGACAGATACTCATCCAAAGGAGCATTCCATGGCACAACAGTTCCCCAAATTCTCCTCACTGAGAGTTATTTTGTTAGTAAAAATAATGACAAAAAAAATTAAATCCTAAAACTAAATAAACTTGAAAGACCATTGGTTTTGAAACCACACTGCTTTTAAGTGCATCAGTATATACTGAATTTGAAGCAACAAGGGAGGAAATGAAGTTTGCACTATTTCTGTTTGTTAAAAAAACTTGGAGCTTCGATCCTTTTTCTTTCTGTGTTTAAAAATCCTGATGAAGTAAGAAGTGGCTCTGTAGATCTTGATGTACTTATAAAAGTAGTTTGGGTAAACATAAACTGTACTCTAGTTCTTCTAGTGCTGTATGTGGCCAAAGAGACAAAAAGCATTTCAAGTGCTCGAATGGGGAATCTCCTGGAAAGGGACAGCCTGAATAGAGCCAGCCTTTGTGATGTCGGGGAAACATGAGGTCAGGCTTAGTAAATTGGCAGGAATTATTTAAAAGAGCTGTTACAAATGGAGAAGGGTACATTTTTGTGTATCAGCATGTTTCTGCTCACAATTTTAATGATCAGAGGGAATAAAAGATAGTTTTGGGGGTGTATCTGTACTTTGAGGCTTGGTGGATGGAAAAGAGGGAAGCGAGGAGGGAACTGCTCTCTTGCACACATCTTGGTTCTAGATGCTGAATTCTTTTCCTGATCTTTAAGTGGTGGGAGAGAAGAAAAAACCAGAGCAGTGCTTTGTGAACCTGATCTCAGAGACTGCCTGTGTAAAAGCAAGCTCGCCAGTCTGTTTGGCAGCGTGTGGTGAATAACGAGCCCCTCTGGGGACCCTCCAGCCCCCACCAAGGGAGGCAGATCTTCCCACAGCCAGTATTTAAGCAACTAGTGTGGTACACTCCTGCTTAGGAGTGCATGGGATACACTGAATGGACTGAGGAAAGAGTGCTTCCATAGACAGACTCCTGTCATCATGCAAAAAAAGAGAAATGAGGAGAAAAGTGTGTACTTACAGTAACTGCTTTTACTGATGGAGAAATTTGCAGGGGGAGAGGAAGCAATATAAAAACAGCTACAGGAGACAAGTCAGTTTGCTAAATTCCCCCATGTAAACAATGCCAATCCAATGAAATCCATTTTAAAAAAAAGGAAAGCTAAGTGGTCATACTTTCCTAAAGAGGAAAGCTAAAGTGATAGCAGAAATGCCTGTTCTCACTGTCAAAATTGCCTCTGTCTGAGAGCTGCTCTGAAGGGTCCTTGTGAGGTGATTTGAACTGGCAGTCTCTGCTGGCATGTACCTACCAGGAAATGCTTTCTTAGAGCTGCTAAAAACAATTTTTAACCCCCCCCCACCCCCCCATATTTTCAGGCTGAGGCCAGCTGAAATCTTCCAGTAAATTAGTTTGCCTGAAATGGACTGCAAGGGAGGAAAACAAAAAGAAATTCAATCTTGTTTCAGACTCACACACCTTAGAGTTGGGCAAGGAGGAGGAATGCAGACACCAAAGTGTTTTTCCAGATGAAGCTGTCAGAGAGTTCGGCACTGTCAAGTCACAGCTGGTGTGAGGTGGCTGACACTCCCGAGGAAGAGTTTGGCCCTGGCCTGAGCAGAGAAGATGCAGAGATAAAAGGAAGGAAACACCCAAGGGACTGCAAGATCCCAGCTGGGGGGTTTGGGCCAGCACCACAGCAGAGCCAGTGCCCCTGTGAGGGCTGCTGGCCACCTCTGCTGGCGATAGATCCGTCATGGACCAGAGCCCCAGGGCCAGGGCCTCCTCCCCAGGACCGGCTGCTTGCTGAGCTGCAACGATGGAGCACTTGTCCCTGCTCATGGAAAAAGGCTGATAAGCAGCCCTCTGCCCCTCTGTCCGCACCAGCGCTCGGTCCCTTGTGGAACACAGGCTAGAATGCTTCCTTGGGATGAAAGCCTTGGATGCCAAGGGTACTTTTGTTTGTAACCTGTCAAATGAAGGCTGTGGTCAGGGAGGCTCTTGGACCTGCATCACAAGACGCACACTCATTTTGCAAAGCATGCCCGTGTGTTCTTGCTTTTCTCTTCTTCATCAGTGAAGAGGATCTTTGCTTTTCAAGGGAGAGAGCGGGTACAAGCTCCTCTGAGGCGACATGCAAAACCTACACTCACCGCCTGTCATGCAGGCAATAATTACTAGAAACTGGAAGCAGCAAAGCATGCCCCCCCTGCCTGACCTCCCTCAAATGCAGTCAGTGAGGGCAGTCTTACGTGGGTGACAGTAGCTGGGCTTTATACTCCACTGCACTCTTTTTCTCCTCATGTTTCTTGGGCTAAAAGCAGTTTTCATCGAAGCTCTCAGACTCTGTCACCATCCCCTTTAGACAGGTGGTAAGTTTTAGTGACAACATGCTTTCCTGTCTCCACCCAGCAGCTTTTGCATGAGCTCTTCCAGCCCAGGAGATGTTAATGTTTGCTGAGAGCATTGCCAGTGCTAATTGAGATTCTCAGCACTGAGGCGGTGTTGATGGGATGCAAGGTCACGGGGTGTATCTATTCCCTGATTGAGCGTGGCTTTTGGAAGAAACTTCCTTTTGCCAGTGCTTGACATGAATTTGAAATTCACTTCCAGTGCCTGTTCTGCAGGCATTTGAAATTCACTCTTTTGCAAACCCTCCTGCAAAGGTTGGTTTCTGGGTAGCAAATGTAACATAGGCCTTTGCAGGCTGCCCTCCTCTCTGTGAGCCTCTTCTATGGCCATGGGAAGGGTAGTCTCGAGCACCTCCTTCCTGGAGCTACCCTGGACATTCTTGAACTCAGATCAAGTGACTGCCACATCTTCAAGGCTGGCTGTGGACTGTTTGCCCAGCTGCAAACACAGGAAATAGTACTGCTAGAGCCAAAAGGGGGGGTACACTCAAGTGCTTCTGTGAAATGCCACTCTACTTACACCACAGAAACCTGCTAAGTTTATCTTCCCACAACTCCCTGTTCTGCTCAGAGCTGGGTGCTGTGCCCTGTTGGGGTCCTCTTCAGTCCTAACAATTCTGGGACTTGGTCAGCAAAAACCACCTGGCAGAAGAGCTCGCTGGCTCTGCCAAACCTGTCATTCCTCCTCGCTTAGTAAAGGTACTCAAGGCACTGAAATGGCAAGAGTGGGCAAAAGATGTTCCTGAATATTAACTGAAACAGGCAGGAGACAGAGGAGGAAGGAAAAAGGATTCATTTTAATGCAACAAGAGGTGAGGAACTGGATATCCTCTCCTTCCAAACTGACAGCAATGATTAATAGAGCTGTTAATGACCTGGAACAGCAGTGTGGGGGCAGAACTGGCTGGTAGCAAAATACACAGCAACTTTCACAAATACCAGAGAAGACTGGGAGGCTATGGTCCTAACTGGGAAAACTAGATGTATAGCACATCAGTGGGTGGAAATTCTTTTCAAGTTGCATGTGGAAAGGGATGATCTGAAAATTTTCATTATATACCAACCATATGTCCTAGACTAACTCAAGTCACCTTGATCCAGGCATCCTTGCACTTTATTGTGTTCAATAACCTGGACTCAAAATAGACACCACATCTGAAAACTGACAAACTGTGGAGCTTCTTTATAAAATTATTGTACTCCCACTTGAAATATTGTAGAGCATTATTAGCATGCCATTTCACATCATACGTCAGTAACAGCAAAGTAAGCCAGGGACAAGAATGAAAAGGATTGGTGATATGCAAAACTTCTGCAGTCAGCAGTGGAAAAAAGAGAACTGTTCAAGACAGAGATGAGTCTAATATGATGAGACTAAGAGGTGAAGATGTGACAACTGGTGAGTAGCACAGCGCATGCAGGTCCAGCAGAGTCCATGCACCTTCTCACACAACTCCAAAAGAGAAAACATCTGAGGACAGCACAAATACAAGGCAGTGGAGTTTATTGCATGTGATAAGCACAGTCAAGGAACTGACACTGCTGAAGCTGATACAACACTTAAATGAGTAGTGATGGGAAGGAATAAAAGCACAGGAGCAGCCATAATACTCCAGAGCTACCCAAACCAATATCTGGAAATTTCAATAGCCACTGCTGGACACAGGGGAAAAGACAAAGTGCATCAAATGCTCTGCCTTGGGAGGGATGATCCAGTGGAGTCAGTGAAATGTTCCTTATATGTTGGTGTCAGGAATAGCATCTGCTCTTTCTGGTGACATCCTCCCTCAGTAGCACTGACAGTGCAGGTATGGTACAAATGTGATGAACAGAACCTGAAGGAGAGTAAAGGCCTTTCCAGGAGCACTGTCCATGCTGGATCTGGATCCTTTAAGGAAAAGCAAGAAGCAGTAAGGCTGAAAACCCTAGCTTATTCTGGAAACACTGTTGATGCTTTGCACTTAATCCTGCCATTATTAATGATTGAAATACTCTGGCAGCTGGTGGGTATCTGGCAACCTGCATGTCTGAGTCAGATCTCCAGGCAGTACCCTCTCCAAGCTGGCTCCAGCACCAATACCTTCTCCTTGCTGGAAACCTCCACGGAAGAGCCAGCCAGAGGACAGACTGCAGGTCCACTGGCTAAGAGAGAAGTTTCTTGCAAGCAGGTTGGCGCAGTGCTGGCCCTGTGCACTGTGCCTGTCCTCCCACAGCCCTCACAGCCCAGCAGCAGCCTCAGGAATGCTCAGGTGGGAGTCCACAGGCAGTGGCAGCTGAGACAGAGGGTAGAGGTTTCCTGGGGCCCTGACACAAATGCCTCAGTAGTGTGGAAATCCTGTATGATAGTGCAATGTGAAGTGCCTGAGATCCTTATGCCGAGATCCAGCAGCTGCATCACTGTCTGAGTGTCTCTCCTGCCATGTTTCCCTGGCTTCAGGTTCAGAGAATGGGGCAGCAAAGCACATACTTGTGCAAAGAAAGGCACAGAAAAATAACGTCAGACCCTTAAATTACAGAGGTCTTCAGAGTCTGAGGATCTGTGGGTCTGGCTTGCTCAACAAAAGGCATACTTTACACTATAAGAAACCACCAGCTTCATAACATTAACTTTGTAAGGGTAGGAGGGAGAGGGAATGGGATGTTCAGCATCATGAAAATCAGGATTTTTTGGAGTGCATATCCTGCATCTTGTCCTGTTAAAGCTGATGGGACATTGGTGGCCATCTCCTGGATGCAGCAACAAACCTTAGAGCAAGAAAATATATAATAATGTATTCTTAAAACTCATGTAAAAGTATTCAAGTATTTGCACATAGGAACCTTCAAACCTCCCTGCCAGCCAGTTCTGTTAGCTGATCCCTGACAAGAGCAACAAAATACATCTAATTTTGAAACACAGCTTCTTGGTTAAGAGATGCTATGTGGGGCTGGGACTTATCCTAATGTATGCCATATGCAAAAGGCAACGCTGACCTTGCGTGCCAAAAGAGGCTCATTTGAGCCTTGCATTACAGTGCTGCGCTTACAGGCAAATAAAGATAATTTCTCTGGATTGTTACTATTTGCTTTACCGGCTGTCTCTCAAAGCGCTGGAGCAGATAATCTGAACGGCCTGCCAGCCATTCCGTTACAAAATCATTGCTACCCAGTTGTCTGTGATTAACAGCAAGCAAAGATCAGCCTTGCTGGATGAAGGTGAGCCGACCATCGTCTCAAATGTCCCCCCTCATGGTTGTCTGTGGCTGCACAAGGGAGAAGGGCCTGGTGGTGGGAGCGCAAACTGGTGTAAGGAGCAGGTGTCTCTCCAGGGAAGGGGTTGGGTTGGCAGCAGCTGGCCTGTTCCCAGTGGTCCCACCAGTGCCAAATGGTGGGCACATACAGGCAGGCGCAGCCCTCTGCAGGCTGCGGGGCTCTGTGGTGAATTCCTGGTATCAGTAATTTAAGCACTACTACCCTAAGCAGTGCTGCAGGAGGACCCTGGCTAGGATGGCACTGATGCCAGCTGTCTGCTCAGGGCATGGACGCCCCAGAGAAGCCCTTCAGCCCATATGGTAAATCAGAGGCTGACGCTGCCTCGGTTTTCCTTGCATGACTGCCCGAGTCCTTCAGAGTGTTGTGCTGGCAGAGGATGAGCAGGCCAAGGAGGGCGCCCTGACCCAGCTTCAACACAGCACCGAGAGAACCCGTGGATGTGCTGCCTGTGAGCTGTGCTTTCCCTGCAGCACCCGGTGGCATTTGGAGCTGCAGGGGGAGGACTGGACGTACCCAGCACCATATGGCCTCATACCAGGCAGAACTGAGAGGGCGGCCTGGTGGTGCCGTCTCGAAGCAGCAGAGCTTTTTTAACTTGAGTTCCCGCCACGCTCCACTCAGTGCTGTATGAGCTGATGTATTAAAAATAGCACCATGTGCAGAACCAGGCAGAACAGCAGGGTTAGCCACACACACTGCTTTTGCTGCTGTGAGGACAAGAGTGGCATGTTCAAGGCACTGGTGGAAAAGGTGGGTTTAGCACAACCACCCGAACCTCCTCCCTTTGGACCTACTCTGTCTCCTTCCATTCCCACCCCCAAAATACTTAAAAAAGATGCTAAGAAGCAAATTTTCAAGAAGAGACAATTAATACTGAATGGAAAAAAGCACATTATTGCTTCTGCTATTCAAGCACAACAGGGTGACCCAACTACTGTTCCAGAAATTTGTGTAGCTGAAGCAAAACCTAATTATTTCCTTCTACCTCTAGCTCCAGCTTCATATCTTAGAGTTAACATAGGCAAAATGAGCTGTTTGTCAGGAGAGGACTTCATACCACTGGAAAAATGTACCTGGAAGCCTCCTCAAAATCCTCATAATTTTTAATACCGCTTTCATATTTGTTTTCACTTTCCCCTTTGTTAAACGTTTTAGGCAACTCAAATGAAATCCTTGCCATCAAACCAGCCTTTCAGCAGTAATGACATAAATTACATTGTTCTCCTGAGCTTGTAGCACCCAGCTATTAAATCTAACCATGGGAGTTTGGCAAATCTTTTCATGCATGAGGCAGCTGTTTCCTTTCTCCCCTGCTTCCACCCTCCACCCCCTTTTTTTGCCTTGCATGAGCACGATGTGCACTCTGAGGGACCCACTGTACCCAAAACCCTTTGCCTAATGTGCTCTGCACAGAGCCACAGGTCTCCCTGAAATGTCCCCTGAAATACTCTGTGCCTGTGTAGGGATGCAGACCCACTCTTGGTCCCAACCTGTCACAACCCTCCAGAAGCACAATCTCAGGTGCCCGGAATGGTTTCATGGTACAGAGCTGGCAGAAGGACCGTGACTTAGAAAGTCATCTCCATCACCCAGGGGCAAATTGTGGCTCCTGCTGTTGGGACACTCCATCTTAGTGTGGCATGACTCCAGGATTTATCATACTGGTGCTTGGAACGTGCTGCCAAGAATCTGTGCTCAGTTAAACAGTCCTGAGCATTTCTTTGTTTACCTCAGGATCTTCTGGAAGCATTTAGACTTGTGTTTTCTCAGTGTAGTTATCTGCCCAGGCTGGGCTACCTTGAGAAAGTCATCACTTCGCAGAAGCTGTAGCTGTGCATATCCTGCTTCAAAGGGCATTTATTTTCATCTTCAAATTGCCCTGCCTTCAATGGCCATTTTCATGCTGTGCACAGTTATTCAATGACAATACTCTAATGCAGGCTAAAAGATTGTTAATTTGCAATCAGTGCTGTTTAGCATACACATGCAAATGGAAACATGTCAGTCATGCACTTCTCCTTGGGATGGTTTTTTCTCACGGGGATGCATGACACGTGGCCCTGGCTGGCACCCGGTGTGGCAGCATGAGCTGGCTGGTGCGCAGGCCACTCCTGGTTATCCTTGTCCCCATGCGGTCTCAGGACAAGCTGCCAGATGGATCAGTGTGCCTGAGGACACCGACCTGCTCCCCACTGCCGTCCTCTCCCAGTTGTGCTGCTGCATCGCTGCCAGGTGCTCAAGAAATGGATGGGAAGCCCAGTGCTCCCAGACAGCATCACCCGGAGGGCATCAGCTGCAGACTCAGTGAAGGAATTGAGGAGCCCTGTGACTGGTTTGGGCCTCTCTGCAGAGGAAAAAATGAAACTCAAACCTCAGCCTATTTTTTTCACTAAGTTCTGGCATGAGCATAGAGGCTTTTCTCCTGATGAACTTTCATTTTCCGTGCAACAGCAACCAAAATAAAAAGAACAGCGCTTAAATGGGATTTGTTAGTAGACAAACAAGGTTAAACAGGTTAAGCTGTGGAAATAAAAGTCTTGGTGTTCCAATCTTGGAGCAAATAGATGCCTGAATGTTCCTGTGAGACGTATTTGCTGGTGCTGCAGTGCAGAAAGACAGGCACTGCAACCCTTTGCCTCAACAAGCAAAACATATCTGTGCTGGGAAGGGAAGGAAATGTTTTTCCTCCTGAGTTTCAGAAAGCTGGTTTTGAAACAGAGATTGGAGGTGTCAGTAATGGCAAAGAAAATGCACCCTCCTTGCAGTTCCACTGGACAAAAGGAGCAGCAGCACTCAGCCATTCTGCCCTGACTGACGGGCCCGGGGTGGGACCACACGCTGACATAGGTGCCATCCCCAACCCAACACGGGCTCTCTCCCCACACACTGAACGGCAAGAGTAATGGAAAGGAAGCAGTGAATGTTTCCTACCCCTGTGTCTGCCACCCAGCAGCTGTGCTGACCCACCCCAGCTGTGGCACAACCTGTGGGGCAGGAGAGGAGCAGCCGCTGCTCTCCCTCAAGCTCTAGCACAAGAGGCATGAGGTGGGGATTGGAGCAGATTCTGCAGCCCAAGGATGTGTGGGGAAAGTGTGTGATGGGGGGATAACCATTAGCTTTGGCTAGGTCTGTGACTGACCTTGCAGAAAAGCCTCCAACTGTTTACCAAGTGCCTGGGTTTACGGCTTTAGGGATTTAGAAAACCTTTGGAGAAGATGAAGGTTTTATCAGTCATCAAAGACAGGATTCAGCTTCATCTGGTGGACTCCTAAACTTATTCCTCTCAGTGTATACCTAAATCTGAGTGTCTGAGTCACTCTTGAGGCTCCATTAACTGCAGTGGAGTGCAGGTATCTGGTTTGCCTTCAGTTTTAGACGTGCATATTTGGGTCACCACTTTTGAGATGAAATCCCACCCCAGGTGTTCATTGTTTCCCCTTGATGGGCAACCACACAGGCAGCCGTGTAAGGGACTGCGGGAGTGCTCCAACTCCCTTTCAGCGCCACGTCCCCAGGGAGGGCAGCAGAATGAAGGGCTGCCACAGTGGCATGGAGAGTGTTCACGCGGCTCGTGGTGGGGTCCTGCTCCCATGGTGACAGCCCCAGCTAGCGGGAGATACAGTCAGCTACCAGGGGGTATGATGACTATCAGACAGCTCAGTCTGTGTCTGCAAAAGCCTTTTGGCCTGAAGACTTGTTTTCTTATCATCACACCAATGGGTTTGCTGCTGCTCTCCTTGGATCACTTCCTTTCCTGCCAGGGTTATGTCTGGCCAACCTGAGACATGCAACCCTCCATGTGATCCCAACAAGAGCCACTGGCACTACTATCTCAGCGCTTCCAGCCACAGCCAGGAGCCAGGGCAGATGGGTCAAGATGCTGTGTCCTGTACATCTACACCTATCTTGACAACCTTAAAAGAGAAAAGGCACGGGCATTCACAGAGGCAGGTAGACACAAAGGTTTGTTCACAAAATGAAGTAAGCAATCTCCAAATTCAGCAAATAACTGCTGAAGAAGTAAACTCCAGTAAAAGCTAAATGGAAGTGAATTAATGCAGTTAATCTACTTTTCAGCTTGAATAACTTGCACCAAATAATCAGCAAATCCTTATAAGTTTTTGATAATAATGTTGAAAAGTACTCAGGGGTCCAGGACAAAGAAAACTCGTGTGGCATCCCTCATGGCAGCACAGCACGAACACAACATTCATCACATTCTTGCTGCAATAATAGACATTTCCAGGAATGGGACTTCTCTTGGCAGAGGATGTTCACCTGCATGCCCAAGCTACCAGTCTGGTGGGATAAATGCTGACAAGCCTGGAAATAGAAGAATTAAAAGAAAAAAAACCTTACAGGGAGAAGGTTATGGGAAACTCATTAAACCATTTGCTTGATTTTACTACAGAGAGAGAGAAAAGTAATTTAAAAGCAGAGATATCTATGGACAAAGGAATGAGAAAAGGAAGGACAGAGGGAAAATCCTGCTGTTGGAAAAAGCTTTCATATAGCCTGAAGTGCAGAGGGTGAGGGCCTGATACAATGTGCACAAGATCTGAAACACACAACGGCAGTGTTTGCACACTTGTTAGGGAGCTGGTCAGAGTGAGCAAAGGGAAGACAATGTAGATATTGTACAGATAGTGGTGGAGCAAAAGCACCATGATAAGTGACCATGATAGGTAGATAGAAGATAACAGATGGATAGATAGACAGACAAAGAGATAAGCAGAAAGAATAGTGACCAATCTAGGAGCTGCTAAGGAAACAGGGAAACCAACGTAAACAGAAACATGGGATGTTATCAGCTAATTTTGGAAGAAATTATTGGGGAACTAGGGGCTGGGAGACGAACTCCGTGTGCTCTGCCACACACTCCTAGAAGCAGCTTTGGAAGTGAGAGAATGCTTTGCAGTTTCAACAGAAATAGACACTCTTGAGAATCACATCATTGAAAAGACCTGAAGTTCAGAGTTGCTATCTGGAGGATAGTTCTGCTAATAGTTACAAGCCCCAGGTACTCTTGGGTGCAGCAGTTCACTTGTCATTGAGCCAAGCAAGGGTGACATTACCTCAGCCTATTTTGTTATCCATAGAACTGGTTATAGAAAATCTCACTGCAGAAGATGACCTCAGACCAAGTGGGCATGGGCAGATTTGGTTTAAGTTGACAGAAAGATAACAAAAGTAAATTATAACAAGATAATATGGAAGAGGGGTCTTTGACTTTGTGTCATAGCTGTTGAATCCTTCCATGTCTTTCACTCCTGCTGTGTGCTTTCCTTTCAAATAAGGGGCTTGAAAGCTTAACCTTTCAAGTAAGGGGCTTGAAAGAAGATGCCAATGAGAAAATTTTCTCAAAGATGAACCAAATGTTGTGTGCTTGGGATAGGAGGCACTGCAGTTGACTGCTGGCAGGGTAGGGTGTCCACAGTGACAGTAACCCCAGCTCTGTGGGAAGCCCTGCCTGGGCTTGGCTGCTCTAGCATCATCCATATGGGCTTGGCACAGGCAGCTAGGAACCCATTAGAGCGTTTTGTTCTGGACTTTGCACCTCCTTGCAAGCAAGCCAACAAAACTTCTTCAGAGCCACTCAATTCCTCCTGTTGATTTACCTTCCCAAATGAAATTATCTGTGAGATCCTGACATTCAGCTTCCTGGTCAGGTTAAAAGAAGTAACAATTTATTTAGGTCTCAAAAAATAAGAGACTAGCTTGGCACTGCAATTCAATAAGAATAATTATCTAGACTGCAGGGTCAGAGCCAGGATGACTAATGGAAATGTTCAGAGAAATGGAAATTACCCCGCTACAGATGGAAGCTAAATTCCGAGTTTAATATATTCCAGCTAAAAACACCAGATAATCTCCATCCTCAGTGCTGAGGGAACTGGCCCATGAAATTGGCACTCTGATAGTAAGGATTTCTGATCTATCAAATCAGAGAGAGAGATACCATAACACAGGAATCCAGTTAGTGTGAGAAATGGGAAGGAGGGTATGATCCAAGCTGTTTACACACTCATTAATCCAACCTCATTCGTTTACAACTCTATAAAACAAATTTAGGTGAACAAATAATTGAAGACATGGCAGAAAGTGAAGCTAAAATGCAGCATAGGCCAACCAAAGGTCAGTGAGGTGGCAAGCTTACTGGCTCAGGATGCACAGACCTGTGGGATAGCTGCAGCTTACTTGTTGCAAATCCAGCAGGGAACTTGTTGTCCGTTCTTGCACTCCTAAGCCATGGTGGCAAGGCAGGAGGATGGTGGTAGCACACGCCTTGCTGCAGGGAGGCAGCCTGG
Organism: Platysteira castanea; assembly: GCA_013397175.1. NCBI lineage: Eukaryota > Metazoa > Chordata > Aves > Passeriformes > Platysteira > Platysteira castanea. The sequence goes on along the minus strand of VYXC01005558.1, from coordinate 74,523 downwards.
CACTGCTGGACACTGGTTACTGAGAGGTATGAGACTGGCAGCTGAGTGACTGAGGACACTTTGGTCACCTTCACTGTGTTGCAGGTATGTCACCTTGTTGCAGGTATGTCGTGAAAATGAGCAGCGCTCTTACTCCCGTAACTCACTAAGAACAGTATCCAAAAAACCAAAGCAATTTGATCAGAAAGCCCATAGGTATCTTGAGCTAGTGGGTGAATTCCCAGTCATTGCATCAAACTCTGTAAAAACACCCATCTAAAAGCAATTTCTGTCTTCGAAAAGCAAAGGCACTTGGAACCTGGACTTGCATTTGCAGCAAGCAGGCAACTGTAGAGTCTCAAGCTCACAGAGGAAGGGCTGGGCCCTGCTCTGCAGTCAGGAACCTTTCTTTATTTGTGGTGATCAGCAACTCAATTTCTAGCAGCTTTGTTGATACACCCAGCCCTCATGTTTGCCAGCATGAAAATTCGATGGATTTTGTATGCAAGCCTAGCATAAATTTTTGCAGCTCTTTCCTTCTTTTCACTCTAAAGAGTGATTTTTCCTTTTTCTTTCAGAGGCTGCTGGCAGACAGCCTATGAGACTTACAGTTTTAACATGGAAATTTTGCTTAACTTAGATTTGTAGCTGTGGTGGGTTGACCTTGGCTGGATGCCAGGTCCCCACCAAGCTGCTCTATCACTCCTTTTCCCAGCTGGACAGGGGAGAGAAAATAAGATGGAAAATGACTCACAGGTTGAGATAAGGCAGTTTACTAAAGCAAAAGAAAAAGTTTGCACGCACACAAGCAAGGGAAAAAACCATAGGCTTACTCTCCACTTCCCATCAGTGAGCAGTGCCCATCCACTTCCCGGGAAGCAGGGCTTCAGCACCTTTAGCGGCTGCTCCAGAAAGCAAACTTTGCAAATAATGAATGCCTCCTTTCCCCCTCCTCTCCTTAGCTTTTACATCTGTGTTAACATCATATGGTGTGGAATATGCCTTTGGTTAACCTGGGTCAGTTGTGTCCCCTCCGAGGATCCACCCCCAGCCTACTGATGGCGTTAGCACCATTCCTGGTGGGCTCGGCCTTGGCTAGAGGCACGTCTGTCCTGGAGCCGGCCGGCATTGGCTCTGCTGGACATGGGGGAAGCTTCTGGCAGCTTCTCACAGAAGCCACCCCTGTGGCCCCACCGCTACCAAGACCTGGCTGTGCAAACCCAATTCAGGAGTTCTATAAATGCTTTCCCTGGTGCGTCTCCCATGAGACCAGTGCCACGGCAAGGCCATACAGACATCGATGCTGGGACATGGCGAGACAGGAGGGACAGGATGGAGGCAGGAGGTGCAATACTGACAAACTGCACTGTTCCAGCAAGGTGTCCACTGCCTGGACCCTCAGATCCCAAATCCCACCAGCTCTGCACAGAGTGCCAGGAGATGTTTTCAGGGTTTTTTCTTGCCATTGCCCAAGTCGGTCCCAGTCTGAACAAAAGATTTACCAAATCTTATAACTATTCGCTAGAAAGCCTTGGCTGACAACGGTATTTACAGACTGACATAAATGTACAGACACTATAGATATGTCCCAGCACAGCTGTAGGACTGATCCTCCCGAGTGTCCCACATCAAATTGCACATTAGTGCTGGAACTTTGGCCCTTGTTCAACAAAGTGCAGATCAAAATGAGCTGTGCAATCATCTGCTGCTACGTTAGTCAATTATCCCTGAGCTCCTAGCCCTCAGTCCTAGCCCTGCCATAGTGCCCCCATGGACAGCAGTACTGTGGCCAGTAGGTATGTAGAGGATTAAGGGTTTAGCCCTGCATTAATTCTACTAATAAAGACAAGGTGGAATAAGATCAAGGAAAAAGAAGTAGGAAAAAGCTGGAAAATATTATTGTGGTTGTTTTACCAACCCCCCTTTTTTCTGCACTGACCCACGAACTCAGAGCTCAGAAAAAAAAACAACACGACGCAGACATTTTCAGCTCCATAAACACAAGATCTGGACAGCACTACTCAGAAGGAGGCTCTCAGAGGAATTGCTTTCCCGTATCTCCTCACTTCCTTCCCTTGCTCCAGACATAGCTTTTCTCAGACTTGCTGCCCCAATTCTTCAACCCTTTTTGTGCTTTTGCTACTTTAATTTCACAGCAGAGCTCCTGTTACACCAAAGCTCAAGGAACTCGAAGGAGTACACACGAGCTTTCCTGAACTGCTTGTCGAAGCTGATTATCAAGGTGCCTGTGTTATAAGAGCAGTTCTATTAACTTTTGACCTGAAAAAACTGACTCCCCGCTCCATGCCTGGCCAGCTCCAGCATCCCAGAGAGCAGCATGGCCAGCTTTACTTCCCTTGCAGCTACAAGAGCAGCCGTGGCTTGAGCTGGGACTTGGATGCTCCCACAGCTGCCTGCTCTGCCTGGAGCTGCAGGAGGAGGTAGCTCTGGCTGCCACAGGAATGACCAGGGTGTCCCATGGGAGAAAGGAGCAAGCCCCCAGGGAGGACTCAGGGAACTGAAACCAAATGTGGGTCGTTCTGGTTGGGTACTTTATGCCCAGAAGCATTTTGTTAAATCCAGACTATCCTCTTAGAACATACTGGAGGGAGTTGTTTGTATGTTTGCATGTTTGTTTGTATGTTTGTTTTTAAGTGTGGGAAGAAAAGAAAACCGAAAACATTTGGAGCAGCTTGAGATCTTTCCTCCTTACATATTTTCTTTTAGTATGGGGATGTGTAGAGAAACAGACATTTTCTGATATGTGGTTCTAGATAAATGTTCCAAAATCTTTTTCTGATGAAAAACATCCCAGTTCTGAATTAAAATTTGGGTTTTTTCTGACCCAGAAGAGATTCTTTTTTTCCACTAGGAAGATGGTCTATGGGGAAATTTCAATCTTGCTTCAATCTGGAACACAAACAATGTCAAAAATCTTGAATCTGTAACAATCTGGAAATTCGGAATCCCACCAGACAAGTTTGGAGACTTCTATCCCTTGTAAGCAGGCTGGGAAAGAAGAGCTGCTCTGCCCCACAACAGATTCCCACAGTGTTTGAGGTGGAAAATCAGACCCCAGCACAGGTTTTGGGGGAGCTGTGCTCACCATCACCTCCTCACACCAGGACCCAAGATATCATATTTCCTTTGGGATAAGTATCACAAATTAGCCATGGCTAAGAGCTTTCCCTAACATGCTAGATGCTCTCACCAAGATTTCTGAATTGACTGAGGAGTGAATGTGACCGAGGCAGGTGCTCCGTACCAGGTCTCCTGTGCAAGCTCATTAGAGCATTCTCCATTACGCACTTTTTACTTAGACTTTCACACAGGGAAATCAGCAATTTTCTCAGTTCAGCAGATACGTGCGTGCAGAAACAGACCTAACCAACAGTTAAATTACTGACAGTACCAGCAGAGAGCAACTGCTCATTTGAAGGTGAGTTATAATCCATTTGGCTGTAATGCTCTCAAAATCTAACTACATATGTATTTATTTTAGCTTCACATGTATTTTTCATGTAAATACAGATTTTCAGACTTTTTATATGTGTGCACACACACAGACACAGACACAGACACTTAAATTTATCCATGCATAGGTACAATGCATGGTACCTGTAGTTTTAAGCACAGTCACACCCTTAGCAAGGGCTGTGTCAGGAATGGTCAGGGTGAGTCACAGACATCTAAGCACAAGAACACGCTTGTGTTTTGCCTGACCTCATTAGATACCTATTCTGGATATGATTCTACAAAGGACGGTGCTAAGCTAAAGAAAACATCTCCCTTACAGTGTTAAACAGAAATGCAGGCCTTTGAATGGAACCAGAGCGAGAAGAACAGCATGGAAAAGCAGATAAAACTCAGTGAGTGTTTCAGGCCAATGTAAAATAGCCCAAAATTTTGCATTTCACACAGGTGTGGTGTCCGCTTGGTAGACTCTTACTGCCCTAGAGTGATGACCAGCCCTTTCCAAACGGCGTCCTCAGCACTCAACTGACCAAGGGGGCAATGTCATCCCTTGAATGTGCAGTCCTGATGGAAACCACCTATGAACCACCTGCACCTTCCCCTCCCTGGCTGCCACGCATCCCTCAGGCAATGATTTGGCAGCAGTGCCGGGCAGCGAGCCGACTTGCAGGTGCCCAAAGACACAGCTGTGCAGATGTTTGATGTGCCCAGGGGCGGACTGGGCTCTCAGCCTCGATGGTGATGTTAAAATACTTGTCTGTCATCTAAAAGTGCCCCTTCTCCTGTGAAGGGGCAGCAGCAGCACTGCTGCCCATTCAGAGACCAGCACACAGTCTTTGGGCATTTCTCTTCCATTCCCTGATGACATTGGAGCAGCAGGAAAACAATTTGATGGCTAGGCGATAGGGTCACAGGAGGAGGAGGAGGTCATTAAAATCCTATGATTTTTTAGGCCCTTATGAGTCTGATGTGAGATTCACCCACACATTTGCTGCCTCTTTGACCTTAAAGCAGTATGTTTATAACGTACTTAGTGCTGGAAGCACCGAGAGTGCACCAGTGTATGGCATCTTTTCACACACTGCCATGTTTCCTGAAGAAGCCTGCAGGACGGGTTTTTCAGACATATTTAAAAAAAAAAAAAAGTATTTCTTGGCATTTAACCCCTTATTCTCTTTGCATTTGCTAAACAGCTCAAGGGAGCTCTCTTGGCCATAAGCATGCTGCGTTTTGAGGCGCCCTTCCTGTTTTAGGTCCGCCAGGCAGATGACAGCAAAAAATGCCAAGCAGTTCGCAGTGAGGCAGCATGGGGCTATTTTAGGTTGCATGATCCCGTTTCAGACCAGTGGCAATTTGTTTCACCCTCCACAGGGATTCCATTAGTGGGGTAGAAGTCTCCATCCATAAATTATCAAAAGTTTTCAGATATTGTCATTTCTTTTTTGTTCTCAAGCCTGCGAACACACAGTCACATTTAGCTGAATGCAGAGAAATCTCTCTGGCTTCAGTGGAACTAATGACAGTGTCAGATAGCTGACAGTCATGATAGGTACTGCATCAGAGTGGGTTTAGCCTCTTTGTGAGGAAAGGTAGAAAGAAACAATACAAATAAAGCCCAAACAATAACAACGCTGATAATCAACAGAGGGATTTTTGTTCTCAGAAACTCAGGTTTAGGTCTCTGTGAAGAGAAATGACCTCATCTATTCAAAACAGAGCTGGAAAACAGTTAGTTTCCAAGATGATGAACTAGGAGTAAATAGTTTCAGGAGGCAAGGGTCTTCTGTAAGTGATTGGAGGCCCATATTCCTGAAGAAAATATGGATACAATGAGCAAAGAGAGGAGCAGAATAAAACAGGGAAGATGCTCTGGGAAAACCATTAAATATTACAAGGGGGATTTTAAGGCTCTTTAAAATTGTCAGCTTACCTCATGCAGCAGAAAGGAAAAAATGTGAGCTCTAAAGGAAAACAGAAACTCAAGAGGCAGAGGAGTGTTTCTGTAAGGCCAGCACAGACAGCTTTGCTGAGTTTGGGCAGAAAATAGATCTCTTATCTTCACTGTCTCCCCGAAAAGCAATTTCAAGATTGAACAGCTCTTCCAGAAATTTCTGTGCATGTGGGTTTTTGCACATCCTCCTCAGGGCCCAGGCCCTGGGGGAAAAGGCAGCCAAAGCCCCACAGCCCCTCTGCCATGACCTGGGACCTGCAGACAGACCAGCCATCTTCTCACTCTTCCCACAGCCCAGAGGAGAAAGTGAACGAGTGGAAGACCATGTTCCTCCAAGAGCTGGTGGCACTGGCATGGGTCTGGCACAAGAAACACAGCCAGGCTCCACAAGCCCTCACTCCAACTTCCCCATTATCCTCACTCAGCTCGTGAGTCCCTCCACTGTGAGCTCAGCAGCATGGCTCATGTGAAACATGCCCTTCTGTTCCTTCAAACCCGTGCTGGTAAGATGTGAGAGGAGGAGGCTGGACAGTATAACTATGGAAAAACAATGTTCAAAAAGACCATCAGTAGCATTAATGAGATTGGTTTCTTTGCTGTGGTTGCTGTCAATAGTGAAGACAGGGGATGGGATGAACCTTGTCTGTTCATCAAAGCCTGAGGGCCAGAAAAGGAACAAACATCAAGTGTGTCTTTGGAGAGCCTCTCCAGACCTGCAGCTTCTCGGGTCACAACTGGGGGTGCTGGTGCAGCCATGGTGTCTTGTGCCTGAGACCTTGATCCATCCACTAACAAAGCACAGCCTTGTTCTCTTAACCAAATACAAGCTCCAAGCCTGAGGGCCATGTTTTGTGAAGAAAAGTAGGAGAGTGATGTCCTGGCTTGTATGGATATAGGTGCAAATTTGGGATGGGATCTCAGGCCAGCTCCATTCAGGTAGTGCTTTACTCTTCTCACAGGTAAGGGTGGTTTTTTTATTAAAATGCTGGCATTAGCAACAGGTAAAACAAGGAGTTCAGCTGGTGAGCCTGCTGGGTTGGTTAGCCACTGCAGTAGCATTCACACCAGTGCTGAGCCCCAGGGCATCTCCTGGACTGAAGGAGCTGCCAATTACAGAATACTCCCATGCTCCATCTGTTTTTGTCAGAGAGGGACTGGGCACCCACTGCAAGCATGTTGAAAGCATATGCCTCTGCTGTAGGCTGGGAAACACTCACTGGGCTTCCCAGCCTCAACACACAGGCTTTGGAGGACAGAGCTTTCCTTGCCCCAGACCTGCCAGGCTTTAACCATGGAACCAGCAGTATTGCCCTTCTGGCTGTCACTGCGGGAGCCGAGGAAACAGGTTCACAAAGAGGCATTGTCAAAGCCACCAACCTTTCTGCTCTTAGGACAGCTACAAGAGGACAGCAACATTATAGGTGTATTGTATATATGTATGTATATATGTATATTGTTATCAGCAGGGTGCTGATGACATCAAGGACAGGGAGTTTTGCTGCATGGACAGGAGCCAGGCAGTCCCTGAGGACAGGAGTTACTCCTGTCCTTCCTTTATCTAGCTACTGTGTTTGCAAAAACAGACAAGGGTCAGTCCCACAGGCTAAAATAAGAGCATGAGGACCAGCAAATGTACGGAGTTGGCAAATATGCAGAGTTTAGGAAAGAGCCAGTCATCTCCCACAAACTCACAGAGAGTATTCATTGCTTTGCTTCAGTCTGGTTTCTCTAAGTGAACTTCAGAAGTGCCCACATTACCATTTTGCCCTGTGCTCACCGGGGCTGGCCAACAGCTGTTTTGGTAGCAAGGAACAGAACAAGCTGCGTGTTCTCCTCCACACCCTTGTACAGGCGTGCTGGGATCTGCGTGGCTGAAGCACTTCCTTCAAGGGCTCCGTGGGGAGGTTACCAGCTCATTTGGGCTGAGAGGCACAAGGGCAGGGCAGGACAAACCTGGCCAGACTTGCCCTCTCCCTTTTGCACTGCACTCACGGAGGACTGTAAGAGAAAGGAAGAGGTTTTTGTAATCAAAACTGAAAGAAAACTCCTTGCTGAACCTGCCAACATTATTTCTTATGATCTGTAGCATTGCCATAGCCTTCTGCACTTCTAAATTAACACTTGCAAATCATGTGGAGATGCTTATAGGTGACTTGTTTGTTTTTTGGTTTCCATTAATTTAATTTTATTGTTAAATATGTGGCATACCACTTTATTTTTGACCAAAACATATAACTGCAAAGGAGAAAATTTGTCATCAGGAGGGATGAAGTGCCTTGTACCAGACAGAAGTAGGACTTCCCCCATTCCCTACCACCCTGCCAAAGTCACAGGTCACTGAGCAGGCGTGGGGTCAGGGCTACCTCCACACTGGAGAAGAAGCACCTCATGCCCCAGCTTTGTCTGCCATCAGCCTCTTTGGAGAGGGAGGGTTTTCTCCCTTGCTTGGACTCATGATAAAAAAGGAAAAGATTTCTCCCAACAGAGCCCAGGAGCTACAGAGGCTTTGAGGACAGGCAGTTCTTCCTCACTGAGGACCAGCGGTCTCTCTTAGGGCACTTGATTTTAATGCCATTTTTAAAATGTTCGCAATTTTTTTGGCATTTGGCTGTCTTTCATTAACCAGAATGTAAAAGTGTGTAAAAAGGAGAGAAGAGGCAGAGAGGGTCCATTCAGAGCCTTGTACAACTGATGCCAAAGCAGCAGCTGTGTGGGGTAACATGAAGGGGTGCATGCTGAGGTGCTTTGTTTTCGTCATTTGTTTTTTTGTCAGTTTGGGTTTTTGGTGGATTTTTTTTTTTATGGTTAATACATTTGTTGCTGAAGGTTTATTTTTAGCTAAAACAGAAATCATTGTTATGCCATGGCAACCAGGATTGGGAGGTAAGCTAGAGCAAAGTGGTCTGACTGAAATTTATCTGAAAGCATCCAAATTGATTAAATATCCTAAAAATAAAGATGATAGCTGTTAGGACAACACAATGCTGATGTTTGTGATTTAGAAACACAAACAATTTCTGTTATGGCTTTTTTTTTTCTCCTAGTTACTGGCTGTGAAGGGAGTCCTGGAAAAGCATTACTGATAGTCATAAATGAGTAATACTGCCAGAGGATTTGCAAAATGGGTGGGACGTTCTGCTGGAGATGTGAGGAAATTAGGCTTTCTCTTTTGAGACACAATAAAACCCTCCTGCAAACCGTGCTTGAGGAGCCAGCTGCAGTGCTGAGCCAATCAGCTGGTGGGAGGCAAAGGACATTGTGGGTAGGTTTTTTCCCTTCCTCACAGGGGCTTGTTCAACGTGTGCTGAGCCAAGTCCTGGCTGCAGAGATCCTGGTGCTTATTGGGATGTTGGGGGTCATCCCTCATACATACCAGGCAGCACAACACCTCTGGGTCCAGATGCCCAGCATGCCTTGTGGATTTCCAGCAGTGTCAAAGAGAAGAAGAGCTGTACGGAGCCTGACCAGAGCCCCAAATAACCCCATCCCTGGCATCTTGGGATGCTGAGAAGATAGGGGTGGGCAGTGGTCCCCAAATATCCTTCTAGTGACTGGCTATTTCAGGTACCTCTGGACCATTTCAGGCACCTCTGGACCATGGATGTGTCACTGAGTTCACATGCCAGCAGGTGAAGACACTGTCCTTTCGAGCGGAGAAAGATGGAGGGCCTTGTAGACCTGGGCATCACAGGTGATCCCCAGCTGGTGTCTGCTGTGTGGGCCCCTCCATGCCAATAAATCTTAGAGGGGACCCCAGCAGTGCAAATGCTGGACCATGAAAGTAAACCAAGGTGAAATGGGGCAGTCAGAACCAGAATGAGGGGACCTAAGCCCAGGGGCTGAGTCCTCCGTCCAAGCAAGGTGGCCCCCAGAGAGGTGGAGATGCCAACACAGTCCTGTCAGCCTCTCCTCTGCTCCTGTAGCTCTTCTGAAGGCTCCTCCCCATCACTGGTGGGAGGGAAATGGTTTCCATGAGCATGCCTTTAGATTATGGGTCTGACCTAAATGGGTCAGACCCATTTTAGGCAGGGGAACAGGAACAATGGAGCACACAGGTTCTACAGCTGGACAGATCATGCCCCTATTGCCATGCACAGATCCTGATTTGGTGAGGGATGAAGTTCCCCTGCCCTGGTCCTGAGCTCTGGGTTATTCTGAGGCAGTCAGGCTTGGCGAACTCCAGACAGGCATTGTCAGGAGTTTGGGGCTGGAGGTTTTGCTATGAGGCCATTTCATTTTAGCCTGTGGTAGATCCATCCTCTCTGAGGTGCCAAAGTCACTCAGGCAGAAAGGGACATCAGATCTCAGGTCCAACCTATGGCTCAGAACTAGGTCAGCATTGGCCTCAGATCACTTCGCTTTGTCCTGTTGGATGCTGGAAGCCTGCACGGACGGACACTGCACAACTTGTCAGAGCAACATGTCCCATTGTTCAACCATCCTTGCATTATGTTTTTGTTTCCTACACCCAGTCAATCCCACCTCCAGCTTCTTTCATCCAAAACATTCCCCAATGCATTTAAACTCTTCCTCTTTATACCCTCTTTCAATCTATTAATCAAGCTCTGAAGGTCCTCCCTTCTTGCTGGCCCTGATCCTAGAAAAAGAATTCAACCAAAATTACAGTAGAGGCTCTGGAATTAAGCCTTCTTTCCCAGTACTTCATAATTTAGTACTGTATAACTTTTACCACTAAGATGCTACTTGTTTAAAGCAAAAACACTTGGGGAATATTGCCATGGTCCAGGAAACTCTTTAGACCATACTGGTTTTCTTCTACTTGTGGCAAACTGTCTAGTCAAGTATTAAATTTGGGCAAAAAATGTCAATATTTGTGAATTACTTACTATTTTCAAAGACCATTTGATGTGCTCTAGTATGTTTTAAATGATGCGCACAACAGAATCTTTATATTTTGAGCTGCGAAAATAATTTTTCCTTAGTTCTAGTTAACACTGTATCAGTAAGGTCTGTGGGTTTTTTAATTGGAAAGTATATCCCCAAAATTATATATGAATCTTTTTCAAAAGCTGCTCCATAATTAGACTCCTCTTGACCTGTTCTTTACAGATTTTTTTTTTTTCACTTTTTATGCACAGTGGTTGGATTGACCCTCTGTTCTGGTATCTATTTAGAGTTGTTTGACACCATGGGAAATACTCTTAATGAATACATTATTAATTATGCACACATTTAGAAAATCAAGCCTGAGCACAAAGGTGAACACCAAGTCTGAGCCAACAAAGTTTTCACATGAATGTTTCAGCAGGCTGGCATAATTTCTTCTCTTTGCAAAGGCTGCAGGGATGTGAAGCATTTTAGAAAAAGATACCATCTTTGGTCCAAAGAGGCTACAAAGAAAGGCCTTGATCTTGCAAGTGGCTTTGAGCAGATTTCTGAACCAGTGTGCATCCGATCATGGCAGCATGAACAAAGGGCCTGATCACGGCTCTGTGCCTCAAAATTTTCCTTTTCTGCGGGCTGCAAATCTAGATGTGAATCTTCACATATGTTCTAGGGCAATCATGCTCTTCCTTGTTCCAGGTGGGTGTCCTTTCCCCTCTGATCCCTCTGGACACCCTAATGCCCACACATTGCTCATTGCAGTCGATGAAATACTAGCAGCCACTGCAGGGGACGATGCTGGTTCTCCCTGGCCCCAGCTTCCTCTTCTCACCCTGGCTCAGCCAGGTCCCTGCCCCAGTCCCCAAGGGGGAGTTTTCTGACATTTTAGCTCCCTGAAAGGGTATGTGGGCATTAGTGGGAGGTGGAGGGAAGAGTAGGAATAGATTTTTGTGGGTGGTAGTCATTAGCTGGGAGTTGATGTGTGTTACCCCACGCTTCTCTCACATCCAGGATAGGAACCATAGCATGCACTGGACCCAGCCTGGATGTCTGTGTGCTGGGGGCAGAGGTGTGACTTCAAAAGGTAAATATGGACCCAGATAAAAATGGCCTGAGCTTACGATGAGCCATTATCTTGAGGATTTTGCTGCCTGAAGTGTCTAAGATGGTTTCCCTGGGGCTGCGAAAAAACAGGATGCTTTTTCAGAGTGGTAAAACCAGGAAGGGAAACATCTATGGGGTGTTCTTCCCCCAGAGCTGCTGGCAGGTGGGCCCAGGTCAGCATCCACACCAGGGCAGACGTCAAAACCCAGGGCTTTCAGCATCCCCATCCTACCAAGGCATCCACCTTTCATCTCCTTCTGCTACACATCCCTTCCTTGCCTTGGGATGAGGGTCTGGTAGGGTCATGGGGGCACAACCCCTTCCTCGCCCAGGGCCTGTTGAGGTGGCTGTCTTTGCTCTCCATTTGTAAAGCTCTCACCAACACCTGGATTCTCAGACACTGTGATAATGAAAATAAGATGAAATAGCACTTGGTTCATTTGGTGAAACTAAAATTGATTTTTAATTTTTAATAGGTTGACTCACCACTCGTGGGCATTGCAGACAGTAGTTAAAAACTACTTTGCACTGGAGTCAGAAAGTCAGAACTAATTAAAGAATATGTCCACAGAAGCACTCCTAATAGACTGAAGGGAAGACCTTAATTAGAAATTTGGGAGGTAGTAACCCTCCTGTTAATAATGCTTAAATGACATTTGGGAGCCATGGAAAATAAGTAAACAGCTTCTCTCTGCATAACTCCAGTTGAGGCCAGGAGACCAGAAAAACAATGTAAATAGGGTCTGGATGCTGCCACTCCAGAACTGAAACAACGTCCTCCTCAAAGCAGTCTTGAGTCTTGTTCTCCACCTAGTAACAAACAGCACTGCAGCGCTTAAAAAAGTCTGTAGAGTAAGGCAGCAAGGTGACTCCAAGGACTGCAAGGCATGAGCAATAGTATGCAGAAGCTAGAACACCTCAGCCTACACAATATGACTTACCTCCGCTCCTAAAGCAGAGCTCCAGGCACATCCTCAGTTATCTGGCAGACACAGCCAGCCAGGGCTCAGGAGAAATGTAACTGAAGCAAGCTGAATACTTCAGGCATGCTGACGGCAATGCAGTGATTTGGTAATGACCCGTGCTGAAAAAATAACCAGGCTAGGAAAATAAAATGTTTTACAACGCTACATTTCTATTCAGAAGAAAAATAAAATAAGAATCTGATTATAATGTGCCCCTCGACACAAGCCTGGAACTCTCTATATTAGCAAACCTGGACAGTACTGTAAGTCAAAAAGCATGCTTTGGTTTAACCTGCTGTGACAGACCCCAGCATAATCTGCTCTGGCAACCCACCCCGAACTCATTCAGCTCATTCATCCCCCTACTCCAGCCAGTTCCTGTGGCAGCAGCACTGGGGCTGGCACAGCTGGGGGCAGGGGGCGAGCCACAGGAATCCATGGGTGACCTGCGACCACCCTCACCTCCATCGGCACCACCTTCCCTGGCACCTGGAGCCGGGGCAGGGAGCGTGGGTGCTGAGCACACTGCAGGAGTTGTCTTTCGACGAGAGCTGTCTTGGAGCTGAGACATTAAAAATAACCATCGACGTGTTCAGGCACGACAGCTCTTATACAAAAGAAGTTCTGTGAATTTCACCAAACCTTCTGTGTTGTGGCTGACAGTACGGAAATCTACCTAAATTATCACATTGTTTGGGGAAAAAAAAAAATCACACAGATTTAAAGTGTAATAAAATAATGCAAAGGAAAGGTTTTCGATAATTTTTGGCACATTACCAGAGGACCAAGAGCTGTCCCCTTTCTCTTCTAATCCACATGGCAAGAGTAGTCTAAAGTTTGAGGTGTTTCATGATCTCTGGATGTTGTGAGCTACATAAGCCAAAAATATCAAAATGTTGAGTTATCTGTTTGCTGACGCCTGGCAGTTTATAGCACCCTTTCCTAGGCACTCCTTGCAAACAAGCATAAATATACTCTACCAGAAATATTTTAAAATGGAAAATTTTATCAAGGTCACAGTTCTTGCATGTTTCTGATTTTCATTAGCAAGCTAATTTTATTTAAATTTTGGGAAACTTTCAACTAGTCATTTGAAAAATACTAAATACGGGTAATTACATGGGCGAACACACTACCAGCAGGCTTATCAGAAGTCTCAACCAGGAGCATCCTTCAGTGTTCTGCATGTTCAGCAACTATTTCTGCTGCCCCCACAAAGCAGCCACCACAGCGGGGGGAAGATGAGAGCCTAGTTACAGTCTGGAAGCTGCTTCTGAAGCATTTAGGGTGTTCTACCTCTCTCAATCCCAGTCCTTATTTGTGGAGTCTTGTCTTGGGGGCTGACAGGAGGTGAGGTTGTGTTCATATCATTTTTCTAATGAAACCCTTTTTTACACATTTCAACGTCCCTATCTTTAAGTTAAAAAGAAAAGTAACTTTTAGCACAAGCTATTACTGGCCTTGAATAGCCATCAAAAACCTGCAAGCATTGATAGTAAAATAACTCTGTATCATCTTCCACCTTCTTTTTGTAGTGGAGGGCCTCTTGTCACCCTACATTTTCCTATATCTTTTAGAGAATGGGAAACCTCACAGAAGAGCAGTACCTGCTGCATCCCTGTTCTTGAAGATTGAATGGTCAAAATTTTGCCTAAATCACAGGTAGGAGAGACCATTTTAATCTGCTGCTTGATACAGCTATTTTCAATCTGCATTGTTGTAAAATAAAAGGTTGTTAATTTCTGTTAAAACAAGGTTGTTGTGCCCAAATACCCAGCAGTAAAAACACGATAGACATCAAGGGGGAAGCTGGCCTCTCACCACCAAGGAAAGCTGAGGGTAGTCTGTGCCTGCGCCCCTGCTTCACTTCACAAAGGCCTTCAAGAGAAGAAATGAAAGGCAGTGTAGCAGGCTGGTATTAAGCAGCCTCAGCCATTCAGATACTTAGCTGAACTATCAACTTCTTCTGAAAAGAATTCAAAACCAGGCCATTGATGGTAATTATCAACTGCACTTTGTGGGCTTTCAGTCTAATGAATACACAAATGAAAAATCAATGGAGGAGGTTTCCAAAAATGAACATGGCAACAATCTTGATCTTAGAGTTGGCTCAAAGACAGCTCCTCCCTAACCAGCTCTAAGGCTGTGTTCTCACTGTACGTTTCTGTTATTTCATTGCAGGGCTTTCCCTCTGAGGAACTCATTAGTCCTTTAATTCATAAAATAAATGCAAGTTTAATTTTCAAATTAAAAAAGCATTAAAATAATTACATCTCAAAATCCCCAGTTAAAAATTATAAGAGATCAAATCTGTCAAAGGCTGTAAATGATTCCCCATCTTCTGAGGGTCAGTTGAAAAATTTACTCAAAATGAAGCAACCACAGTGCATAAAACTTTAAATAAAGAGGATTAAGCTCTGAAAACCACCAAACTTGGCTGAACCTGCAATTCAACATTATAAATTGCCAGCTTCATCTCTTTTTATCTGGAGACATACAATATACATTTGTCTTTGTTACAAAGAGGTTCTGCAGCTCTGAGATGAATACACTATAGGACTAACAATGGCTGATCATGTCCAAAGGCTGGGGGAAGGCACGAATCCCATCCCTCTGGGGTCATTTTACAGGCTCTATTGCCTCTGTATGGCACAGCCAGGAAGACTTCTGCTACATACCTGATATCCATTCTGAATTGCATCTTGCCTGGAATAAGATCTTGGCAGGGAGAAATTCTGTTTCAGCCAGACTTAATTATCTGTGAATTCAGAGGAATACTCGCTGCTTGAGAGAAAACTTGAGAAAAATTTGTGCAACCACCAGTCAGAAAACCATGGAGAATGGGGAGGCACTCCCAGCAGTCAGGACATGCTACTGAGGTGTGACATGTCTCAGATTTCCTTCTTCCATTTATCTTTTACCCCAGGTCAGAACCTTGGTCTATCTGCATCCTCCTCCTATTTCCACCAAACTGCTGGATAGAACATTCCATTACCCCACTGCTAGTGTGTGCAAGCCCAACCCATTGCCCAGATGAAAAGAAAGCATTTAAAAAACATTTGGGGGTTGAATACGATATTTAAATTGACTCAGGAAGTCCTTTATATTTGTCCAAAATTCAGAAATAGTTTGATTTGGGATGGATCCAAAATAAAATTTTGCATTTGGTGTAATCACAATATTGTAAAAGCAGTGATTCCCACAGCCTCTTCTTCCTGACAGCAATTGAAGCTGATCTCACATGGCACATTTTGTGCTGCTGCTGCCTTCATTGATTAAATTTTTCTGTAACCAAGTAGTTGCATCCATATGCAAGTAAGAGAAAAACTTGGCGTAATCTTTTAAGGAACTTCAGGTCAAGTCATAATTTGGCTGCCAATAGCTCAGAGGCAAACACATCTGCTATTATCCACTCAGCAGCAGTTCATCTGTACCAGCTTTCCAGCCACAGAAAAAAAAAAATTGGTAATTAGGAGGCCTTGGGACAGAGAGAAGTGGTTGGATACAGACTCAGACAGGCATTCTTTAAAATACTTGCTGTTTATTCCCAGTATGTAATATCTGCTTTTACCACACTCAAAAGTGAGTGAAGAGCAGAAGCAGCAAACTTCTCACAGCTCCCCACAGGTGCAGAGCAGCTCTGTTTCAACAATTACAGTTCCTTCCTCATAATTTTAAACCTGTCTCAAGCTCCTGCTTCTGATTTTGTGTAATGTTATTGCCACAGAAACATCTTTTATTGTTGCTTACACCCAACAGAGGGCTTCTTACTAATTTCCTTGCGTTCTGTCTCTTCTGGTGCTCTCTCTGTTTCTCAAACTTGGCTTGATCAGGACTGAGATATGTTGAGGAAGCTAAGCTCACTATTTCCCTGGCTGAGGGCCACAAGAGCCTGGGGATGCTTCACCCACATGGGGTATGATGTCCAGATGATTGTGGGAAGGCCACTGGGACTAGTTTTCTGCCACTGCCTGTCAGGGGTGATAACTGGCACTGCTGACTTTCGTCTCTTAGGGCTGGACTACTTTTTCAAGAGGTCATTAAAAACTGGAAAATCTAGGCATATTGAAGAGCAAAGGCGAAGGAAAGCAAAGTTTCTACAGTGCCTATTTCATTTTGTCTTCACTGCTCTAAGCAGTTTGCACCTTTGAAGAGGCAAGCCTGCTGAAAGAGATGCAGCCTCTCCATGAGCGAAACAGATTGTCAGATTGCCTTACCCTTGGCCCTCACCTGGAGCAGGTAGCTCAGACCAGCCAAATGAGAAGCACACGAAAGCTGGTGAGCCCACGCTGGTGCCTCCCCAACCAGGAGAGCGTCTCAATTCCCAGTTCTATGAAGTGGAGAAGTTAAGTATAGCTTATCCAGATAAAAGGACTTTCCTTCTGAGAACATGAATTAACAAGCAAGTTACAACTGGTGCCTGATTTTAAGCCTATGCTTCTAGCATATCATTAGCTGGGTTGCTCCTTCTTTTGGGTTTTTAAAGCCATGAAACCCACCACCCTGGTGAGATCTATGTGCCAAACCCAGCTGGAAAGTGTCGTGCCCCCACAGCACCCACCTGTGTCCCAGCATTCAAGCCTCTTTTCAAGCAAAATGTAGAAACAAAACCCATAGAAATCCAATCCTCATCTGAGGGAAAAGATGGGCGGGGAGATACTACAAAAATATAAAATTTCTGCTTTACAATAAACCCTTGCTCTTGGAGACACATATAAAAGAAGTTTCATGGTTTCTTGCTCTGAGAAGTACAGTTGCAGCAGTTAAACCTTGTTAGACTCGGGAAGTTTCAAAGCAGTTGAAGGATGAGATCACTGTTCTTCAAACAGCCGTGTTTGGGCACGATAAGGTAGGAAGGTGCAGATAACACCACCTTTGGTCAGCTGCCCCGAGCCCACTGACCTGTCCATGGTGGTACACGCCCTGGAGCCAGAGCAGCCTGGCTCTTCACTGCTGGCGATGAAGGAAATGTGTTTTTCTCTGTAACCAGCTGCACATAAAGTGTACTCAAAAGTCTTATGGAAAGAAGTAGTTAAGATCATTTCAGACCTGATACTTCACAAGCAGTTGTACAGCGTACTTTGAAACTGAGGTTGATCCTTTCTGCTGTCATAAAGATGCACAGAGTAGCTCTAGGGATGCAGAACTCTGCTGCACAATCCTTTGTCTAACTTCCATATATCACTGCCAAGAATACACAATTTAAAAAAATAAAGGAAGCAAGTCTCTGAACAAAAGAAAAATACCAGTTAAAGGGACTTCTTACCACCACAGGGCAATTTGTCCTCTCATGTCTGGTCACCTGAGCAAGATCAGGCCATCACCCTCTCTGGTATCTCAGGAGGAGCCAACACAACTAACTTTGAGGAGAAGACAACTTAGTCTAGAGGTAACATGAATGTGCAACGAGAGTGACATGGCAAAGTCCATTGCAAAGCCTGAAGCTGATCCTAGGTGTTCCCAGACTGCCTTTAGTGGCTTTACTGTGGAATCAATGCAGATGAATGAGGTTTTAGATTAGCTTTATTTGAAATAATATTTGAGTATCACAAAGCAGAATGGTGCACAGGTTATTGCAGCAGCACTAGTATGCAATGATTTGGAATAGATCTATTCAACTCTATAGAAATTTCACTTGAAAGAATTCACTCCTTATCAGATTGGTTTTTGACAAAATGTAGCTGTGGGTTGAGTTTTTATGGTTGCTATCTACAGCTCCAAAAATAAGATGATAAATTAACATCTCACCCCAAATTCTGTGTGGCTGAACGATAGCCTGGGAAGGTTATGCTGAACACCAAGGTGGGCAGTGCTGAGCATCCAGATCAGGCCCAGCCAAGGCGAGCAGCAGGAGGGGCTGCAGCCATCTGCCACACAGTTGGTTGACCCACCTGGGATTAATCTGTTCTCGAGAGGACATACAAGGAAAAGGTGTCAGTGTCCTCCAGCCTACCACCACTAATTAACTGGCATTGTTGCTGATATTAATTGATACTCTTGCTGCTGCAGGAGACAAGCCAGAAACCAAGCAGGGATGTCTGTCTCCTCTCTCTGAAAGCGAGCTTCTTGCAACACGGTCTGAGATGTGTTAACCAAAAGGTGAGAAGAAGCTGTGCCCAGCCACTGCCCAGATGGCACCTGTTGTATGGCAGCATGGAGGATGCCAGTTCCACAGGGGATTCCAGTCTCATGGAGGATACGAGCCACACAGAGGAGGTTTGGGAGAGCCTTGCCCTCTGGCCACCAGAGCAAGGTAACCATGCCACAATGCCACATGGGATGTACAACAGATGCATGGAAGAGTCAGAAAGTTGCTACCTTCTGCAGCCAACTGTTGTTATTTCAAAGCCATGTAAAATGAAGACATTTGATCCATCTGACTTTACAGCCACTTTTAACCATTGCTGCTGTAGCTGCCTGTCCATCCAAGTACCCCATTTTGTACAAATCAGACGCTGGCTTTGGGACATGCTTACTCCGGCACAATTTGTCCAATTCTTCAAGGACATCTGAGTAAAAAAAAAAATTGCCTTATCACTTATTAATTCCAAAAGTGATGATGATACTAAGGAAGCCTGGGACAAAAAATGGGACACTGCTCTCTTGGGACACTATGATGGCTGATGCTACACTCCCAAAAACAATCCGGCTACTTTGTATGTGAGAAGATATTAGAGAATGGTGACATTGACCAGTGTTCTTCTGCAGACATGAGCACCTCTTCTGTGCACGGTCCTGTCCCTTCCTTGGCTCAGGCGAGCTGGGTTGATGCAACCAGCTGGAGTCAAGCAACCTCAGAGCTCTCCTGAAGTCCCTGAAGATGTGCTTGTGCCACACCCTCTGCCGACAGAAGCATGAGCTGGAGGTGGTAACTTCCCTTGGAGAAGTCATGGTATTTAGCTGGAGTCAGCATGGTTTTCCATCAGCTGATCAGTTTGCGAAGCGAATGCTTGGCTACGAGCAAGTCACACAGAGAGGCCAAAACAAGACTGGGAAACGAGAGGCAGAGCTTGGTGGAGCGAGCCTTGCCTGTTGCGCTGCCCTCCTGGTGCCTGCCTCCCTGCAGGCATTCTTTCCTTGCAGCCTCCTCCTGTTCCCTGGCTCCGAGAGCCTGCAGAAGTCCAGCCTACATTTGCCACATGCCATGGAAAAATGAGTCAGTCATTAAGGCTTTTAACAGTGACGCAAGCACAACTGACACACGTGTATCTAATGCGTGGGATAGGAGCAGCAGAAAAACGTTGTACAAGTGACTGATGCGCCAAATTTCTTTTTACTTGCTGCAAAGAAAAATTGTGTCCATTATGGGTGAGCAGTGGACAATTTTTAATAGTTTTTTTTTTTATTAGCTGCAATTTTATAGTAGTATGTTCCACAAATGAGCCAGTCTGTGTTCTTACAGGGGAAAAAATATTTTTTAGATATACCAAGATAAATGAGGCATGTTTAGCTATTCTGGTTCATAGATTTGATTTCTCTGTCTTTCCTGAAAGATGGACATTTGATAGGAAACTTCTGTCACTGCTTCCCTCAGATTTGTAGAGAATGAGTTTGCTTCTTATGTAATTATTCTGATGTGCCAAGGTTAGTGGCTGCTGGTCTTATAATTATAGAATTAAGACAGATGATCTTAAGTGTAATTTGGGTGAGGAAGGAAAGGCCTGCTCATCTTTTAAACAGCTGGGTCTAGGTGCTGGATTTTGCATGCTAGAGGGTTTGCCTGTATTCTGTTTACTTATTTTCAAAAAGTTTAAAGTGCCTCTGTATCCTCCATTCTCAGTGAAAATCTGGGGCTTTTCTGGTATGTAAGCATTCACGGATTACTATGCTTCAAGGTATGAATAATTCTCGTAAATGATAGCTAGACTATCTCAGCCTAAGAGAGACATCTTCTTCCACTCAGTTTGGGATCTCTGTGTTAAGTGCAGGGCCCTCAGGCTGGGTTTGCAGACCTACCTGCTGCTTCCACCTATTTGTGTCATCTCCCACCAGAAAAAATTGCTCATTTTAGCGGATAGAGACCCAGTCAGGATATATATGGACTGAAAAGTGTGAGAACCAGAGGGATCTTTTTTCAAGCATCTTTCCCCTTGTCCCTGGCTGTGCTTGTGGCTAACCCAGTGAAGCACTGAAGGATCTCAACTGACAGCACTAAAAACAACCATTATAGAGATGATTTCTCACTGTGCTGAGAAAGGAAGACCTGGGGGGTACCCAGGGCATCACCTGCTGCCTTGGCCAGAGCCCTGCTTAGAAACTTCTCCCCTTTCCCCTCCCTTCCTGCCCATTTTCACAGAAGGAGGTTGGTGAGCTGTTCATGTGTTACCTCAAACCCAAGGGAGGTTTTGGAAGAATACGACATATAATTCCTTGTAATAGTTCTCTGCCATCCAGGAAAGGATGGTTTCTGGAGTGCATCCTGGTTGCTTACAGACACTGGAGAACTTACAGAGAGTGGAGAACTTGTAGCTGGAATGGCTCAGGGTGTACAAAGGATCTGGCAGACTGAAAGCAAAACCTCTCTGCAGAAAACATTTGGCATCTCTTCTCCACAAAAGCCCATGCACCAGTGCACAAACTGGCCTCTGCAAATATCCCCAGCATATTTACCAGGAGTAGTCTATAGCTGTTTGCATTACATCTAACTAATGCAATTTTTTTTGTCATTCTTCATCTCATATCACAGGAAAGCACGTAAAGAGTTAAGATATAATAATAGATTCCACAGCCTTTTTTTTTTTCCAATGGCTGATTTAGATTTATCGTACCAAGCTGGGAGCATTTTATGGGACCTCTGACTTAAAACACTGGCAACACATCACTGCAGAAGTCTGCCTTTCCTTTTCAAAAAACCATGGAAGTATCAAACTGGAGCAGCCTGAGATGGTCAGCCAGCTGTCTGCTATTTGAATCCCACGGAAACTCAAATACAGCTGCAGGTTCTACTTTGTTCTGGTCAAATATGTTAGTCCTGGAATGTGCTCCTTTACATCGGGGTATGAATAGTATCAAAATCAGTGCTATTTTCTCAGCAGTCTGGATTAAAAGCTGTTTGACAGTTCCCTAAAGGCATGAATAAATGGGGAATTATTCAAGAGTAGATTTCTTTCTAAGGTGGTCCCACAAAGATCAATTATTGACTCCTTTTTTTCTACTGAATGTTTTAATCAGTGATTTGGGGAGAGAAACAAAGCAAATCACAACTGAGAAACTTCAAGGTGGCAAAAAACCATGCACTAGTTTGAACAGAAGAAACCCAAGGGCATTTTAAAACAGCCAGATATGAAACTGAAAGCCTGTAACTGCAGAACACAGGTTGCATTTACAGAACTCTATCTTGCAGGTATATTGAGATATCCTGGAAAAGACCTGAGCATCATAAAATATGCCCACTGCTATTCAATAGCTCATGCTGCACCAGCAGGTCTGAACAAACCATGATCAGAGGCTGCAGAACCAGGACAGGCTCCAGGAGGAGGAGCAGAAAAAGGAGGAGGAGGAGGATGCATCCATCATCCTTGCATCAAATATGATTATTGCCACAGTGGACTATCCATTACCTGTACCTTGGTCAAGAAGGACATTGAGCATATGAGGAGTGTTCAGGGAAAAAAGCCAAAAGACAAGGAATATGATAGGAAAAATACGCTAAATAATTAAATAATCCAGGAACTCCATCGGTTTTACTTAAGCAGAAGGAAGAAATATGATCACAGTCCACAACTACTAATGTAAGGAACAGAAGTTTGAAGGTTCTTTATTCTACAAAGAAAAGTGCAACAACAGGCTGTGCCCGGGTGTTGAAAACAGAAAACTTCAGATGAGAAACATGGCACAAATCATTAAGTATGTGAGTTCTCTGCTTGGCTTGTTGGTTTCTACAGTACTGGAAATTTTAAAATTAATTGCATATTTTCTAGAACAGATGCTCTTGCTCCAATTAATTTGAAGAAAGTTTATCATCTGCCATATGCAGCCAGTTGAAGAGATGGTCACTAGCAGTTTCCCCTGGACTTCTAATTTATGAGAATCAACCCCAAATTATTTCACATGCTTGATACATATTTGATGCAGTACGGAGCTCTGTCACCTATATATGAGAGCTGATATAATCATGCCTGGTCCAAGAAGAGCTGACTTGCTTGTTTACTTGAACTGAGACACCTGAGCTGTGCTTACAGCCTATTTTGGGCACCAGTTATACGAGGGCAGCATCCTTAGCGAGGGGACACAGGCCTCTTGTGTTCCCACTCCAGCTGTCTGGGAGCTAGAGCGGGGCAGGCTGGCTGCGGCTGCTCGTGTCTGCCTGCCAGGGACCGGAGCGACATCCCACGCCTCATGTGATCCTACCAGGATTTGCGAATAATAAAGGCTCACTTTGTAGCGAACTGCCTCGGTGTTCTCTCAAATGCGGGAATTAATTCTAGCACCATCCATGGGGCTTTTAGCAAAGAGAACAAAAGGTCTTGGAAAAGCTCCTGAGCTAGTTCAGTGCAAAAAACAACACATAAAGGTACAGGAAAGGATGAGGCAGGAAGATATTTGTGGTTAAATCTGTTGGTAATATCGACATCCTGGAAGCACAGCATTGTTGGGGGATTTTTTGTGCTCCCTTTCTTTTTTAAGAGTCCTGTGTCCTTGGTCAGAAGGAAATACCATCCCGAGGTGAGAATATGGGAAGCATAAAATGGGTTTTATTCATGCTGAGAATCCCAAACCATGCCAGTACTAACAAACTGAAAAAAAAAAAAAAAAAGAGATGAGGAAGCCGGTATATGCGTAAGGCACGCTGTGAATGACACACTGCTAATAAAACTAATTCCCTCTCTGAACAACAGCGGATCTCACAAAAGCCTCTCGCCTTTGAACAGGAAAGCCTGAATGAACTAAGAAATTGTGCCTCTCATATAACCTTTGTGTGTGAATGAATCATAGTTCTGGTACAGAAAGTTAAAAAGAAGTCTTTTAAGAAAACTTACAGTGAGTTAACCATAAAATTTCCATGTAAATCATGCAGTAAGTTCTTTTCATTAATCTTTATCTTGCAAATTGACCAGTACTATTCCCCCCTATTTTGGTCTCAATTAATTTCCTGTGTCAAGCCAAAAAGCTGCAATTTGAGGGCTGCTTTAATGTATGACCCGAGTGTGTTGATATTTGCATAACAGTAGTTTTCAGGGAGGCTCTTGTTTCCCACAAGCTTCCTTGCACCATATGAAAAATCTTGATTGGATCTAGGTCCCACGAAAAATCCTGCCCCTTAGGCACCCAGCCCTGCAGGTAGCTCAGCAAACCTTCAGTTTCATTAACTGCCCCACGGAGGTAAACACAGCAGCCAAAGGGAGTTCGGTGTAAGCACACACAAACCCAGGCTGTCGTGTGTGATTATCCATTCACAGCTCAGACAGTCGAAGGATGGGGGATAGCACGAGGGGGATGCCCCGTGACAGCTCTCTGCCACAGCTCTCAGCTGTGGACCTAGTCTCTACTTGAGAAATGAGGGCAACTCGATGCAGATGGTGACCTGCTCCATGATTTGACCCTGTGAATGGTCCAGCAATGCTCGAAATGGTCTGTAGTATCATATTTGACTTGCACAGCATGCAAAACTTGGGCATATTCATTGTGGACAGGACAAGTTTTTCCCAAATATTAATATTTTTCACTAGTTAGTTTTGACAGTAAGTGATAATTAATATATAGTGCTAATCTGTTACTGAGAAATTCTTCTGCATTTCATATTGATTAAATTATAGTACTTTCAGTTAATATAATATATCTATAATATATCAGTTATTAATATATCCAACTGAGAAAAAATCATTAAATCATCATGACACTCTTATCACAGATCTAAAATAAAGACTTCACTGAAATCTAAAGAGAACTTATTTATCTGCATAGGGAAAATTACCAGTGAAGATAGAGCATGGTTCATTGCTTCTGTTAACTGAAGAGTTTAAGGCAGATAATTTGTTTCACAATTGGCATATTAGGTTATTCAAGCTAAGCCATTGCTCAGTGTTGTACTATTTTTGTTCATAGATGTTTGTAGAAGAAATGTCTAATCTCCTGAAATTAACAGCAAGATTTCACTGAAATACGAGCAAATGAGGTACTGGCTTTCCAAACCCATTTGCATTTTGGAACTGGAAAATCGTTGTTTACGTCAAATCCTCTCCCAGTGCAGAGGCACCAACAGCTGCAGTCCAGGGTCACTTCTTGCTTTTCCATGAACAAGACAACTTGCTTTTGTCCCACCAGCAGCTTGTGACAATCATCATCATCTTCTCAAGCGTGGTGCGCCAAGGCCCATTTCCCTTCCCCATGCCACAGATGGAGTGTGCTGGCCATGCCCTGCAGAAGCCACAGATGCAAACTCTCTGGGAAGAAGAATACCCTGACACCCTGATGGCTGTAACCATCGAGTGCCTCTCGGTGACGCACTGAGTGTGTACCACAAGCTGTTTGAAGTCTGCCTGCATGCCGACTTTGGTCATCTTCCCTTAGTCTTTTAGTTTATAATATACGGTGCAATATCTTGAATCTTCTTTTGCGCCCATCCCTCATTAGGCAAACCACATGTTATCATAGCAAGCAACCGTCCCAGCCATCATTATTCCAGCCATTACATCTTTTTCAGCCTCTTCATTACTAAGTCACACAGATTTGCCTTATGACTACATTTATTACTCTTATTTTGACACATAAAGACACGCAGTATGTGATGATGACTCAGTCTTCATTATCTCCAAAATTATTGTTTTTAAATATATGGCGTCTTTCAGCATCCATATACAGGCCTTACTTTGCAATTCACTTCCTGCAATAATTTTCGCATGCTTGTCTTTCCATTTCATATATATAAATTTCTTGTATTAAATCTGAGCAAAGTTAATAATCCTGAAAATGTTCAAAATCAAAAAGCATTATAGTTTTAAAGCAGCAAAAGTGTTAAATAACCCTTTTGAAAGTGTGTATTAATCTCCATTTGCATAGCCTCTGAACTTCAACGCTTTTATTTTCATTAAAGCAAGATTGGCTCCTGACCATAAACCCAACCGTAAGCTGAATATATAATGTACCTAAAGACTTCTGGCATTTAAACAAGTTGGGCTACCATAATTTTTTTTCTCACAGTTTTTGCAGGCCTGCTTCTATGCCCGTGTCCATCTCATCTCACATTAGTGCAGTAGCACCCAGAGGGAAGGAGGAGATGGTATGGAAATGCCTGTCAGGTCCCACACCCTGCTCAAACACAGGGGTCCAGGGAGACCTGCCTCAAAACTTTTCAGGCCACAAGGGCAGGAGAAGCAGAGTGAAGGAGGAGAGGCTCAGAGGAGCTGCAGCAGCTCCTCTGACATGCTGAGCAGCCCAGTGGTGTGGTCAGGTTTAAGATGCCTTGTTCCCTTCTACCCCAGTGCAAACCACAAAGATTTCACAAAGATTCATCCTACAAAGCTCCTAATTCAGGACACAGAGGAAATGATAATATTTTTGGCTTAGACTGCTAGGGGTTTTGTTTCCACATGGTCTTGTCATTCTGGCTCTTCTTTTTCTGTTCTAATGAGAGCAAGTGTTCTTCCCTTTCCTTTCTCCTTGTCCGCTGTGCGCTTCTTTCCTTCTCATTTAACACTGAAAAAGAAGCTTTTCTTATTTAAATTCAAGAAAGGCTTCTGAACAATTCTCTGTACAAGGAAGTCAGTTCTTATTTTCATCTTCCTGTGAGTTTCACCATGTTCCTGGACACCTGATGATGGCCTGTTTTTCATGGTGTTCATTGGCATCCCTCATGAGGTCTGACCATGCCCCTGAGCCATGCCTTCCCATGCAACCATGAGCTTGTCCTACCAGGTCTGCTGTCACCCTGTGCTGTTCCAGGACTCAGCAGTCCTTCTGATCTCTGTTTTTAACAGCTCCGACTTCAGTGAGCTACAGTTGGAAAGAGATGGCCTGGTGCCCAGGAGCAGTGTAACAGAGCATTTAAGCAGGAGCTTAGCAAAGGTCCTACTGAGTGAGGTTACTCTCATGTACTCTCTCAGATAGATGGAGAGCAGAAGGCTGAACATCTCCTGGGCTCCTGCCTTCCCACCCACTCTCCTTACTTAGGGCAGGATTGCTACCAGGAGCCTCTCAGTTTTCCAAAGCCTTTTCACTTTGCCTCTGTATGTGTCCACCTTTCAGAGGTCTGCAGTCTGCTTTTAAGAATCACAAAACTAATGTTTAAATTTGTGTTAATGATGTCTTTTATTATGCTTTCAGCCCTGATTCTTCATACCTTACCCTCCCTTACCATCTTCATTACCTGCTGTCCCATACTGAGTAGGCACTGTTGTGATTTTCAGGAGAGCAAACTTTTAAAGTATGTGGAGCGCTTTGTCTTTCCTTTATGACATTGCAAAGTGCCATGGTCACAGATATTTAGATATGAAAAGACCCAATTTATATTAAGGAAATGACACTACTGGGCTGTCCTTGCTTTTACTCCTACTAATTTTAGTTCAAAGTCTGTTTCAATACAGTACAGATACACCGCTGCCAAATAAAAGGGTTCCACATGGTGACTGGCACTTAAGGGAGGAAAGAGAAAAATGGCAGCAAATCTTGTCCTTCAGACAGCTTTAAAAGCTGACACAATGATTTCCATGTCTTTGTACTCCTGAAAATGACTATTTTAAACTAAAACTTAGCAGTTTGAAGAGAGAAATGAAGTATTTGCCTTGGGGTCCATTCTGGAAGTGGAGAAGAGGCATTTCACAGATATATTTCTCAGCCCACAGTGCAATAGCACAGCCCAGGGAATGTGAGTAAGTTTTGCACAGAGAAGGCTATTCCCAGATGGAAGTGCCCCTTTAGATGTGTCCAGCTCATCTGGGATGGTGTGTTGGCCAGCTGGCACAGGCACTTTAAATGCTGGTACCTCCAAAACCACTTCTCCTGAAGGAAGGGACTCTTTAGGTATGTACATTGCCACCGCTGCTGCAATCAAATCTCCTTTGATGATGTATCTAAAAAGCCATCCAGAGCACAATCTATTCTTCGCATTTGACTTAGCCAATGTTCTTTCTCTATGACTTTGTGTGCTTAAAGGAAAACGTTGATGTAAAAAAAAAAAAAAAATCCACAATACTTCAAGAAACTCACAGCCCTTAAAATTAGATTTGCCTGAATAGGCAGCAGTCAGAAAAAACCTCCCTTGCCTCCTCTTTTGTCCTTGCATGGCCTCTTCCATCCTCTCTGCTCTTTTTGTCTGGGCCCTTCCTGAAGCTTTCTGAATCATGTGTTATTGCATTTGACATTTTAGGTCTTGGGCTGCGTCACTGATCACACAGAGAGGGATTCAATGGCCTGGCTTCCAGGCTAGGCTGCAGTTACCTGAGGTGACTGCTGTACCCTGAATCAAGCACTTCTCTCTTTTTTCCTGTGTTTGAACTACAGTCCCAAACGAGAACCTTGAACACATCATTTATCATCATACAACCAGCAAAACGCTTCAGCATCTCCTCTGAATTTGTATTTTGGCCCTGTAGTTCACTTCTAGGTGCTTTCAAGAAGTTCTTGCATTTTTCTGTGGCAGGAGTGTTTGAAGATTTATGGTTTCTCAGTGGCATTTTCATAAAATTATTGCTAAAAATTAGGTGTTGGCATTTCTACCGCAATAAAAACTTGGGCAAGTTTTTCTTGCACATGGAATGATTTATTTCCCTTTCTCTTTTGAAACCCTGATTTACAGTTAAACTGGGGATCACGTCAGAAACTGGTTAGCCAGAAGCAACCCTCATGTAGATGCTTTTTTTCCTCATTTCTAGCTCTGTTACAGCCACTATTCTCTTTATAAACAACCTGGGTAAAGACAGCTTTAATATTCTGACAGCTCAATGTATATCTCAAGCAGCAAGGAGGATGCCGTTTGTGGTTTTGGTTTTAATATTTATTTGGGCATCTATCAATTAGAAAACCTATGGTTAAACTCTGTAGGGATTTCCTGTGGTTTGACACTGGAATGTTACCTTATATTTTCTGAGAAATCTATAGTATTTATTTAGTGGCTTGATGTTATTTATACTGCAAAGAATTTAGTACAAAGTGGCCTAAAAGGGAAGAGAGTTGCCATTCTATTTGGCTTCAAGTTTGCAGTGGTACAGTCTAGGAACTGTGTATTTTCTATAATTTTCTTGAGAGTCTTAAACTCAGCATGGATATTTCTTTTCTGACATAAAATCTTGAAACTGAGCTTTCA
Source organism: Platysteira castanea (assembly GCA_013397175.1). Taxonomy (NCBI): domain Eukaryota; kingdom Metazoa; phylum Chordata; class Aves; order Passeriformes; genus Platysteira; species Platysteira castanea. The sequence goes on along the minus strand of VYXC01005558.1, from coordinate 45,965 downwards.
AAAAATGCATCAGTCTAATGCTATTCTTCAGTATATAATGAGTGTTGCAATCAGCATTGATATCAGAAAAATTGCTGCACTTATTTCAACACACTAAGAGCTGGGATTCTGCTAACTGCCAGAATTAGACCCTTGTTAGTGTTGTGCACTTTGCACAGGTGCAAAGGATTCACAGAGAAGGGGGAATTGTCAGAGCAGTGAATCAATCTGAGTCATACAGAAGAACAATCTTACAGTGTCACCGACAAATTCAGCTGCTCACTCCATGAAGCTGAAATCCATGACATAGTTCATTTTTCAGCTGTTGAGCACATTCACATAATGTAGCTCATTCACTGTGTGTTGCCTACTTCACGTATGAATGTGCATTCACTTGAAAAGCCCATGAATACCCTTAGGTTTACAACACAGATACTGTAGTGTGGTACATTCAGCTTGTCTGCATAGCTCTAGGACTCGTGTGGCAGCATGAATTAATCAGAAATAGAATGGTTTCCAACTTGAAAAGATACCAAAATCTTTAGAAGATTTAGTCAGTTTTAGTCACACAAAAAGAAAAAAAAAGAAATCAGGATTATTGTATGGGATTTCGGTTGCAAATTTCCTCCAAACCAAAGCTGGAGAAAAACCTTATTTTTCCCCATCCAGAAAATAAACAGAAAAGAAATCCTAAAAGACTGTGTAAACAAATGTATTACTGTATTAGAGATGCTATGGTAGCAGCAATTGTCTGAGGGTATGGGTAAGGCAAGGCTGGCAGGTAGAATGAATACTTACTAAATATTACTTACTAAGTATACACTGGTATAAAGTATGACATCTACCTACAAAAGGTTACCTTGATATTCCTTTCAGTTTTTCTTCATCTCTAACTTTAACACATATTTATGTGTTTAACACATATTTATGTCTGAAGTGAAAATGTTCATGTCATCTGAAAGGAAATCTTGACACTTTCTGGTTAAAACGCAAGAACACTATAATACTATCCCTGTTTCGCAACTAGATAGGCCTACTGTGTTTCCTCAGATCTGTCTTCATGCCAAAATAATCCTTAATCAACATATTAAGTGCTGCGAGGGCCGAGTTAGCACTTGGCTGCCTTCACATTTGGTAGAGAGAAGATGCCCTTGCATTTTCAGTTACTGAATCCTTTGCATTTACGGCAGTGGTCCAAACAGATCAGCTTCAGGTATGGAGAAATCGCTCTGGTCTGGCCTCTGGCCAGCTCAAGGCCTGCTCTAAAGCCAAAAAAACCCCAAACCACTCTGTATGGCACAATAGATCTATAGACTTTACTATTTTCTCCACATCCCACTATTTCTTCTGTAGTCACAAAACCCCTCCTGGCTGGCTCTTCTGTCTGCAGCCCCAAAAGAGAATGGCCAATGCAAATACACATCAACACCCCTGCCAGCAGGCTGAGAGAGACCCTGCTTTCCTTGTGAAGGGAGTAGGATGTGCTATCACAGCTTAACACAAGAGTTCTGGCAGAGCAGATCCTCACTCTTTGGACCAGAATACATATTTGTCAAAATTTGACAGCTTTTTTCATCAGTAGTTTATAATTTTACTTCTACAAACCTTGATATTGTTCAGATGTGGCCAAAAGGAGCAATGCACAGACCTGTGTAGAAATCCAAGACAGAAACAAATTGCAAAAACAAAGGCAACAACAACAAAAAAGAAATTAATTTTAAAATATGGAAGGCAAAGCACAGTTAAGTACATTTCAGGACCTCTATTTTGTCATTCCCTTATGCTGTGTGGGTGGGAGATAAAGTGTGTGTGACTCTGAGCATTCCAGTGGTAAAATACACAGGAGTCTGGACAGTTGCTTCTCAGTAAGGGAGCACATAAACCTATTGCAGCCCAACTGTGTGGAAGCATCACAAACCATCCATACTCCCTGCAACATCCTGAAAGATCCCGATTAACCAACAGGAATAGTCACTTTAGGGCTTACAAAGAAACACCCACATTATCTGAAGAACAAAGGTAAAAGTTTGTTTTACTTGTTAATAAAAAAATATTTTGCAAATTCTAATATTTGGATACTTACTCCCTGTTTACTCTTTCCTCCTGCTTCTTTCCCTTTGAATTGTGCAATATCTGTCATAGCTCAATATTATTTACTGCTGGGCTGGTAGCTGGAGAGTGTGTGAGACACTTTGGGCATCTCAAACGTTGTGAGAGACCTGTGTCAAGGCATCTCAGTTGAGCCCCAAGCATTACCACTAAAGGGATCTGAAGACACTTCATTGCCTGTATTGTCAGATCTCCATTGCTCTCAGTGATGTGCAGGCACTGACACTGTGCCACTTAAATTGAGGTGCTCAAAGATGCCCATGCCCAGCTGGAAACAGGATGGCAGGGCTTTGCAGGTCAGTTTCTCTCACGGTGAAAAGAGGTATGGGAGCTTCTGAACAGAGGTATAAACATGGGGATAAACACACGGCTTATCAGAGAAGAGAAGAGAAGAGAAGAGAAGAGAAGAAGAGAAGNAAGAGAAGAGAAGAGAAGAGAAGAGAAGAGAAGAGAAGAGAAGAGAAGAGAAGAGAAGAGAAGAGAAGAGAAGAGAAGAGAAGAGAAGAGAAGAGAAGAGAAGAGAAGAGAAGAGAAGAGAAGAGAAGAGAAGAGAAGAGAAGAGAAGAGAAGAGAAGAGAAGAGAAGAGAAGAGAAGAGAAGAGAAGAGAAGAGAAGAGAAGAGAAGAGAAGAGAAGAGAAGAGAAGAGAAGAGAAGAAGAGAAGAGGGAAGAGAAGAGAAGAGGAGAGGAGAGAAGAGAAGAGAAGAGAAGAGAAGAGAAGAGGCACACTAAAGATCATGCCCAGGGCAATCTGACTGACTCTGTGGAGAAATTCACCTCTTTATCTGTGGGCTGGGGTATTTCTATCAGAACAACAAACACATCTGACTAAGTGCAAGATTATAAAGATACCCAAAGTATGGAAAAACAGCCTCAAGAGTTAGTGACCTCTCCAGGAAAGTGGTGTGGAGGGCCAGGAGCCTAAGTCCCACAAAGGGAATTGACTGGGAGGATTCTGATGGTATCTGTTCAGCGGGAGGGGGAGGCATGAGCACGTGCCAACGATACCGTGCACAAACTCAGTGACTGTTTGTAATGTGCTTTCAGTAGGAAGGTCGATAAAAAACAAGGTACGATAAAAAACAAGGCCATAGACGCAGCACCATCAATTAAACTGAGTGTCGCAACAAGGACAAGGCAAGCAAAATTCAGTGCTCAGGTCAAAAAGGACAGAGCACCTGGGCTAGAGCCCATAATCCAGAAAGAATATGGAGGTACAACTGCAGGGCCTGTAGCAAGGATCTTCAGTACTTTTTCATATCTCAGAGATGGTGTTACTCGAATAGAGAGTAGCAAGTGGGGCCTTTTGTGATGTAGCATCTAAGAAACTGGGAATGTAGTCTGTGCTGTGGTGGATCACCATTCTGGTCTCGGTAACTCTGGTGGGTAACCATTGTGATCTCTGGCAAATAAAGGCCTTAGAATGGACTTTAAAAGTAAGAAAAATTAAAAATATGGAGAAGAATGAAAAATACAATTAAAAATCACAGAGGTTTACTAAAGGTATAATTTATGTGGTACTTTTTTTCAATGGGATTGATTTTTCAGACAAAGGAGATATATGTATTGATTCTATAAAGCTTATGGTACTTCGTTGCATTGGACACCATTAGTACAAATTAGCATTAGGACAGGAAATGTAAGGGAGAAGAGACCAGATGAACAGAATACCAGGCTAGTGAAAAGAGAGCTGTTGCCTGGAGGGAGGCTACGACCAGAGCTTTTCAAGGCTTTGTCTTGGGGCTGATCTTATTTAATGTTTGCACAAATAAATTTGATGCAAAGTGAGAGTGTGCTATTGAAATGTGCTAAAGACATTTAGCTACAAGCGTTTAAATATCATGAATGAAAAATTTAATGATTTTGCAGGCTCCCATAATAGAAATGAAACTACATGCAAAAGCTTGAAAGGCAGGAATAATGTACAACCAGACAAATAACAAGATTTTCTGCTATAAACCAGGGAGACTATGCAAAAGGACAAAGAAAAGTATTAGTTATTGTCTTGATTATGATAGGTTACCAGTCTGATGAGGCTCTGAAAAGTGCACATGCAATCCTTAAACATTAGTTTGTTTAGCAGAAATGGAGAAGTGTTAATACCACTGCGTGTGTACAGTAGAAGATACAAGTTCAAGAAAAATGAATGTGAGCTGGAAGAGCAAAAGGCTGTTGGGAATGTTATGTCTGAAGAATATATGAAGAATACAGAATATATTAAGAATATATATAAGTGGAGTAGTTGGCACCATGTTTTTCTATGTCTAAAGGAGACAAATACTGTCTGTGCCGTAGCAAAGAATTGAGTCAGAGAGAGTAGAAAAATAATGTTGCTGCAATAACAGCAACAAATAAAATGGCAATAAACTGCCACAATAAAGTTATAAGGAAAACCATAGGACCTATGATGATTTTGGAATTCCCTTTGACCTATGCACTGCAGGGTGCATTTACTTTGGTTTACTGTGCCAGTGAATTGCCTACGTTCAGTGCCGTTCTGCTGCTGCTTCTGGTTCACAGGCAATCAAATCTGTTCTTTCAGACTAGAAAAAGTAAAAAAAAAAAAGTCGACATCACAAAACCAAGCAAGAACAGAAGTAGTGCATGTAGTTCTATTAAATGTCAGTTCTGGGGGATATATGGACAAATGGATGTGACTGCTCTCTGCTGACGAGCCAAACAAGTGACCCCTGTAGGTGAGGTGGGGTGAGCTGACATGGGGTACCAGCCAAGAGATCCTGAGCAGACCTCAAAGGATCTTGAGTTTTGATATCACCAGTGACCCAGTACAGCAATAAACAGACCTCCCCCCTTACAGAGCTGTGGAGAACAAATTTCAGCGTCTGCTGTTGCCACAGAGCTTACAGGAGTGGTCTGTGCTGACTGATGAGAGGCCAGGACAGGCATGGCGAGGCAGTGCAAGGCAGGCAAACCCAGCTCTTTCGTGTTCTTCCATCCATGACAGATGATGCTTTCTGTATTTGTGTCGCCTACAGTCTGATGTTTAAAGCTAAGAATATATATATATGGTTCTTACTTTAAAGCATCAGAAGAAATACTCTTGTATCTTAGTACATCAGTTGGGTAATCATGAACATCACAGATATGAGTAATATTATTCCTCTTAATATGTAAATAACTAGACATAAGAAGAACTATTTGAATGAATCAAACAAAAGTGGAGGCTGTGGAGGTTTTGTGCAATCACCCTGAAAACAGAGCTGCCTGTCAGCCCTCCTCTTTCCTCATATCAGCATTTCCCTGCATACCCTCATGAGTATTTTGCTGTATTCTTTTTCCTCCGTTCCTGCATGTGTAAAGCATATCCCAAAAACTTCCCAGAGGTTTTAGCTTCCAGGGCTAAAGGGGGCTGAGAGATACCCAAACTCGCTTGGGATCTCACCAGCACTGGCAGCTGCCAGGGAAGGAAACCAAAACTCTGTAACTCATGGGATCACAGTTTGTTCTGCATCCAAGGCTGTTCTTGACTACTGCTCCTCTTTGGGTCATATCCCAGGTGTGTGTGCGTCTTCCTTTCATATTTACATGCTACGCACAGAATTGGTGCCTAGAAAGCAATATTTGTGAGATCTCCTCTAACAGAACAAGACCATGCTGCTTCCTCCTCTGGGGAGAAGTGAAGGTGTGAGTTGCAGTACAAAGGCAGGCAGTAGAAAAGGGTGGGGGCATTTCTGGATGTTTGTAGTGTTTGCCTATCACTGAACAGTCAAAGAAATGGGGAATTATAATGTACATGGAGCCAGTGACCTGGGACAAAAGGCAGCCTACAATTTTCACGTTCTAGGAAACACACAAAAAGAAAAATATGAAAGGAAGTCAGAATCATAGCAGAAGGAATAGTTCCCAGTTGTTTGATAGATTGCATTTGTCAGCGCTTCCCGACACTGGCCTGATTCTGGACTTTTAGAATTGTTGGGAAAACTCCTGCTGACTTCACAAAACCCAGAGTTTGTCTGGTGCTGAGTACAGCTGAACACCTACACTCTGATTGCTCATCCCATTCTGATACACTGCAGCTTCTCAGCATATTATATTGCATTTCACCAGTTCTTACTGGGCAGATTTCGGTGTGCTGAAAACAGCTAATGTGGCAAGTAAGCAAAATACTGAACCCCTGAACATAAAGTATGAGAATCAATCAGCTGGAGGAAAGTCAAGCTGAGTGGGAGGAAAAGACAGGAAAAAGCATCTGGAGTGTATTTAAAACTCTAAACACTATAATGTATATAACCATGGCATGTAATACACACGGGACAGATCTTGTGGAGATCTTTCAGGGGAAGTTCCCACTTACATCACATGCCCTGTGCCTGTAAGGTCATGGAGGCTGTCGCCTTCCCAGAGTTCCCAAGTTTTATACGTCTATACTATATACACATATACACGTAGGATGATACTTCCCAAGGGAGAGCATCTAGAGATGGTGGGAAAGCTTATGTATTTCGGTGACCCCAAGAGCCATGCCAGTGGGGGAGGTTGACAGGGATGCTCAAGCCTCACACAGGGAACTAAATCACCAAAAGACAGGAAAGCAGGCTCTCCTTGAAACCAGCTGATAAGTAGGGAGGGCAGAGAACCCACTCACAGAGCAAGACGCAGGCAATTGTACAGGGAAGGACTTCTGTTAGAATTAAAAACACAGAAAAAGAGATAATATGTCACTTTTCTAGATAATGAACATCAGCACCTTCACCAAACCTGGAGCAAATCCTACTATTTTCTCCACCCATACTGCACAGTGAAGAATCTGGAACCTCACATGCTTTCCTTTATCTTTCCTTCTGGCAGTGTCCATTTTTTTCTATAAACATTGGGTTTAAAACCGCCACACACACATCCATGTACATTGGCTTTAAGTTTGTGTAAACTCTTCAGTTGTTAATTACAACCAGAGACATACTGTTATTTGATACATCTTTGCATAGCTCTGGGTTTGCAACTTTTCTGTTTTCAAACTCACTGCATCGTGAGCGTGTACAAAAATACGGAAGATGGATGGATGTGGGAAGTCCCTAGGAAAGCTTGATTGATGTCCCTTGAGGATTTTCATATTCAAAAGTGAACAGATGAGTGCATCCTGCTGTCATGTCAGAGTCATTCAGGATGAATTTGCACCCTAAATTAAACTGCAAAGTGTTAAGACAAGAAAGCAATTTTGGGGTAAAAAGGGTTCTCACTGCATTTTAGAATCACTTCATGAGTTCCGTATACCCTGACTGTATAAATATACAAACATATGCACAAAAGAATATAAATATATATAAAATATGTGTGTGTATATATTTGTGTGCATATATGTATATATGCCTGTATACAGTGTGAGGTTATGAGCAGCCCAGTGGCAGAGAGGGGTTATCAGACATTCTGTGAAGCCTCAGGGCTGACTGTGAAGCCCCTCAGTGTGGCACCTGAGGCCAGGGACGTGCTGCTGCATAAGTGACTGCCCAGCATGTGCCTCTGAGACCAGCGGGCAGGAAGCCAGTTAAATAAATTGCATGGGAGTTTCCCTCAGTCTTGCTGGGGAGCTCCAGGGAGAAGCCCTGACGAAAAGAGCACAACTGAAGAGTCAGCTGGTGGGGAGAAAAGCTCCCCAGTGCTTTGTACATTTCTGTGGAAGGGCAAGGATGTTAAAACCCAGGAAATCAGGGACAAAATGTGAGCAGGCTGCCAGGCTGAGCCTTTGAAAGGGCTGACCACAGCAGTCACACAGACAATTTCAGCCAAGTGCTGGGTCTTCCACGCCCCACATGGGATCTCCCTCAGGAAGGGCCTCAGGAGCAGGAGATGCCTTCTTCCAATGCTTACCCTGTCAGCCCAGGGAAACTGGCATCCAGGACAGCTCCTGCAGCCAGTAACAGCCACATCTTTTGGATGACAGTCCAGGCCCCTGTTCTCTTCCACCCACAGAAGCAATCTGATACAAACGTGCATAAATGAAGCATCTATGGATTTGTTTTGGGGATGTGCCAACTTGCTACAGATTCAAATGCTAGGACTGTCATTATCTCTCTTGCAGATGTCCTCTGGCGGGATGTGTCCAGTAGGGATGTGGGACAGATTGTCTCAGTAGGGTCTGCAGGATGCAGCTCCTTGTCATCATGCCCATATCAGTGTAAATTACTGTCATATCCTCAGGACGACGTGACAAGTCCTTTACACTGGCTGAGTCATCCTGAAGCTCTCCAAGGATTCCAGAGTCATTTCTAGTCTTCAATATACAATCCATATTGTAACAGCATTGTTAAAAAAAGTATATGGAAGAACTCTGCATGTTTGTATAATTAATGACCCACGGGAATTCAACCTTTGGGGGTGCATAACTTCTAATATAATTTTGTTTCTGCATTTAGTGAGGTGGCTGTCACACTAAAGACAATTAAATTGAAGTGTGTGTTCAGTTAAGACTGGTAGTCAGCCAGCTGGGCAGATCATCTCCTGATGCTCCACGTTTTCAGGGGAAATCCTAAAGTGTAAAGGGTTTGTCTGCAAAGCCCAACACTGTCTCAAAATACTTATGCAACCTCAGCTACTTCAATCAGTCTGGCCCCATTAAAGTATATTTCTACCTCCCAGTCTAATTTACTTCTCTGTGCACTTCACAATTATCTCCCATTGCAAGGACTTAATCAGGCTTTGCAGCAAAATAGAAGAAAATTTTGAATCTGAACTTTACAGGTGGGAAAATAAAGGTCATCTATGCCAAAAGTCAAGATTGCTGCAGAGTCTCCTTATCAAATCACAGGCTATAATTCTTCTCTGCTTTTAAAAACAGAAATTAAATCCTATAGGCACATGAAACATGAAGGGGGACAGTTCGGACAGAGGATAAACAGGTATATTTCAGAAGGCAGACTTCTAGGTAAATAGTGTGAGATTGCTAGTGCCACAATACCAAGAGAAAAGAGATGGAAAAACCAGCTTGCCAAACTTTGAGGAGAGCAACAAAAGCAAATTTCTTACGAAAAAGCACAAGATACAATAGTACTTTGGACTAAGATGTGCAACACTTAAGCTTGGGCATGTGACCACGTGTTGATGTGTTTGTATATGTAAAGGTACATGTGGTGTCTTCTCCATTCATAAAACATGAGCCATCTGCTTTGTGTCTTGGAAAACAAGAGCAGATTCTCCTCTCCCAATGTCGTATAGCTGATGAAAGTGGCTTGGGAGATCTTTTGAATAACAAATGTTGATTATGAGCTTGCTGGTTCTCATGTGTGTTAAACACAGGCAAAGACAAGCTCTGTGAACTCCTGTATGATTTTGCTTGCTTAGCTTCTGCAGTCCCTCCACTGTGTCTGATTGTACTACAGTACAAAGCAAGCTCCTGTGGCATATAATAAATGTAGAAAGATGACATCCACTAACAGTTCCCACTCAGACAATGAGCTAAAGAAGGAATTGAACCCCGTTCACAAAAAGAAAGGCACTATTAATAGAAACAGGGTGTATATCAGGATGTGTTTACTTGATTGATGATAATTTGTGGGGCTCTTGAGTGTGGCAAGCCCCTGCTGGAGCCAAGGATGCAGCATTCCCAAACCCATGCATAGTGGTGTGCTACCTTCAGAAACAAGTCATGGATTAAATTCAGTTCACCATTCCCACGAAGCCTAAATCTCCAATCAACCTTCTTCTTTCAGGCAAGTCTGGAAGAGGGGGGCTTCACCATGCTCCTCATACAGACTCCACGGAGTCTGTCCTACTTCTTTTTCTGTTCCCATGGTAGACATCTACCTGTGCAGTTCCTTGGCTATGACCATACAGCTATTCAAACACCTGTCCTGTTTACAAGCCTCTTATTTTTTGCCATTCCTTCCTGTTTAAAGTTTTCAGCTGCCAGGCATTCCTGGGTTTTGGCTACTCAACTGCTTTCCAGGATTACTGCCCATCCTGCCATAGCTCATAGTGCTGTGGCATCATATCCTGAAGGAAGACTGCTGCAAGACTGTTTCCCATTTGAGTAATCCTTTTGCTCAGGCAGGAAGTATGATTCCCTTCTGACACCCCTAAAGGCTCTTCTCTGGTGACAAACCTAGAGTTTTATAGTATTTGTTACAATGATGAATTTTCAAGCAGAGACCATCAAGTATTGTAAATCAATATGGCTTTGCTGGCTTCAGAAGAGCAATGCTGATTTACTTCAACCGATGATGCATCCTTGTCTGTCTGACGTAACAGAACACTTTTCTCAGAGGCAAATTAAATACAGTAGGATTTCAGATGGTTGGGTGGATCCCCGGATTCCACCTTTTATTTCTCTTCCTATTATTTTTGTCACTATCCTTGCACCCCCCGTAAGGTTTTCTGCCTGACAATGCAGTTAGGATTTAGACTTGGTGAAAACTGTTTTAGCTCTGACACATAACACATACCATACCTTTGACTTCACCTTCTATTAGTCAGGCAGAAAAATTAGCTTTGGAGCCGCTGTTTTCCAACTGCCTATCTCTGAGGAGTCTGGAGATAAGACTTTCCCTCCAGTTCCACCCACCGGGAAGTCATTAGCACCGCTCTCTTGCAGACATGAAGTCCCTATAACACACTGTTCCCAGGCACACTCTCTTTCCCTGGCTTGCCTTAGTATCATGGAAATGTGATTTTTTTTCCCCATTGGTACTTCATTCTCAAACAAGCTTACAGTTTGCTATGGTATGCTAGAATAACACATCCTAGTCCTGAGTATAGTTGGATCCATATCAAGCCTGTGATTGTTTAAGGGTTTCTCAAAATTTTACACCATACAGTGCCATCACTTCTCCCATCTGGTGACATGAATCTGAGAAATATCAAAGAGCTGAGAGACCTATTTGATCTTAAGCTGCTGTTTCCTTTTTTGAACACTGGCAAAAAAAGTCCAGTCAGGTGCCAAAATTAGTCTATTGTTAATTTTCAATTCAATTAAGCACATAAGAAAAAAGATTTGTACTTGGCAGTTGTTGCCTGAAGGTCCTGGTTAAAATAACCACCCACAGGAGCCATTCAGATAAGCAAAGGGCAGAAATTTGGCTCTCTAAAACTTCCCTTGTTTTCCCTCCTCCTCTCTGTCCACTCTTTATTCCTCCAGCTATCCCCTGGCTCCTTCTAGTAAACATGTTCCCGCATTGCTCATCCCTGGTGAGTGTTTCAGCAGCACCTCCCAGGAAAGTCATCCTCACCTTCTCTGATCTCCTCACTGCAGGGGCCAGCTCAGTCTGAATATTTCGTCTTGGGTTAAGTGTTCGAAAAGGAGCTGGATGGAAAAACTCCTCAAGCCTTCATAAGAGCATGAGTCATGTTTGCAGCCAGGGTGCAGGCAGTGACCTGCACCCTGACCCTGAGGGAGCAATGAGGATGAAAATTTTGGGGGGGGTGCCAGGCAGGGGTCTGTGCAGAACAGCTTAAAATTAGAGCTCATCCAAATTTCAGTGCTTAAATATGTTATTCACACATACCTACAGCTCTAAACAGATTAATAATTAATTGGCATTAGACAGGCAATGATGATCCACAGAAAGCTTTGCAGACATATTTGTCCTAAAAAAAAAATGAACAATTTTCCTCATCCCATAGAAGTTGCCCAGCCTGTAGAAGCAGTTGGGAAGAGACTGTCTTTAAGAGCAGTGAAGGTCAAGAAAGACCAGGAGGCACTGGAGGAGTGATTCCCACAGGCAGCCCACACATCTCCCGCAACATCTGACATAGATAACTGCCAGCTCAAACCTGTATCTACAGTTCAAGGGTGCCTGCTGCACAGCTCGTGCTTGCTGCAGTGCACTCTCCCAGTCTCTTCTCTGCAGCAAGACAGGAATTGCCGTGTCCTCTGAACAAACTCCACTTTTGTGGGAGTTCTGCAGTAATCTCACATCATCATGTGGGAATCCAAGCGGAAAATTTACTTTGGTAACACTTAAACAGCAAAAAAAAAAAATCTAAACCCAAAACAAACAAACAAACACACCCACAAAAAACCCCAAGAGATCAAGAACAGGAAGGATAAAGGGACTTTTACGGGGAATAAACAATTAGGATACCTCTTGCTTTAGATAAAAGGGTATAAACTATTTGGAGGCCTCTTGTCTCTTCCCTCTCCTGCCAGATGTAAGGCTCGCTCATCTACTTTTGTTTTAAACAAGACTTCCCTCTCTGGCTTGCAGCTGTAGAAGTACAGACAATGAATTTACATGAGGAGAGCTCCTAGCAGCAGCTTCCACGCTTCTCTGGCAGATTTGTACAAACTGGATATGACACTACCAGCAGCCAGCCACATCCTGCTCCAATAAACACTGTTATTTATTATTGAACTAAAGGGGATCAGCTCAGCAAGGACTAGGGGACTGAGCACTGCTGGCTAGTGTGTGAAGTCAAATGTGCAGGTTTTACCCAGATCTGGGCAGTGACAGTGATAAATTCAAGGGAGAAAAATGCACAAAAAAGGTTCCACGTTCACTGCAGAGAGCTGGAATTTGGGAAATCCTTCTCAAAAGCACAGTCACTCTTATCATCCACTTTACACTTGAACTAACCCTACAGTTCACTTCTGCTCTACAAGCTTTTACATACTGCTCCCCATTTCCTCACAGAGAAATCGCCATGCCTATGCCTGAAGTGGGAGTTCAGGCAATGGAGATGACTGGGAGAAAGGTTTCTCTCACGAGGAAACAGACTCAAGTTATGCCAGAGGAGGTTTAGATTAGATATTAGGAAAAACCTTTTCATGGAAAGGGTTATAAAGCTTTGGAACTGACTGCCTACGGAAGTGGTGGAGTCATCATCCCTGGAGGTGCTCCAAAAACACTTGTATGTTGGCTATGGCATTTGAAGCCATGGTTTAATGGCGAACATGGTGGTGGGGTGAGGTTGATGGTTGGACATGATGATCTTAAAGGTCTTTTCCAACCTTAATGATTCTGTGATTGCCTGGAAGCTGCTACAGCAGGACAGTTCCGGTGTCCTTGCCAGTTGCTGTCTGGTGCGACTTTCCTGTAGCAGCCTTTGTCTAGCTGTACGTTGTTCACAAGGTTCTTCTTTTGGCAAGGGAAGGTTTTGACAATATGCAGTAGTACCATTATTTCCAGTCCTTACCTTCCCTTCGAAATGTCATAATCCCTTCCACACTCTCACCCTTGGCTCAGCTAGGCCATGTGATAAGATATTTTTAACTACATTCCTATGAAATCTCAAGACTATTGTCCAAAGATTTAGCTCACATCTGCTTTTCTGTGCAGTGGATATTGATGTGCCTGACAGGCAGTGGTTTCAGCACACAAGCAAGCTCTCTAAAAATATTATTTTCAACAGAGGCAGGAGAGAGCATTCAGAGGGGAAGATGTTAGCAAACTGGGAAGCTGTGACACATGGCTCTAAATCTTGTTCTGAATTTCCGTTTTCTGTGAATACTGGGAGGGGAGACTTCAATTCCGAGGTAGGAAAGCAAGTTAAAAATGTAAACTGGCAAAGAAGGCTTGAGCAACTCACATGAGCCATAGGGCTCCTCAGACCGTGTTTTCAGCTGGGACTCCACTCTCCTTTCACATTCATGCCCCATAAAGCCACATTCCAACAAACTTATTTGACAGAAGTCTTCCTTTCTGACATATCTTTTTATTGCCTATCAGAAATATTGCCATATTATCTCCTGCTTTTTTCCCAAGAAAAAAATCCAGGTGACTTAGCATATATATATGCAGGGACACATATATATATGCAGCCTGAGATGTTCATTTGGACAGGGAAAGTCTGCAGTGGGAAGGAGGTTCTGAGGTAGTGCTGTTTTTGTAGAGGAGGTAGTTCAGATGGCCATAAATACCCATAGTTACAGCAAACTATTTATAGCTATTCTTAAAACAATTCATTTTTGTACATTTCTTTGCTACATTTTTTCCAGAACTGAGTTTTCTAGCTTCCATATGAGGATGTCAAGTGTAATAGTTTCACAGAAGTCAAGAAATGACAGGTACAGATTCTCTCCTATCAGCCAAACCTGTCAGAAGACATTAGATTGTTTTCACATGAATTGTTCTTGACAATTTTGCCTTCATTGTAACTTCCAGGTGCCCAACAACATCTTTAGTAATTCTTCCAGTCAATTTTAGGAATTGAGGCTAAGCTGATTGGTTCCACCTTTTTCTTCTGGAAATTAAGCACAAAATTTCCCCATTCCTGTTTTTCTAGGGCCTCAGTCTTTTTCCAGAAGCTCTTAACTATGGCACCAACAACTCCTGAACTGCTGGTGGTCTCTAAATACATTATGATGCATTTTATCAGATACCAGGAAATTGGAACTATCTATCTTACGTACACATTCTCTGTCCCCTTGTTGTTATCTCTCCTGTCTTCACAAAAGGCAAAAGGAGAACCCAGGAAACTACAGGCCAACTGACATCATCTCACCCGGTAAGGTGATAGAACAAGTCATGCTGGATATCACCTCTAGGTACATGAAGGACAAGGAGGAAATTAGCAGTATCACACTTGGCAACTAGACAACTACCTATGATGAAATTACCATCTTGTAGTTGAGAGGAGAACAGCAAATATTTTCTTCCTTGACTTTAGTAAGGCTCTAGGAACTGTGTCTGATAACCTCCTCATAGACAAGCTGTTGAAGTATGGGCTGGGCAATCAACTCTAGGTGGCCCTGCTTGAGCAGTGGGGTTGGACCAGATGACCTCAGCCATGCTGCGATTATCTTAATTCACAGTTTTTATATTAATTCACAGTAAAGAACTCAAGATTTAGCAATGAGCACCTTGGACTTGGTCTCCTGACAAACAGCACACTTCACAGGACACTCAGTTGGCTCATAAGATTCTCAAAATGAGGGCAGCCAACCATTTTCACCATTCATATTCTCCTAAGAATGCTCATAGTGCTTGACTGCAAGGGAGCAGAACATCCTGCACTGGATGTAGTGGAGCCCGTCAGGCAGGCGGCTCTTGTGGGGTAGAGGTTTCTCCTCCACTGCTAAAGGTGCTGCGATGCCTAGAAATTGTTCTTTCGATTTGTCCTTGGATATCTCTCCTGACAAGATCTGATGAACCTGAAATTTTCTCAGCCTAATCTACAGCTGGAGGGATACATCCAGTGCCTTTACTCTTGCACTTTTTTCCAAAAGTTCCATGAGCTCAGGAAGGGAAACTAGCAGTAGTTACGTGCCACTAGCTTTATAGGCCTCTTTGTTACCCCTCTGATAGTTTTTTCCCAGAGTATTTTCTGCACAGAGTCTGATAAATGATAAACCATTTATTGCTCATCTCCCAGGAGATTCTCTTAAAATACTCCAACAGTGTTAAGCAGAGTGTCAGATTCTGTTATTATAACAGTTGTCTCATGACTTGAAAACATTTGCATTATTTAGGAAAGAATCCAGAAATATCAACAAACAAAGCTCATATAGCATATTTTACAAGCTCGTTAATTGTACAGGCATCAAGCATTCCATGGTACTTTGGAAGGCTAGAGTGTTTCCTGGGATTTTTTCATGCCTGCATCAGGACAAGAGTGGGGCATGAATCTGAGGCCAGGCATAAAAATAACCATAACCTAATTCAGCTCTGAAAACCCTAGAAATTTAATGTTTAAACACAGAAATTCAGGAAGACAGTAACAGTCCAGTCCCACCCAGTTTGTGTCTCTCAGCTTCAGGGACACCCAGCAGGTGGAACTGGTGGCTACAGCTCCAGGCTGTTGAGATGCACAGTCTGGCACTCTCAATTACTCTCGTTTGCAGCTGCACACAGTAACAACGTGGTAATGTCCAGCTGTATGCAAAAATGCACCATGGTATAAATACACTCAGAAGAGTTTAACACAGACATCTCACTTTAAATGATGCCTGCTTGGCAATATGGACATCTTTGCATGAAGGCGAGGAGAGGATCCACTGACTGGAAGCAGCGCTCAAATCCCCAGCACCAGCTTGTCTCCTTCACTCATTTTATTTCAGTAGCCAGGGGTATAGCCAGGAGCTTCAACAGACAGGAGATCACCAAGTTTTCACTGAGACATCTCTTTAAAAGTGATTCTCCAAAAATATGAGGGTGAGAAACATTAAGTGGAGCAGGAGATTCTTATAAGATTGCAGTCAGCTTCTACCCCTCTAGAAACATTCAGAACTTGCAAGTGCCCTAGTCAGATTTTTACTGCAAGATTTTTTCTCTCTTACTTCTCCTTTCCTGCCTAAATATCCTCAAGCTCTTGAGTGACTGAAACCCACAAAGAAAGACAGATGGCCTTTTGATAATATCTAATGGAATGTGTAATCTGGATTTCCCTCCCATGCTGAACTCTGTGACCCAGAATGAATATGTGCAAATTTCAGAATTCTAGTTGAATAATTAAATGGAAATATAATACAGTAATTGAGCTGTTCCATTGCAAACTTACACAGAAAGCGACTGGTATTGGAGTAAAATTGAGGATTTTACATGGGCAATGAGTTCAGTACAGAATCATGCACAGAATATATGAAAAATATATTCTAATTTTTAAGACAAAACTACATGTAAGGTAGTCTCCTTTCCAAAATAGTTAACTAATTGCATAGATTAGCAGGGTCATTGCAATACTCAAATGCATTATGGTCTATTCTTTCAAATGCAATTAGGAGCATTCAACTTAAGAACCAGTCTAAATGGGCTCATTTTACTCTATTATTTCAATCTAGCTAAGAGTAAATCACTGAATAAATCAACATTTCACCATTATCTGATTGTTATGGGATTAACAGGAAGCTGATATTACCAAGCAGTTCTTTATAGACTGGCACTCCACTGTAATAAGCCATGTTCTGATTAAGCTGCTAGAGTGCTTCTGCACTATTTTATATTTCTGCATGTTGTTACGTGCTTCTAAAAAGTGACAGTGACTGAAGAGGTTATTGTATATGGCCCAGATAAAGTCTCTAATGCTCTGGCTGTTCCACACAGCATATTTGTTGTTTTCTTCAAGCTCCTCTTCACAGTGTTTCTCCTCTGCATGACAAATCAGGCTTACTGGCTGTGTTTACAAGTCTTACAAGCCCTGCAGTCCTCAAAATATGACTAGGAAGAATTAATGACAACAAAAGCTTATAGCCCCAAACACTGACTTCTTGAGCTAGAAAAATGATTGTTCTGTCTGCTGGGAATAAAAGCGCTTTTCCCTTTAGGTAGATCGGCTCATGGAGGGAGACAAGAAACAATTACGCAGCACATTCCACGGGTGTAAGTGTCTGACAGTGTGCTGTAGGCAGGCTGCAACCTGTCACATGAAATACTGTAAGGATTCAAGTACAGTCACCAGAATTTTTATGGAGGTCTTAATACCTTCTTAATAATGTCAAAGTGTTTGTCACTTCAGCAAAGAGGCCTCTTGCACAGGAGTCATTGAAGTTAATAAGAATTAGAGGAGCAGAGAGCATTACTTGGGTTTCTGCAACAAATTTTGCCCCAACTTCCTCCCAAAAGTTACTGCCCTCATATGAGGTGTTTCTATCATTTTGATAGAAAGTGATAGAAAAGGTTATGTAAAAAGGCAAACGGAAGCCTCCAGTGAAACTGCAAGATGAGCTGCCTAAAATTATTTCAGTCCACAGCTGGTGGACAACAAGACATAATGAAAAGATCACCAACTGTTAACAGCTGTCTCAAGTTTCAGCCAGAGATGGCCATATTTACCCCTTAAACAGACCACAGGATAGTCGGAACTTTTTTACAAGATTATTCTATGTCTGCAATATTAGCAAGGCAAAGGACAAATGGACTTAAATTTTCTGGCTGGAGCAGTATCAGGCTAGTTCAGTAAATGTAAACCCCTCCAACATGATGTCAAAAACACCAGCAAATAAAGATCCTTTCATACGTATATCTCAGAAAGAAAACTTTTGTCATCTAATGTCCCTGAGAACCATGTCGGTGAAAACCACCAATCCTTGCAACCCAGGCTGAAGTCACGTACACAAGAACAGCAAGATCTAGTTGCCAATAGCAGTGTTTCACAAAACAGCCATCCCATCTTCAACTGCTTCGTCTTTGCCAGTAAGGAGTATCTTCAAAACCATATCAAAAATCAGGTCCAGAAACTACTATTTCTGACTGAATACTAAAAGTCATAAGTTCAAGTAGAATACTTGTTTTGCAACCCATCAAACTCTGTATAATCCTTCCATAGAAGTTTACTGACAGGATTATTTCTAACTTACCCTGAAGTATCCTTGGATGCAGAAGGGCATCACACCACAGCTACTGATCTGTACAGACAGTCACCTGAACTGCATTTTCTGCAGACCTGGGTTCCAGAGTGAGCAGCTGGGCTGGGACCAGGACGTCTGCGGACTGACAAGGAAAGCTGAATTACGGATCTCTTTCAGGCTCAGGAGTGAGGTAGGTATAGAGTAGAAGAGCTCTTTCTAATGGTGGGTAGATATGGACACAGAGGCACAGCTTAGGAGGCCTTTGGGGACTTCAGAAGAAAAAAACCCAAAGTTCTCACAGGGTTTAGGCATCTTCAAGGCTTACTGATGTCTAGCTCCAGCAGTGATGGCCAAGTTACACTCACACCCAAGGCATGAAGACAGTTATTGGACTGTGTCCAGAACTGCTCAGCCTTGCAGATACACTGTCTGAAAGCTGATCACAACAGTACCACAAAAGTCCTGACAAATAATGTAGATAGATTCTAGACAAGATGTTATCCACATGGACTGGCCTAAGCTTCAGACAATGTCTGAAAATCCTTCACCTCTATCTTCTTCCACAAGGTGACTATTTCACATATTTCTTCACCTTCTGCGTTACCCTGTGTTGTATCACTTCAGGATACAAGGACACCAAGTTGTCAGTTCTCTATCCAAGTTTCTACGTTGTACAATGGGGAGAAAATGGAGAGAGCTCTTCCAACAACATAACAAAGTGTTCTAAAAGTGGATACTTTCAGAATAGAAACTATCTTGAGGAAAGGTTTGCAAATTCTAGTTTAGAAAGTACTTAGAATATTTATGTTGACAGTGGAAAGATCAATAAATAGCACCATAACATAAAATAGAAATGAAATAATAAAAAATAATATAAAATATTGAAATAATAGAGATAAGAATATGCTGATATGTAAGTATTGCTTTTACAGACGGAGTACTAGTCCTTCCAGATCATAACCTAATTCTTGCCTTTTTGAAACAATATAAGGAAATAGATGATAACAGCCTAGAAACAGCAACTATCTTTGAAGATACAGGAAGGAGAATACTAATTCAGAGGTCAAAACTTTGGGGCTTATATTAACAAAAATTAGCAAAAGTAAATGATGCCATGCCTGAAACATACAGGGGAGATTTGTTGTAGCCAAACTGACCAAGTACTCTGCCTTGCCTGCTCGGTTCTGCATAATTAACTATCTTATTAACTAGACAATTGATTCACTGCTTTATTGATTGATTGTTGCATTCATTCTCTCTTTCTGTTTTTTGTTTTGCTGCCAACTTTATCAGTTTAATTGCACAACTTTCTCCCTAAGTGATTCATTCCCTAATCAACTCTCTCATTCACTGCTGAGCCTGTTCCTCACCCAGTCCACTGCTCAGCTGAATCCCAAGCCTTCACCTGTCTGATCTTCTTGGCATTTGTGACAAGTTGTGGGGCCCCCTGGGGTTCAGTCGACAGGTTCTCTTTGATGCTTTGGACGTTGGGAGATTTGTTATTTATTCTACATGTGTCCGAAGACAAAGTGCCTTGTACATCGACAGCAGTCGGGTTTTGGTGTTCTGGTACAGAACTGGAGCTGTGAAAAGTCATGGTAAAGGGTCTGTGAATAACCAATGTTTCTTTGTTTACATGGATGCCTCTTTTAGACAGCACACTTGTCTACGTGACAACTGACAGCTATCATACTGCCTGAGGTAAAACTGCTTTTCAAATCTTAATTACAGAAGACAGGCAAATCTGCTTATTGCAAATCTCAGGCAGGATTTGCATCTTTGACCTCCTGACTAGCCTGGCCAGCGGACCAGCTGAAAAGGGCAGCAAAAGCCACTTAAAAGTTGAATCAGATTCCTTAGGACCTTGTCCCTTTCAAGTATTGAATACCTCCGTGGACAGAGGATCCACCACTGCTCTGTGCAGCCTGTTTCCATGCTTGACTATCCTTTTTGGAAGACTTTTTTCCTCTGTCTCCAGCCAGCATTTCCTCTGGTGCAGCTCATTACTGTCTCCTGTTCATGCTTTGCTCTGCACCTCTCAGAGAAGGTGGGTTCCATCTTCTCTACAGTTCCCCTTCCAGCAGCAGATACCAGCAGTTAGATCCCACGCCTGTACACCACAGGCTCCAGCAATATGACAGTATGACAGCAAAATGAGAAACTGCCAGCTGCTGAGAGTAATGGAAGGAAAAAATGGCTGGACAACCCCAACCTGGGGCTAAACTAATAAAACAACCCAAGGTACTGACAGATACCACACTGTATTAGGGGGTATTGGGAAAGGGATGTATTGGGAACTCTTCTTGGATGAAGAATGTCAAAAGACAATGGGAATAGAGGAGATTCCCAGACTTAACGAAGTTACTGACAAATAAGTTAATAGAATCACCAAACCCAGGGATGGTGGGGAAAGAGTAAACAGGAGTGGGTTGTTTATTTTGGAGGGGAGGAGGGGTGTGGCTAAACCAAATGGTGTGATTGGGAAGCTCCTAGGCATCCACAAAGCAGCCTTGCCCAGAGGATGACAACCACCTGTCCATATCACGTTCACAATTTGCCTCTCTGTTCAGGGAAACCTGGAAGGTTTCTTTGAACTTCAACAAGAGGAAGACCCAGAGGGAAAGGATGATCAACCAAGCCTCTCCAACACACCCCTCTCGAGATGCAGGACTTTTTCCTTTCCTCTTTACTATGTGTTATTACCAACACTGAATCCTTTCAGCTGCCCCTACTCCATTCCACCATATCATCAGTCCTTCAATTTTACTTGATTTTCCACCTATCGCCCCATATTTCTCCTCCACATGCTAGGTAAATTCAGTGACAGCACAAGCTATAACGTGTGATCCTTTTCCATCCTCTTGTCTACAATAGTTAATACTCCATGTTAGCTTCCTTTCTTAAGAAAGTGAGTTTTAGACAGTCACATCACATCCCTGCCAATTTTCCCTAACGCTTCTTGAACCAATTTGGCTTTTCAATTGAATGTGCTGAGGACAACCGAGTTCCTACAGGTTCTGAGAATCCTCACAGCCAGGCAGAAGAGGGACCCAGCTTAGTGCTCCCACTGGCAGAAGAGCAGACTGAATTCACACATTATTTATCACCTGGCAGCAGCTGGAAGCCCAAGCCACAGGACCAGTGCTTCTGGCTGGTGGCAGTGTTTGCTTGTGCTTACCGAGCAGAAGCACCATAGGAGACATGAGAGACAGCTGGAATATTGCAGAGGGATAGCTTAAATAAGATGGAACACAAATCTGTAGGAAATTCTGCTCAGGGAAATACATGCCTTTTAAATCCATGAGGAGCTGCCCAAAATAAAAATCACATGAAAGATTTCCACTCAGGGTTTGACAAATGACTAGCTGGAACCATTTACTTAAAATCAGATTTGTGATTAAAATCAAACTTATGCAGTTTCAAATTCACAATAGAGGTTTTTTTATTTAATTGAAAAATTAAATCCAAAATAATTTAAAACAACACTGTTGCTAATTAGATTTTTTTTGTCTTAATATCAGAAAATAGCTACAGGCAATAGCACATTTTGTAAAACATGCATCCCTTTACCTGGAGAACATGGTCTCTGAGTTTAGTGAAACTGCATTTGGAATTAAAGTTAAACATGTCAGTTTATTTATAAAACAGAGACTGTTTTATTTTGGAACAACTTTTAGTGGCAAAAGCTAAACAAGAATACAGTTTCATTGTAAAGTGCCAGGAAATAAAACCTGCTTACACCGATTTCAATGTACCTATGATGCCTTGAAGTGGCTACCTGAAAACAGAGGCTAGACAAGATTAAGAGAATAAAAGCAGGTATTTATTTGAAGGGCCTTCAAATGTACACCTTGGGCAGTCAAAAACCTCCACCAAAAGGGGCTCCACCCAAGATGGACACTGGGTCATGGGTTCTTCACACTTTTATAAGTTTGGTCCATTTGCATATCACAGTTAATTCTCCAATTATAATTTCAAGTAGTGATGTAATTACTTGAAGTTTGCTCCTCTTGTCAGAGGCTTTAGTTTACATATTTTGGGGCCTGGGACAACAAGGTGTCCTTGAGTTCAGACCCAGAGAGGGTTTGTTATGTCTAACCAGCACGAGAGAACAGTAGCTAACAGACTGTATGAAGTTTCAGAGTTACATACTAGGCAGTACAGGATCTAAAAAATATAAAAGCTAAAACCTAAGGCATCACCTAATGAATGCAGATGATTTTATTTCAAAAAGGCAGCCAAGATCCAAATCAAGCTGGTCCTACACTCATATCTAAGCATCCTCAGGAGGGAGTTTCAAAGGTATCACAGTGATTTCAGTGCTCAAGCCCCAGCCACAGATACCAGAGTAGCCCCAGCAGTGTTGGCCTTAATTCCTCAGCTTTCTGAAGTGAAGAAGCTGCAGCAAACTTGCAACTCACCCTTTTTGCAAGCACTTGCCTTCCAGCATTTTGCACAAATGCATGGCTTTCTCATGGCAAGAATGTCAGTGAAACCCTGACAGAAACCCATGCTCTCTCTTTCCACAGCACAAGTAAACATTTCAAATGGGAGATTTCTGAGAGAAGGGTAAATTCTCTGAGAAATGTGAAATTTTAGGAGGTGTTAGGAAATAAACTGAAAAGGCAGCCACAGGTCTGACACATTTGAAGTTTAAGATGATACAGTGTGAACATTTATAAACATTTCAACTTACAAATGGCTTAATCAGTAAATCAAATTTAAACCTTTTACATATCTTTCTTCGTCTGTTTCACTATATTCACACCTTAACATTCCAGGCTCTTCTGAGTTCTCAGCCACCACATCCCTGTCTGCCCTCAGCAAAACACTCCACACCATCTCCCCCAGCCTCTCTCTGAGCATGCTGCTTCATCTTAAGCAACTTCAATTTTGGAAATTCAGTAAAGTAAGTGTTTTGGAAATAAAATATAGAAGACCACATATCTGCAACAGCATTCATGCAGTGTCTGTGACACTTGCTGTTCACCTCCATCTCTGTTCTCCAGGTACACACGGGTTTGCCTCGGGATATGAGTTGGGTCCAAAAATATTAACATAAATATAATTTTCACAAATTGCAAGACTAAGGAAGTTCAGCATAGAAATCAATCAGCAAACACCATGAAACCCATAAACAAAGCCTGAGAAACAACACAACTGATTTTATCTTCTGCACAGTAATGACTAAGCCTCAGTCTTCCTTTCAGTAGTCTTCACTGTCATATGAGGAACATTTTTACATCCTAGAAAAGGAGCTAAGGTCCAGCCACTGCTGCATGATTTTCTCCCAGTGGGGATTTGCCAACATTTCCCCTGTGCAGGAAAACATCCAGGCACAGATCTGGCACAGGAGGACCATCCCAGCCTAGCAGGTCCCAGCACTCCTGCATGCATGGCCCTCAGCCAGGGGGGTATATAGAAAATAAAAGTGGACCCCAGGTTTTGGTTGTTAGTAGTAAAAGAAGTGAGTATCCAGTCGTTTCAAAGACATTTCTCTCTTGCTTATCTATGTCTTTTGTGAAAACAAATCAGCCAGTGGACAAGATGTTTACAAGCAACCCTTGTTCAGTCTGTGCAACTTTTGTGGAAAAACTGAGCAAATACGTATGTAACTAATTTTTGTCTTCCATGGGATTGTCTGATTACTGAACAAGTGGGAAAAAAAAAAAAGAAAATATAATTTCAGGGCCAAGCAGTTTTATTTGGTATAAGTTGTTTTCCAAACAGAAAAAGTATTGTTTCTCTGAAATTAAGGACAGATTGAATGTTGTGTGAGGTCTAAACTGGGATGCATGTTCAATCATTCGAGGTTAGGGAAAAAGAGCAATGGGCCTTCTCTGACTAAGGTGCACCAGGCTTTTTCTTTTTTTCCTTTTTTTTTTTAATCTCCAGCTCTTCACAAAGAACGCTTGTGTTCAAAACAAGATGTTTTCATAAGCAAGCTTTTGTGTATTTCTGAAATACAGCAGAGCTTCAGCTGTATTTCAGAAATTAAGAGTCATCCATCGGAGATTCACTTTAATGACTAATTTCCCTACCATAGCGTTTAAAGTACAAAGAGCAGCCACTGACTGGCAGAGCCAAGCTTTCAGTTGCCATGCAACACCCCTGTTGCAGGTTTCGCTTCATCTTCTAGTGCTTTTACTCTGGCTCTGTTCTTCATGGATGAAAGTTACGCAATGCTTTCTAGATACTTAACAGCAGATGTATTAAATTTCTAATCTGATATAAACCAGACTGCAATTTTCTACTGAAAAGTCACATCAATGAATTTAATAATGTTTTAAATTATAGTATTTGATAGCAGAGTATCTAGTTTTCAAATTTACATTATGTGGATTTTCCTACCCTGTGAATCAGTGACAACTCCCTTTTGTCAGTGTCTTCTTTTAAGTGCCTGTGGGACTTAGACAATATTTTGTGGGGAGAAAGAACTCATTCAAAGCTTTACAAAGCCACCTGTCCACATGCTAGCTGGTGGCAAACACAGAGCACTTGGGGAGGCAGAGATGGACACTGTGGCTCCTGTGATGATAACTAGCTGCTAGTCACCTCATCCCCTTCGTGCTGACCAGACTGGAGACACAGGCTGAAACCTCTCCATCTGTGTTCCCATTGTAATCAGGATCAAGGGGTTTTGCTATCAACTTCAATCAGACTTGAAGCAAAGAAGTAGGCATAAATGACTCGATATTTTCCAATGAGACTCTGAGTCAGAGCTGTCTATGCTGCTGCCTGTTCAGAGAATATCTTCCTATTTTGCAAAAGAGCAATTTAGTATTATCAGTGGACTGTAACCAAAATTTAGAGCAATCTAGACATGCTAATGGAACTACACATGCATGCAGGGCTCCAGAGTAGCTCTGAATTGGCAAAGGCAGCCATTTCTAAGCACAACAGGCGCCAGGCATCCAGAAAACAGTGCTGTCACATACATAAAGATGATTTTCCTTTCTCTTTCCTACATGCATGAATGCACAAGTTCTCTTGTGGTGTTTCTGAAATCTGTGTTGAAAACGTAAGAGCCTAATTCTATAAATTAGTGGAACAGTTTAAATTTCACATAGACTAAAACTGGTTGTAAATTTTTTCTTTTTGCCATGATGATGAATATTTATAACTTTTGTTCTGCTGATGCCTTAGATTTTACCTTTTATACTTTTCAAATCCTGTACTGCCTAGTGTGTAACTCTGAAGTTTTGTGTGGCCTGTTAACTACTGTTTTCTCATGCTGGTTAGACATAACAAAGCTCTCTAAGTTTGCTCTTCAAGGACACCTTGATTGTCCTAGGGCAAAAAATGTGTAAACTAAAAGCCTTTGAAGAGGAGGGGCAAACTTGGGGTAATTACAGCATTAACTGAAATTATAATTGGAGAATTAACCCTGATATGCAAATGAACCAAACTTATAAAAGTGTGAAGAACCCGTGACCTGTGACCATATTGGCTGGAGGCTTTTGACTGCCCAGGGTGTACCTTTGAAGGCCCTTCAAATAAATACCTACTTTTATTCTCTTAGTTTGCCTAGTCTCTGTTTTCAGGTAGCTACATCAAGGCATCACCGCTATTTGAGTAACAGAATTATATACTAGTGGTTTTCACAATAAAATCCATTTTTGAAATTGGACTACTTACAGTATCTAAATTATGTTCAAAAATAGTCTAGAAAGATGCTGCCTGTCTACTTATTTTCTTCAGTTCTTGACCTGAGATTTATAACAAGTATTACCATGTGATGCATCTGTATGGATTCAATAACTCTTTCAACACAAACGTTAGGCTTTGTTAGGCATAAAGCTTAATAGGTGAAAGCCTTTTCTAAAGGCAAGAGCGCTTTAATATGGTTGTCGTTTTATAAAGTGGTTTTGCTTTTTGTCACTGAAAACTTCACTCTGCTGCAGAGGAAAGTGCAGATGAGTCAAGAAAACTGGATAATTTTCATTGCATTCAGTCTTTGAGTGAAAGGTAATGTGTTCCCTGGTTCTGAGAAACCTCATGTAAATCTTCTCCTGTGTGGACTTTCATGAGTTGTTCTGGTTTTTAACAAGGAGCTTCTGCTCCTTCTCCCTGATGTTTGCTGGCCCAGGCTGGGTCAGCCCCAAAGGTTTTGAGGGGAGCTTCTTATGACCACCAGTCTCACACATCTCCCCTCTTTATCCTTAGGATCCAGTGGAGAAGAAATGCATGGGGGTCAGAAGAGAGCCTTGCTCATCCTCGGCACCCCTGTACTTCTAGCCCTGACTTCAGACCTGGCCTTTGCTGATTAAAAGCCAAGTGGATTACTTTCAAAGCAATCCAAACCAAGCTAATTTTCTTAGCAGTTTGTGTCCTTTATTTTTTTCCTCACAGCTATCACTGGGGTTTTTGGCATCCTTTTTGTCATAGCAAGGATTCTTGTCTTAAAAGATAGTGATCTTTATCCAGGATGTAGAAGAGATTTTCTCTTTGTTGATATGCTGTTGATGTCATGCCTGATTGTTCAGCAACTCCATGAATTATATAACCTTTTTATAAGTTTGGGAATCCTAGAATCAATGAATGGCTTGGATTGGAAGGTACTGTACAGATCACCTATTTCCAACCCTCCTGACATGGACAGGGACATCATTCACTAGACCAGGTTGCCCAAAGCCCCATCCAGCCTGGCCTTGAACACTTCCAGGGATGGGGCATCCACAATTTCTCTGGGCAATCAGTTCCAGTGCCTCACCACCCTCACAGTAAGGAACTTCTTCTTGATTTCTAATTTAAACGTACTCTCATTCAGTTGAAAGCCAGTCCCTCTTCTCCTGTCACCACATGCCTTTATAAAAAGTCCTTTTCTGGTCTTCTTTTAAGTCTCCTTTAGTTATTGTAAGGCTGCTTTAAGGTCTTCACATAGCCTTCTCTTCTCCAGGCAGAACAACCCCAACTCGGTCAGCCTGTCTGCATAGGAGAGGAGCTCCAGCCCCCTGATAGTCTTTGCGACCCTCATCTTCACTTGTTCCAACAGGTCCATGTCCTTCTTGTGTTGGGGACCCCAGAGCTGGATGCAGCACTCGAGGTGGGGTCTCATGAGAGAGGAGAAGAGCAGAATTGCATCCTTTGACCTGTTGGTCACACACTGCTTTTCATGCAGCCCAGGATATGTTTGGCTTTCTGGACTGCAAGCTCACTTGCCAAGACATGTTGATCTTCTCATCAACCAAGAGTCCCAGCGCTCTCTCTCTTCAGGGCTGCTCTTGGTCTGGATTCCTCAGCCTGTGTTTGTGCTTGGGACTGCCCCAATCCAAGTGCAGGGCCTCGCACTTGGCATTGTGGAATTTCATGAAGTTCCTACAGACCCATATCCCAAGCCTGTCAAGGTCCCTCTGGATGGCATTCCTTACCTCCAGTGTATCAACTGCACCACACAGCTTGGTGTTGTCAACAAACCTGGGCTTGTACAATCTGTGTTCAGCCAATAGAGTCAGTAAGTATGAATATAAAATTTTCAGAAACCCTGACTCCAGTTTGGGCTGACAAAACCAAACAGTTAAGTGCATTTGATAAGACAGGCTGATTATTTTACACAGGAGAGAGTGTAATACTTAGACTTTTCCTAAGGATCATTAAATTTGACAAGGGTCACTTATCTGCAAGTATTTTCTCTGAATAAAACTCCTACCTAAAATCTTTGCTTTATGCAGTTTCCCAAACTCAGGATGCTCTTTTACAACAGACAGCCTACTAGGTAGCTCTTATGACTCTCCATTGCTCTGAGGGTCATTCTGGGGCTGTTAATCCACCTCACAAAACAGAGCTTTTCACTTCTGCCATTTCCACCATTTGTTTAGCCTGTGGCCCCCGAGACTTGGGAAAGAGAGGGATACCTTTGCACAAACCAGGTCTGCCTCCCTCCTGCACAAAAAGAATCAGGGCAGATGTTTCCAGCACAGCATTCACCCCTATCACAGACCTGGTGGATGATCCCCTTTAGGAACAGGGAGGGGATGCACACATTGCACTCATGTCCTGTTGCAGATGGGCCCCGGTCTGCCTTGCTCTGTGGTGTCAGCAGGGCCTGAAAGCATACTGCCAGCTTTGCACAGAGCTACTGGGTTCAGAAGTACGCAGCTGCCAATGTTTGCTGTTTCCAGGATGCTAATCTTGACTTGAGAGCTGGCTGCATTCCAGCAATGCACAACATCTTTCCTTTCTGTGTAACAATGGGATGAGCCATTCGGCTTTACTGTGCAGAATGTGCCACTGCACACAGTTATGTCTGTGTGAGTCGCCCCACAACACCATGCCCCCCTCAAAACCGGCAGCAAAATAAAGCAAACCACAGAAGGTCAATATGTCAAAAATACGTGCCCCAACCTGGCAGTCACAGTGTGCTTCCCATTTGTTTGTGATGCAGAAGCTGTGCTGCTGCAGGCTGCGTGAGGGAGATTTGGGCATCAGCATCCATGTGCACGGAAACATCCACCTGTGCGTGTGCCCATGTGCTCAAGGACAGAAGATTTTGGTGGGCACTGCTGCTCATAGTTTCACAACTCCTTCCTGTGTCATACAAATAACACACCATTTTAAAACCCTGTGGTTTAGCCTTCTTTATGCCCCTTCTTTCTAGGGGAACCTTAGCAAGAAATAAAACTTCTTGCTCTCTGCTTAACCTCTACCTAAGCCTGGAAAACAATCATTGATGTTTATACAGAAAATTCTGGAAAGGAGAATCCCCTAAGTGACATTTAAAATAATTATGTCAATTTAAACAACTATAGTAGGAAATCAGTTCACAGATGTCTCTTACAAGGGTGAAACAAACATTTAACATTGATTAATCTCCTATTAATCAGGTGAGAATTGATTCAGAATGGACAAGAAAGTCCGTATTTACAATGAATGAGAAACCAATTACATGAAGACAATTAAATATGTAGTTTGTGAGACACTAGTGTACATGATGAAGGATAAAACAGGAAAGATATGAAGGTATAATGAAGAAAAATATACAATACTGGACAGTACAGAGACACGTGGAAATTACATGGTTTTGTAAACGAAAACGTGTAAATTAGGAAATTATTTCCTTAATTTGCAGTTACAAGAGCAGATACATAGGTAAAAATTATTGTGGATAACTTGTTGGAACACTATCAAAAGTATCCCCAAACCATAGGAGGTTGAAAAATGTATTTCCTTGAAATCTGCTTCAAAGCACCAATTTTCAAATTTGTTCCAGTTAATAACAAAATTTGAGAAGAAACCAAGACTGAAGCAGCTAGAACTTTTTTTTTCTAAATATAGAGCAGTGAGATTTAATTTTCTACCTTTAATTTACTACCAAGTTTACTCTTCAATTAAGTTGTGGTAATGGTGGTAATCCTTCTACACAGACTTTTAAAATTTTTGCAGGTGATGCTTTTATACAGACTACCTTAATGGTGGCACTGTAACTGAGACACCATAAATATTTTAATAACATATTTAATATAGGCAGTAATAAGGGAGAGAATAAATTTTTGCTGTTCTAGAAGGGCTAATGGTACAAGAAGCCCAGGTCTAAACAGACTTTGCTTTTATTTAAGGAGAAGCACTTCTCTTTTTCAGTGGCTGCTCTTAACTTCTTCATTTTCAGCTCTAAACATCAAGTTCCAAAACACCCTACACGTCAGTCAAATTATTGTTTCCGTAAGTTGCATAAATAAATGTAGCAATTTATTGTTAAAATTATACATACATATAGCTTAGTATAAGAGTAACATTTAGAATGATGGCTGCAACCCTATCAAAGACAGGAGAGAAACTGGGACTGTGGAACTGCAACAGAAGGGGTTGATTTGCATATGCAGTGACATGTCCCTTTTTGCAGAGATGCTACTGTCCACCATCCCAGCAATGCTGCACCGCACTGGGGAAAACACAGTACCAGGAGTTTTATTACAAACTGCAGAAATCTCAGAAATACACAAATATGATTGGGATTTTTTTTGCCTAGCATGTATTTTCTTCTGCAGTAAGACATTAAACTCCAGACAGAGTACTGCCTTTTAATATCAGGCTAAATTTTCAAAACTTGCTGTACAAAAGACAGAAGGGTTCTTTTACCTTGCTAAATTCAGTCCCTGAAGGTCCTGCTTGCCAGAGACACCTATAGTAGTGATTTGCCTCTCAAGTTGACATTATTTCTGTGGGTCCAAATATGAGCTGTGCATTGGTGGATAGACATTCTTTCTTCACAAATGTTATTTTGAAGAAGGAAGTCACAAAAAATACTTATTATGATTGATTTCTCATTTAAAATGTATCAAAAACAAAGTCTTGGCTATCTCATGTTTTAGACTGAAAAAGTCTTTTCCAAAAATAGGATCAGATCCTTCACTGCATTTAATCACAGTGACAGCCAGGCTGCCCCGGTTTGGGTCATAGATACCACGTTGGGTTTTTTGACTTTTCTGGTGTCAGAATTGAAAAATTAAACTTCTGCCTGGGGTGGTCAAAATGGTGAAGCAGCAAGTGTCTTCAGAGCATCAGCAAGATCCATTCATGATTTGCACTGTGAACTTAATGTGAGAACAATTCCTCCCACGTCAGAAAAATGTGCATAGAACCAGAGAATTTCCTAGGTTGAAAAAGACCTTCAAGATCATAAACCATAAACCCAGCACTGCCAAGCCCACCAATAAACCATGTCCCCAAGTGAAACCTCTGCACATCATTTAAATACCTTTAGGGATTGGGCCTCAACCACTTACTTCCCTGGGCAGCCTATCCCAGCGCTTAACCACCCTTTCCATGAAGGAATTTTTCCTAATATCCAATCTAAACCTCCCCTGGCACAACTTGAAGCCATTTCTTCTCATCCTAAGCAGAAGTTGACCCCCACCCCACCACGAGCTCCTGCCAGGCAGTGGCGTGGAGGTCTCAGACCCTGCAGGAGTGGCTGCTTGTGATGCTCACTCTTTTCCCACAAACGCACGAAGCCTTGCTGCAGGCACGGCAGTGGGGACAGCTTTTGGAGGAGTTGAAGCACAGGAGCTGAGCTCAGCCCTCCTGTGCAATGTGGCCATCTAGCAGAAAGTGCTGCGCTAGCACATTCTGATATAGCAGCCGATACTGCTTATCAGCACAACGTGGGCTTGACTGTTTCTGCCACAGGAGTAGCCAAGGACCCTAATTTCCTGGATATCAGGGCTGCTTTCAGACAAAGACAATTTGAACCCAACCATTCATCCTGGGACAGTAATGTGTTCTCCACAGGGGTTGTATTCATGCTGACTGTTCCAGAAGCGTACAAAAAGCCAGTGTCTCCTCAGTAAATAGCACAGTGGGCAGAAACTGCATCAGCCTGTTGTTAATGCTGTGTGGTCTAAATGCCAGTAAATTCCTGGATTGTTTTATAGGTGTCAATCACCTATAGAAGACAATCACTCTAAGAGTTTTTAAATGTGGTCAACTTTCTGTAACACCACTCGCCAGAAAAGAAACCCAAACTGGGTCTCCTAAGGAGGTCAGCTGGTCTAGCCCTCTGCACAGAGATTACTCAGAGGCTTTGCCATACTCCATCACATTTTGTCTGCCTTGGCATCCCCCTGGCCCTTGGTGCATTTGGATCTCCTGGGATTTCTGAGAATTACATTTGTTTTTATTTAAAAAAAAATTCACGAGGGTAGGGTGGACATTGGCTGCATAAGAACTGCTGGTTGGATAATTCTGTGTGCTTGTGTCACATCTGCACCAGTGTATATCACTTCCTGAATAGAGGAGGTGAGAAATTGGACAGGGGAGATGGCACTGTTGGAGTTGTGAGGCCACCTGGACTATCCATGGGCACAGACTTTAAAGTGTGGGTAGTGTTATTTTGCTTGGTAAATAGCTCTTAGGACTGTAGCAAAGCACCCATGAATAGAACATGTTTCAAGCCCTCTCTGTCCTCTGAGGCCTAGCTTGTTTAAAAACCCACTTGCTAAGGGCTCACAGCAGAAAAAATTTTGAGAAGTGCCAGCCTAAACCTGGGGCCAAGAATGCCCCTCTCTACCATTTTGTTTTTTCAGGTGTTTTTCCTGTCTGACTGAAAGTAAATTTTTTCACCCTACTTATAGCCTAAAAATAGCAGACTAAGACATTTTAAAAAGATGCTCTGATTAGCACTCAGTGGCATGGCCTGATGATAAGCAGCCTCAAGGGTTTTTTGCAGTGCAATCCAGACTTACCTTTGCTCCCCAGATATGTGTGAAGAATAATAAACTTCCAGCAGTTGCAGGTCTTGTCCACCATGGCCTTACCAGCATGCAAGGAGGCAACCAACCCAGGGCTGCAGCTTCTTTGTGGTGTCCCTGTGAGTCACCCTGAGCAGCTCCTGCATGGCCTTCCCTGGCTTTGAGTTGATGCAATAGGAAGGCAGTCACAAGCTCTTCGGGCTGCAGCTGTGCTCCAAAAATGACCGCTGCCCAGCAGTCATTTTTATCTAGTCCTCCAGAAGTTTTTGCTGACAACAAATGGGCCAAAATGCCCTCATCTGCAAGCACATCGCTTCAGAAGAACATGTGAGGGCAAAGGAAGAGATGAAGAAACATATGAGTGCACATTCCTCCAGAGCCCCAGTCCTCGTCTGTACTGCATCTCTGCTAGTGCGGGTGAGTTCAGGAATATATCTGCCAGGCTTCCCAGATGTTTAAGCATGTCTGCTCAGACCAGCTGCTTGACGACAGTGCAAAAACTGTCCCCGTTGCCCTGCATCTCCTCTCTGGAAGCAGTTACCCTTGGGCTTTCAGCTTTTGTCACCTGTTGATTGCTTTGGGAAAGATGTAGACTTCCACTGACAGAATATTGGCAACAGCTCAAGGGGGGCATGGGCTGAGGTGTTGGTGGGATTTATTAGCACAAATTGCTGGGGTGGGGTCTCAAAGGCATTGAAATCAGAACATTAAAGCTGTTGCTGATCCGTTCTTGGACTTTGCTCCCCCAAGGCAGAGGCATCTAATCTGCTGATGCACAGCTACTGAGCTGCCATAACTTCAGTTCACAGGTAAGTTTAACTGCTTTACTTTTTTATGATCATCTCTCCAGAGCAGTGGTGCTCCCCTACAGGAATTTTCCTTCTTCCTCATACTTCACAACTGGTAGTTTCTAAGTTAAAAAGTTTTCTTGACAAAATTATTTGGGAGAATCAACCAAGACTGTTGGTTGTCTGTCCTCCTACACCTAATCTTTTACCAGCTCTTGAATTATCTAAAAGTAAATTAGCTTTAGTACCTCTGCACTCCATGACTATACCAGCTACATACCCTGACCAGCTAATTCAGGACCACTTGATCTGAGCAAGGAGCTCAAGACTGAATTGATTTTTGGAAATGGTGGTTCTCAGAACAAGCTTCTTCTCTTCCCTCTGCAATGAAGTCAAGTAGTATTTTGCTCCAAATGGCTGAGCAGCTCTCTCACCTCATTTGGTGCTGCGGTTCATATGTTGAGCACTTCTCTCATTCCTGTTTAGAGTTATTCATTACAAAT
This sequence comes from Platysteira castanea, assembly GCA_013397175.1. Lineage (NCBI taxonomy): Eukaryota > Metazoa > Chordata > Aves > Passeriformes > Platysteira > Platysteira castanea. The sequence continues at coordinate 12,227 of VYXC01005558.1, read as the reverse complement.
TTAAGAGGCTGCATCACTTTATTTCTAAATTCCCCCCAAAATCTGCAGTACTAATTAGAGGATAGTTATCCCAGCTGGTAACCTTTTATCTTTGCTGGATACTTCCATTTACCAGCAAGGCAAAAAAATAGATTACTGCCGTCACTACCATTACAGCAATCAAATGTTGCAGACTGCCAAATACAATTCCTCCCCCCTGTCCTCAGTAAAAATCTTTTCTTTTAATGGGACTAAATCTTTCCAAAGTACATTTTCTTTCTGATGTGATTAAGTGGTTTGAAACAGAAGCGCACACATACCTATGTGACGTCTTTTTTAACATCAGATTTCTGGGCTCCAAGGAAACCAAACATGCACACAATACACAGAACAACGTAGGACCAGGTAGAGTGTTTTTATTGTACTACAATAAAAACTCTTTTATCTATTCTGGGCTGTTGGATACCATTTTGAGATGTCTGCTGGTGGCAATATCTTCACACTGGTCTAAGGTTAGGAAAATCATTATACTGCTTTCTGAGGTGCCTCATAGGAGGCACCTCCCCCTGTTTGCCCCATGCCATCATAGGAGGAGGTTCAGAGAGGAAAAGCAGTGTGGACCTTAGGACTTTAGGAAGAACGGTGAGCACTGCAGCAGTCAGCACCCTCATCTTCAATAAATAAAAATGTGCTGCTCACACTCAGAAAACAATGTAATTATAAATCCTGTTTCCAAAATGCTTCCTGAGCAGGCCTGATGCAATGTCACAGTCCCAAGACCACCTGGCAAAGTGGATCCCAGGGCACAGGGCTCACAGAAAGATGGTCGGGGTGTCCCCTCCTCCCCAGAACCCGGTGGAAGACCCTCCTCTGCAGAGTCACATCAGTTGCATTCAGTAAGTGCATTGTGAGTGCTTTTTTTTTGAGCAACAACAATACAATGGCTGTGCCTGGGCACAGAGTAGTACAGTATTCACATCTGAGAAAGCTTTGCTGTTGTTGTTTTGCTCTATTTCTGATCGGGGTGAAGAACAATTCTGAACTCCTTGAGGATGCTTTCGAAGCCAAAGTTGTTTTCCCTCTGGTTCCACCCATATGAAAATGGGGGAGTTTTTTCACCAAGCAATGAGCACAGGCAGGTCAGCTGCTCAAAAGTCCTCCTGCCAGGAGGCAGCTGCCCAGGCTCAAACAAAAGCCTCCTTGCAACTAACACTCTGAGTGATAGAGAAGAACAGAATGAGAATGTAAAACAGGGGTTTTAAAATGAGGAGCCACACTCGAGCTTGGCCCTACAGTACCCCTGCTAAAGGACAGAAATTCGTTAATGTGCAGTGCAGATATCTACCCAGAGGTTACCTTTAACTATGAGCTTAAAGGAAAAAGCTGCAGTGGAAATGGAGAGAGGGGAAAAGCAACACATCTAGAATGTGCAGCATCAGTTTTAAGCACGACAGGGTAAAGAGAGACAAAAAAGGCCTGGTTAGCTCTGTCCAAAAGAGTGAAGGGAAATAAAAAGGGCATTTACAAGTATCAAACAAAAAACAGACTCCATGAGCATTCTGAAATGCAAAATATTAATGTATATATTGGGTTTGCTTTCATCAAAAAAGGAGATAGTTTTAATGTCTTGGCTTAAATGATTTTACGATGAGCAAATGAATATACAAATCATGTACCATCATTCATTCATTCACTCACTCAAAATTGTTGGGGTGCCCCCTCTGGGGGATGGGCCCTGAGTTGAAGCATGGTCTACGGGGTTTCCAGGCTCCCTGATGTTATCCTGTTCGTTATTGGTTATAGGTGTTTTCCCGGCCCCAAAAACTGTGGTTGTCCCATGATTCCTGGGTCTTCGGGGCAGAGTTCGTGCCTGACCTGGCTGCCATGTGGCCGGTCTGTGTCTCTCCTGGCTGCCGTGCGGTCAGAGAAATAAAACATCCATGAATATCTACCAAAAATATTGTTCCTGATTCTTTCTATGGACAAAGCTGTCTTCAGGGAGGGTGCAGGCCATAACCGGACTGCAACACAAAAAGAATGATGAAGAGAAGAACAGTCTGATCTAGTCTGATTTCCCATATAACACAGTCTGTTTATCCAGGCCATTAGCTTGTGGACTGAGGTGTCCTACTCCTAGATGTCTCCCAATGCACGTCTGGAAAAAGCTCTTTCCCTTTCTTGAGACCTAGCAGCTGGAAACAGACAAGACAAAGATTTTTCTACATTTTGCTGAGAAATCCATGCTTAGAGTGCTTGCTTTGTGAATCACATTGTTTTCTGAACCAAAAAAACTGTTTGTACAACCCCGGTAATTCAGCGCTGGTTCAAAAGTTTGGTTCAAAAGCAGGATGGGGTCCTCTAGTCTCAAAAAACCTTCAGAAGCTCCCTGGGACTCTTTCCCCTGTTCAAAGGAGGATGGCAGGAGCTGGGCCAGAGACCATCTCCCTCTACCATACACTCCTATTTCAGAAATAAACAAACTTGTGTAATCCCAAAGAACAACAAATCTCCACAGGGCTCCAGCCCTTTGACACCGATCAATACCAGAATGAACATGCCACTCAGACACCGCTGGTGTGTTTTGCTGTGTTTGGCACCTACATTTCTAACTACCTTTCTTCTTGATTTTAGGTACTTTCACACTAATAAGAGTTCTAGGGGACTACATTTCTGAGAAGAGGCGCATGCAGATTTACTTTCATAACACAGTAAGGTACAAAGGACGAACAGTAATTTATTTAACACAGACACTAAAGCCTGTCTGAGGCTTACTTTTGTGAATTGCTTATTGTAGGCAAAAAGTTAATTAATTGTATATTTCAAGGAAATAGGCAGGCCTTGAGGAAGCCCTCATATTTGTCTGTCACTAGAAGCCAACATTTGTCATCAGCAACAATCACAAATACAATTTTATAGTGGAGTTTCTTGTGTGTATTGAGTGGATTGTGTTTAATCCCTTGACGACATGCAAAATGACATTAGTCACTATCACTTACACAATGAATCACAAACATATCACTATAGAGTCAGCCTCCATTAACACAGACTGTGGCTGTAAAGAACATGTTCTTTCAAATAAAGGGACACTGACTACTCTGACGGGTGTGATGGGGAAGACAGAAGAGTTTTGCCCTCTATTTTACTATCCTGCTGTAGAAGAGTTTTACCAAAACAATGGGCAGTCCCCAAGAGCTTCTACCCCTAAAACCTACTGGAAAAAGTTTTGTTTAAAAGCAGATTGTGCCTGTAACCTGTTACCTGTGTCCCCTCCACCTCACAACTGTTCTGCTGGTGGCAGATGGCACAGAGGAACAAGAGGTGCAAAGTACTGCCTCTGAAATAATAGTCATTAAATCATAGAATGGCTTCCTTTGGAGGGGACCTTAAACATCCTCTAGCTTCAGGTCTCCTGCCTGGGCAGGGACACCTTCCACTAGACCAGGTTGCTCATAGCCCCAACCAACCTGCCCTGGAACACTTCCAGGGATAAGGCATCCACAGCTTCTCCGGGCAAACTCTTTCAGTGTCTCACCAAAACCAGCACAAGCAAGCTCTGTCGGCATTGGCATGGGATTTAAGATGCTGCTTTGGAGGAGCTCAGGAGGGCTCTTTCACACCTCTTAGTAGCCCACCTGTGTCAGCAACCCTTCATTTCACATGTACCACTCTCTCTGGAGTCCTTCAGGAGTACAGCTACAACTAACTTCCTCACAGGTCCTCAAAAGTTTGGGGTGTAAGAGCTTCAGCTTTTAGTCTTAAAGAGTTCCTGCACCAGTGTCCCCCACTCATTTTATCCTTGTCTACGAGAAAATGAAAGAAACTAAACTTCAAAGAAACGGGCATATCCACTCTCTCTACCAGCAGCACAACAGCCTCAATCTCACAAATATATATGAACATAGACAGCTCCCACATTCTTGCCCAGTGCTCATTACCTTTCTGACTCACCAGAACAACTCAGAAATAATTTAGGGATTCAATAAACTCGTTAAGTACTTCCATTTACAATTTAGGATGCTATAATCTGGTCCTGATTATTTGCATAAATTAAATACTTCTGACTCATATCATACCTGTTTCTTTCAACCTGGGTCTTAGGGGATTTACATTACCTTCTAATTGTACATACTCTAATTTTCTTATTCAAGACAGGTTTCTGTTAAAGTACCACAATAATTTTAAAGATACAATTGATGGCTTGCCCTTTCTCATTATTTGGTCAATCTCTTATTCTTTTCTATTTCTAAGACAATTTTAAAGCAGGATAGAAAGTGCTTTCATTCCCTTTAGTTAAAGCTATTGCAGCTGTTGTATTTGTACTGTTGTGCACCTTTAGAAGCTCTGTGCAAAGCACCTTCAAGCGAACATGATCTCTACTCTGAAAGGTTCAAACCTAAGGGCAGACAAAGAAATAAACTGAAGTTTAAATGAGGGAGACAAAAATACAGTCAACACACAGAGCAATTTGTTTCTCTGCAGCTGGAGGCTGTTTCTGAAAAAGTGTCAGTTTCAAAATTTCTCTGTATCCAACAAAACTCTCAAACATAGAACGCAGTTTGGTTTAGAGTGGGACTTTTATTGAATAAGAATGAGCTTGGACTCATGAGTGTCCTATTTGCTGAGTTGAGGGTTCGTACAATTCAGATTGAAGTCAGTGGGAGAACTTAAATGAAGTCAGTGGGAGAACTTAAATTAAATGCGCAGGTTACAGTACCTGAGGACTTTAGATAAAGAATATTCAAGTCGTGAAACTTGAGATTTGAGGTCCCCATGAGACAGGTGAATACTCATTACCTTTTAAAAAAATGGACCAGTGAACTGTCTTGTGATGACTGATAAAAGTAGAAAACTTGGTATCTAAGTCAAGCAGGAACATGACTTAAGCAGCAGGCTTATGTGCCCTGAACTAACGGTACAGACATTGTCTATAACACTTGAAAACCAGAAAGTAAGCAACCTAAATGTATTCTTTCAAGGTTCTTGGGATTTTTAAGTTGCTGCCAAGATTTGGAAGGTTTGAACCAAGAAGAGAGCTTATCTGTGATGGATTGTGCAGGAGGATGAAGTGGGCATAGGCATGACAGATGCACCTTGGAAGACCGAGATCTCGTGTCAGTCCTGGGGACAGCCACTGCCAGGCCACAGCACGATGGGCCCTCTCATGCTGTTTTCTCAGCCACACTCCAGGTTATAAGTGCCCAGAGGTCTATACGACAGACAGAAAAGAAATTCCTCCAGGAAAGCAGGCTGAAGGCCACAGGGGCTTTTTCCTTATCTCTTTTGTCCCTAAGGAGAGGGTGTGCTCCAACCCTGCCCTGAGTCAGGGATCCCTTCTTCTTTGTGCTGTACCCTTTGAGACAGCTCAAGGGTCCATCACATGTCCCCACAACCTTTCCAGCTCTTGGCTGAATAAGACTGTTCCATGTTTTCTGAAATCCCAGCCATGCCTCTTTGTCTCCTCTGCACTACCTACACTGGGTCCTTGTCAGGAATATCCTTCTAGACCTGTGGTTCCCAGAGATCCCCTATATCCCATATATCTCTATGGCCTTTCCAGTCCTGAGGAGAGAATTATTTCACACATCTTGCATACTGTGCTCCTGTTTAGATACTTGGGTAGGATATTCACTGTTTAGCAGTAGTACATTATCACCTGATGTCCAGCTGTTATCTCCAGCAAACCCAAAGCCTTTCCTCTTCGGCTGTTAGCCTCTGTTATCTACTCACTTGAACCTTCACTGCTGAAATCCTGACAATAACTTAGACATGGAGCATCCTGTCTTATCTGATCTTATTTCCTCATTCTATTAAAATATAAGCTTGTATAATATTTGAGGCTTCAAGAAATAATTTCGTATTTTCTTGAATAATCTTTCTTTTTATGTTCTTTTTCATCCTTCTGAATTTGAATTCAGAAGTATAAATTTGGTATATAAAAAGCCATTCCTGTCATAAAGAACAAACATAGTCCCCATAAAGGAAATAGAAAAGAGATACTGGATTTATTATTTACTTTTCAGTTAGAATTATTTTTCACATGCCAAAGAAACAAATTAGCATAAGGGTGGGCTTGCTGGTACAATGAATCCAGAAAGCAAAACCATGTTTTTCTACCAGAACTACATGATGTGTTTTTTGTTTTCTCTCAGCATTTTTCATGCTGAATTTCTCCACTTGTACTCAGGGTGGAACCAAGTTATTAAATGGAGCCTTACTTACATGAGAAGCACATGACAGAGCATTTTTGCAGCTCCTGTAAGATCATTAAAAGGGGTGAGTCTCTATATGAGTAAAATAATCTGACTGGAAGACCAAACAGAAAGCCAAAGATGAGATTTCAGATGCTTCCCCCTGTGTGTGCTGGTAATGTGTTTATTTTTTGAAATGGGGGTTACCAGCAGTGTCAGCCACAAAGACTGAGGGCAGACCTGATTCCAGTGAAAGAGATTAGTATTGTTTTTCTGAGGTTGGTGTGTTCAAACAAAAATAAAATGAAAAAAGCGACAAGAATTTGAAGTGTGTCATGAATATCTTCTGTAGTTTCTAGCCCTTAAGCAAATAATTAAAAAGCAACTCTAGTTATGAGTAATGATATTTCTTTAACAGTGAGAATTTTTTCTTGATGCCTGCAATGGCACTATTTAGTTAGATATTGCACACTCCTTATCTACATCATTTTTGTAAAGTTATAGAAATGCAGCAAAGGGTGTTTAAATTCCTGTGTGATCCATCCATAAGCCCACTTAAGGTACCCTGCATTAGCTATTCTAACAGAAGGAGTTTTCAGTCGTCAATGAAGTGTTGCTTTCTCTACAGATTTTTAGCTAAGCTGAAAGAGCGAAGCTCAGTAAAGCTGAGTGACTTACTCTTGATTAGATTGCACCTTGAAATCCATCGCTCAGCTGGTTTTAATTTTTTTTTCCAGCACCAGTCACAATAACAGAAGGTGCTTTAAGGCAGAACATGGAAACTTTTGAAGGATCTTCACAATATGACTGAATAAGGATGAAACGATACCTATACATCTGACCCTTGGACAACCCTTGGCATGTTGTCAAGGGCATTGTCTAGATGTTTGTTATGGCTGTGCCATAACAAATCCAAATCAGTGTTTGTATATCACAGTACCTATGAGGCCCCGAGTAACAGGAACTTCAAAGCCTTTCCTCTTCGTGAGAGCATATCTGCTGAGAGTCCACGTCATGGGGGCTTTTAGGATATTATGACTTTGCTGCTGGCAATAGTATGGCTCCATGTAGCCTACTATACAGTAATCTCCTCAGAAATATCTCCAGGACTACATTTGCCCACAGCTTTACCAATTTTTTTATGACTGAGAAAGAAAAAAAATTGCATGGTGGTGTTTTTGATCAAGCTAGGTTATAGCAGAAAAGAGCTATAGGCACAAAGGCCTGAAGCTCTTGCAATGTTGTGCAGTAGTTAATGCTCAGACCATCCTCATGTGCTCTACCAGGGCAGGATACGATTTCTTTTTTCAGCTTGTAGGTACAGAGTGTCACTTGTAGGTACAGAGTGTCACCTGTAGGGATGGTGACTGCCTGCAAGGCCAGCTGGCCCTGAACAGAGGTATGTAGTCACTTCAGACAGAAGAGTGCCATGTGTGTAAAATCAGATAGACCCAGCTGCCTACACTGTATAAGAAAACTTCTATAGTGTCCTGGAAAGCCAGTCTCTCTTGCAACCTCTTGCAGGGAGAACGGGGTGGGATGAGGACCCCCTCATCCAAACCTACAGCGTCTATCACCTCCAACTCTCCTATGCCATTTCCAGGAGTGACCATGGCAAGTCAGTCTGTCTGTTACAGCTCACCTCATTCCCTCTGTTTTCCAGAAAAAATAAAACTACAGACTGATGTCAGTTCCTTAGTTCAGGGGAAGTAAGACTCACGTATTGCTATGCAGCCAATAAACTCTGAGTTGACAGCACTACAGGTTTGGAATCAGGGAACCACTCACAGCAGGGTGGTGACCTTTCAACGTAAAGCACCATGCACATTCATGTATGGTCTTTAAAGGAAGGCTTCTTGGTGTCTCTGATAATTTCTGTAGATGGTAGGTCCTTTTCTGAAGAGGCAGCAAACAGGCTGTAAAAGGCCCTATCCACATGTGGTTTGGGCCACCTTTATTTCAGTTTTTATCACCCAGGAGAATGTGCTGGTCTATGCCTATTTTGTGATCCTCATCTACTCCTGCCAACTCCTCTTATCACTTAACTGTAGTGTAATCAGTTGTCACATAGTTATGTGTTATATGGCATATACATCATAGCTCCTTGGAGATAAGAAATGATTACTGATACACACACACACCTTCATTTACTCACTGACAGAGGGGTAATAGTGAATACAACTGTCAAGGTAAAATGACAGAATATATCAGCATTAGGGTGATCAAACAATGCAGGCAAATACTGTCTATAAACATAAACCTGTTACAACAGCAGTACTTTATGGCTTTTGGCAGCCACAAAGTTGTCAATAAGATCCTAAAAGCTCCAGTGACATGTGAACTCACTCTCAACAGATACATTGTCAGAGCAATTTAATTTGCTTTGTGGTGGTGTCACTCTTTGTTGGAGAAGGACCTTTCTCACCCTCAGAGTTCATTAATGGCAGTGTCAAAAACAGTATTATTGCCATGACAACATGGAAGAAAGTTGAATGGAGACCACTGGATAGCTGAAAGGAGATATGGCAGCTGTACTTGGCAGGCATGTTCATAGCAAGCAAAATGCTGCTCTTTACAAAATGTATTACGGTGAGTTCAATGTGCACAAGCAGCTTCTGAAGTTTGGGAAAAATATATTTTTTTAACAGACACTAATTTCTTAATCATTTCTGTACCAGAAAATTAAGAAAAACTACTCAATGCTTTGTGTCTAAAAATCTGCTCAGTTCTATCACTTACAGATGAAAGTACCTTTTGGACCATTTTCATCCATATCATGTTTTCTTTCACAGCAATGGTGACCTTATTTATATCATTGGGCAGTGGTTATGGCTGCTCTTCTACTCTGCAGTATAGTCATACAATCAACATTTGATAGAGTATTAATGGTAAACACAACTCTGGGTTAATGATTTTTACGGTCTAATTATTTTTTCTGTGGCAATGAGATTCCCTTCTATCACTTTGTAATTTTCTCCCTGCAAGACTCAACGACTGAAAAAGTGGATAAGCCCAGATGTTTGGTGTCTCAGGTTGGAGCAATAAAACCCAGATACATACTGAATTATCCAAATTAGAATTGAACTAATTCCAATTAACTGCATTTCCTTTGTCTAAGCCACTGATTTTCCCTTATTCTTGAGTTCCCAAACTCATTTCTCCAGATCATCTGCTGTTTTGTATGTTGCTATCTTACTCTTGCTTTTCCTTGTTTCAAAGGCAGACGATCTCAATCTTTTAAAACATGGATTCTGCTGAATATTTTAACACACTCCCAATCATTCCCATCACCCCGTGCTGACGCTGACATAGATCTGCTTCACAGATTGCCTCTTGAGACTGTGAACACCCAGTCCTGCACTTGGTCTTCCCCAGAGAGTCACGCTGCCGACCCCATAAAAGCATTGCCTTCATTTTCCATGCCTTCACTGCCTATGAACTTGTTTCTTTCTTTGGACTGTGGCTATACACATCTGTCCACCGCCACGTCCAAGTCCCCTTCCTAACCTGACACAGGCAGAACGGTGTAAGGTTAATGAGTGAACCATGCTTCCCTCTCCAATTAACAGTATTTTGCATTTGTTGACACTGAGCTTCACCTGTCATTTTGCTCCCTATAGTTCAGTTCTCTGGAGCTCCAAACAACCTTCCCCCCTCATGACAGGCTCCAAGAATATTGTTCAAGAGATCAGTGCTTGAGTACTCTACTCTAAATCTTTTGCTTTGTTGGAAATGGATTCATCTGATTCTTTATTTTCTATTTCTTGGCTTTTGTTCCCAGACAATACGAAGCAATCCCAATTGCTTCTCCAAACAGAAACAAGATACGTTTTTAGACCTTCTAAGGAATCTTTTTACTCACCTTTTGAAAATTAAAATTCATTGATTTTAAATTTTTTTACACTGCTTTGTAGTTTTACATTGCATTACTTACAGATTCAAAAATTCTAATAGATTAGTGAAACACAATTTACCATTGCAGAAATTGGTGAATTGCCTTTTTCCATTAATACTTCCCTTTTAATAACTTTTTCTTAATCTTGCCTCTTTTAGAGGTATGAGACATGATTTAAAAAGCTATTATTATAATTTTCAGTAGCAGAAGCCTGAGAGTATTAGGAAAAGAAGAAGCAATTCCAGGCCAGCCTTTGATATGTCAGTGAGATACTATTCCAGTGCTCCTTGCTGGGTTCATTTACTGACTGCATGTTGATTAATCAAATTCTTAGAATATTAAACTGCAATGCAACCCAATTCTGCTAATTTATCATCTACTCAAAACACAGATTTTAATTCCTCACACAGGTACAACATATTTTCAACATAAAATGCAACATGAGAAGCAAAAGGAGAAACAGGGAACTGAAGAGAAGACCTTTGAAAGCAGGGTCATGAGAAGGCTCCCAGAACCCAAAGATCAGACTGAACATTGCAAATACATTCACATCCACATTCTTCCTTCTCAGGTGTAAATTCTCTACTCACGTTTCATCATTCTTACTTTGTCATTCTCTTTACCAAAGAAAAGGGAAACAGGTATGTAAGATACAGCACCTTGTCTTGTTGGAGATAGACATCCCATTCATCCCTCCTTTGCTGTGCAAATGTCCCACAGCACACCTTGGGTCATGGTGTCTCAGACTGGAGACCCACCAAGGTGTGCTACAGGGCTCTGAACTTAAGGGCTTGTCTTACTATCTCCCACAAGTAACTTCTCATCCATGCATGTCCCAAGAATGATCAGCCTCTTCCCGCTGGTCTGTTGTTTAAGCATCTGTAAGAGACGCGTGGTCCTTGTTGGCCACAGGCATACATTCTGTGACAATACTCTGCCTTTCTATCTCAGGAATATGATTTTCACTAAATATTAATTGGCCTGGCTAGTGAGGTCCTGACAACACAATAAATTATTTACCAGCCTTTTCAGCCACACTTACTTACTAAGGAGACGATGCCAAGTGAGCTGTGCATCAAGCACTTTGGTTCAAATGGCTGAGGAATCAAGGGCTTACTCAGTGTGTCTGCAGAGCAGAGCAGGTGGGAGAGCTGTGGCCGAGGGATGCAAAAACCATATCCTGGGCTGCATCCAAAGCAGCGTGGCCAGTAGACTGAGGGAGGCACTTCTCCCCCTCTACTCTGCTCTCATGAGAACTACTCTGGAGTGCTGCATCCAGCTGTGGGGCCCCCAACATGAGAAGGATGTGGATCTGCTGGAATGAGTCCACAGGAGGGCAACAAAGATGATCAGATGCCTGGAGAACATCTCCTATGAAGGCTGGCTGAGAGATTTGAGGTTGTTCAACCTGGGGAAGAGAAGGCTTCAGGGACACCATATAAGACCTTTCAGTGCCTAAAGGAGGCTGACAAGAGCGCTGGAGAGGGACCTTTGAAAGAACATGTAGTGATAGGGCAAGGGGTGATGGCTTCAAATTGAAAGAAGGCAGAGTTTGATTAGATATTAGGGAGAAATTCTTTGCTGTGAGGGTGATGAGTCACCGGAACAGGTTGCCCAGAGAAGTTGTAAATGCCCCTGAAAGTGTTCAAGGCCAGGCTGGATGGGGCTGTGCAACTTTAATCGTACTACCTTTTTTGCCCTGAAAAATAACCATCTTATTCGATAAAGGTAATGTAGCAGATTTATTTTATTTATATTTAATGTATGTCAGATGGAGATTGTAGGAGTGAATAAAGGAATTGTAAGGGCACTAAAAGGAGACCAAATGGATATTTTTTGACAGGGCAAATTTAATGATTCTTACTTTGTTTCTAATTAAATCCTTGTTTCAGGGTTTCTACTAGTTGCTTGCAGTGGTCAGGAAGGTGATTTTTTTCTATTGTTAATGTATAACTTGACTTATTACATTTCCTCCTCCCTTGAAAGCAGAAGGCATGGTCCAGCTTCAGAAATAGGATGGCAGGCAGAGTATATTGACGCTGCTGAAAACCTCTAGCAAGCTGGTTTATATGTCTTGGTGACTGGTTCAGCCTTGGACAGATACACTGGATTTGCACAGCCAAGCTTTGGTACCGGGGGGGAGTGACAGGGGTGGCTTCTGTAAG